>OZ012663.1:23892980-24492980 GCA_963942545.1 Oxycera nigricornis | reverse complement strand
CGAATTTTATTCCGAAGTTTTAGTGTCACTTTATCAGTGTGTCACTTTAGGGAGGTTTTTTTATCAAGCAGCCTAGGTTGATTAGTGTGAGCTATCGTGAATTTGTTTGAGTTGATATTTTACGTTGGTTTCGCATATTTACAATCAATAGCATTTTATATCTTTGCTTAATTGAGCTTTAAGGACGTACATAAAAATATGAAGTGTGATCCGAAGCCACTGAAACCCAAATATGGATATTTGATGAAAATATGATGGAAAGAGTAATTTGGAGGAGAAGGTACTATCCTTTATACTAATATTCATCGACTGGGAAGTACTCAGCAAATATACAAAAAGTGAATAAGTATTTTGCACACGGATGGTGCAAGCAAAGTGCGATGGAGAGAGAGGCTTCGAGGAGGCGGAGGTGATTTTAGTCGGAAAAAATTCGACAATTCGGGTATGTTTTGAAGATGTCCACCTCCCAACGTTGAAAAATATGGTGCAATGATATATGTAGTGATAAAAAAATCTAAAAAATAGCATTTTAAAGTTCTAGTCATGCAATGAAGAAAAATGTTGGCCAAAACGAAGAAGCTATACAAAAGTAAATAAAGCATAAAATCAAAGCTCTTATCTTTAAGAATTTTTTAGTGTGAAGGTAAGATCATGTGACAAAAAGGCAATCCACTTTATAATTGGGGGGAAATATTAGAGAATGTTTATATTTTTTAAACTGCGGCACTTATTCACTAATTGTGCAAGTTTTCTAAAAACTGTACGAATGTGTATTAGTCTGGGTGGCTTGTGTACCGAGTACCAGGTTCGAGGCTTGTTGATCGATGCGTGTTTATTTTTGAAGTGGTGATATTCCCACCACCAAAGAACGATATAATTTTTCTTCAAGTCTCTGATTTGTCAATAGATTTAATATAGGTCAAAACTTGCATTAGTACCTGCCCTTTAACGAACACCGTGCTTCTAAAAGTAAATCAAACAAAACCAATCGTCTAACATGAATTTGATGCTGGTGTGTGTGCGTGTGGAGGGGGTGAGTGTTTCCATTGGGTTTAAATAATCCAGAGTTTCCAGAACCCCAATTACAAAACTGCTCAAGAAAATTTCAAATCAATTTGAATGAAACATAACACAATCGAGGTCGCTTGAAGAGTTTGTTGAAATTCCTGTTCACCAACCAACCTAATATGCTGGATGTGTTTGTCTTCCTATCAGGAATTCTGAAACTATTTGACGAGAGTCGTGCCTTTGAAGCAACGGGTAAAAAAAATTTGATTGAGGATCGGCTGTATATCAACACATTCGAGACAAATCAGTATCCTAAAGTGGACGAAATCAAAAAAATTAGATCATTTTCTGTCGATAAGCTCAATAGAGGAGTATTTCTTAAAATATTGACTGTCTGGACATTCTCCGATTTCATATATCCTAAAAATTTCAGGTTGCCAGGAAATTTCTTCAGAAATGGCAAGAAAACCATTCGTGTCTGAGATATATTTCGGACAAGATAGCTTCGAAACAAAAACAAATTTACAGTTTCATTATTTCCAAATACTCAGAAAATTCGAATTGTAGATACATAAAAATTGCCAAGAATTCGATGCGTCCGTTCCAATTGTTTAAAGGACCTTATCCAATTACAATGAAGGGTTACCATCTACTAGAAAGTCTGGGCCAGGCAGAAATGGAGGCTCAAAAAATAAATTGAGCGAGAGTGTTGACCGAAATTTGGCAGAATTCTTAGAGTCCATTTAAATTTTGCACGAAAACACGTGTTTATGATTCACGCATTTGAAAACACCTCAAAGAATATACATGAAGATGATTTTGTCTGTTGCATACTTGGGTAGGGAAGTTGAAACATGATTATTAATTATTTAAAACAGCTCGATTAAGCATTGGAATTTCGCATTAAAATTTAAAATCTATTTAAAGTGTAATTCAGTATCTAGAAAGTGCATTCGTAAGTTTCCTTCATTTGACTTAAGATAAAAGTATTTGCAAACTATTTGCAACGGTGCTGGCAATTAAAAATAATCGCAGTTCTCCCTTCAGAATGATGTAAATGATGTCTCGAACAAGAGATGGCGTTTAAAAGAATTAGCAGAGTCTGTCTAAGTTCAGACCGGAAATTAACCTCTCTCTCGTTCGGCTGGGGTCACGGAAAGAAGACGTATGTGGGAGTGTGATGAAGAGAATAAAGGTATTTTGTGAAGACTGACAAATCGTTTATTATCCAATAAGAACAAAAAGAAATATCAATATTGGTATACATGAAGTTGTCTTTTAATTGAAAAGTGTTTTGGAATTCGAATTATTTTTCTAGGAGTGGAAAAATCCTTGTTGGGAGCAATACGTTTTGTATGCCCATAAAGCCAATAGTGCGGTCAAGCGTCGAGTACTTGATTGTTTTTAACACGGTTTTGACAAAAACCACCTTCTTGAGGTGTTTTGAAATAAATGCGAAAACACGTGGTTTTCAACCCGAAAATTGTCAAAACCACGAATCGTCTCAAAACATGTGTTTTAGTGACACTAGCTTCGTTTTGGACAGCATCGAGTGCAGACGATAAATTTGATGACTCGGAAGGAGTTTTAAGGTAATATCGAGTGGTGATTGAAAAACTGCGAGTGTTAAGCTCAAACTATTACAAACTGTCGTTTCTAGGATAATCGGTTCCAAAAACCTTGATTGTTTTCGCAAAAAGAACATTGAAATTTTTTTTTGTTGTTTAATATTTTCGGATACTTTTTGAAGAAGGAACATCTTTTTAAAGTACCTCGCTTTTTCCAGGAGTTCTCGACATTCACCCCCCAAGAACGATATTGTCATCAATCTAATATACCTTAAAAATTTCCCTCGACAAATATAGACTCAACCAGCGAACCATATTCGAGAAGAACTCCTTGAATTACCAACAGATGCTAGAAGTCTCATCGGACAACTTTCATGAACATAGGAAACAAAAATTAAAGCAAGAAATTAAAACTATTCCCCAGGCTTCATGACTGAGACTTGGTGGCGACGACACAAGGATCCTTTATTTGCAAATGTATTTACAAGAGCCAAGCGTATTTCCGCGCAGAGCAGGAAAATAGTTAGTGGAAGGGATCAAGGAATTGATACCAAGCAGCGAGAGAGTAAAATTGTCGATTATGTGTGTGTGAACACTTTGCAGGCACGCCATGCTGAAATCAGAGATCCTGGAGCATTATAGGGGTGGCTGTCGTCGTGCTACAACAGCTATGGTGAATGGCGAGGCGACATGATGTGCACACCCGCTCACGCTCTTATCTTGATAAAAATATCAATATATCGAATTAGATACACACCCTTCAGCAGCGTCTGCTGTAGCGCCATCGGCGCCTGCTGCCTTGCCATTTTCGCCGGTAGTAGCGTCAGCGGCGACTTTGTCTTTCTTTTCCTTTGATGCGCATCCGCCCATTTTTTAGGCCTTTATTTATTATTATTACTATTGTTATTAAATTTTACGTATAAAATTTGTGATTTTTTGTTTAGATAAAAACGTTATTTGTAAAATTAGTTCTTATGTTGGTTCTGGTTAAATTTTTTTTATTAAATTATTATTTGATGCGAAGACGCGGGTTCACGGTGGATTGGGGTTAGTTTTCTTTCAGAAGTGTTTATTCCCTAAATTTCACAAATGGTTTTTCCCCGATATATACTTGGTTCAGATATTCTTCCAAATCACAAAAGTTCTGTTAAAATGTTTATTTTATTTAAGTCATTCAAAAATATACGAATAAGTTTTCATGCTTTATATTTTCTGTATTGTTTGTATAGACGATGCGTTGTATAAGTGTAGAAAATATCTTTTTATAGTTATGTATGTATTAGTAAAAAGAAATTCTTATTGGTTATCATACACTGGAAATTTATTAAATTTTTGATAATAACCGTATTATTGCATAGACGTGAATTATTTATGATTATTACTCGATGAATATGTTTGAAGCGAAAAATTCAAAAGAGAGTGTTTATTTTCGTTGCTAATTTATTTTCGATAAGCGGCGACTAAAGGTTTTTTTTATGCTGAAATAATTAGATGAACTGTTGCTGCTGGCAGTTGTTATTACAAAAAGGACTAAGTTTCTGCTAGTAATAAATTGTGCGTGTTTGTCGTGTTGCGTTTCGCTTGGTCACAATCTTTTCCTAGTTTTCTAATTCAGATACATTGAATGGACATGAACTTCGTTAAGTGTGCTGTTAAGCTTATTTTTGAACACTCTTTTACGATTCTTTGGACAAATTGTTATGAATGCATTCTTTTGATTGATTTCCTTGTTAATTTTACGTTGTTTTTATTTCCTTAACTTATCACTGATATCACCAGAGCTTGCTTTTTCACACTTTCTGTTGCCAACGACCAGTTTTCACATTAAATTCACGTTCCAAGAGAAGTAAATGGCAGTATTGCGAAAAATGATCTTTGCGGCGCACTTAAAAACCCGGTCCCAGATTATTTCACTAAATGTTTTTTGTAGGAAATGTCGTTGATGCAAAATATTACATTCAAATAGCTACCATGTGTATTTTCTACGAAAAGCTTGATAAAAATGACTATAAGGATGTTTAAAACAAAATTAAATCTTTGGCGTTTGTTAAATTTGATTATTTTGTTTCGCTTTTATTATAAGTTTTCACTATTCACTCTTTCCGTATGCTTTCTTGTATGCAGCGGCCTTTTCGCGGGGTTATTATTTTTATTGAATATTTTTAAAAATATTGTCGCGATTCACTTCTGTTTAATCTCACGTAATCACGGTACAAATTTTAATCGAGTAGAAAATTTGCAATTTTTTTTAAAAAATATTTTATGAATAATTTTTTGGAGGTCGCGCCCAGACCCTATTGCGAGCACGCTGCTAACAACGAACACAATCGGAAAATGAAAGGAACTGAAATAGATGTGAGTATATCGTTTTATTTCGATGCCTCTTCGGATACAGATTCCCTGTACGCCTATTCTCCTAACGGGGAAAGAGAAGGAGTAGCTCTTTCCCAATATAACTCAAATGGTTTTAGTTGCACACAATATGGACGATTGTTCACCCTTGTCGCGTGTACAGAACTTATATTGAAAGGAGCGACGCGACGAGAGCATGTGCAGCAAAGTACAAGGATAACAGTATCATCAACGACCGACACAGAACGGGACAACTTTTGAGAAAGGATACCAGTGTACACTTGGTATCGTGTACGGCGAACATATACAGGCGATGGTGTCCTGAAATGTATATTTCAGCCGGCTGCGGGATAGTGTTGAGCGAATAGTGGAGAGCCGAAAATTATGAGCCATACGAATGACATCAAATTTATTGTGGTTGAAGGAGCAGGCGAAATGCGAGGACGTCGGCGTGAGATTAGGCAGTGGATAAAATCAGTATAAAGTGATATCAAAAAATATTCCAACAATTCATAATAACGTTCACACCACAATCTAAGCAGAAAATCATCGATTTCTCTGAACAACTCGAGAAGATTACAAGAAATAAAAACAATAGAGTTAAGCGAGCAACCCCCAAAAATAAAATTTCTTCTGAAAATTATAAATTAATATCCGAATTTTCTTTACCACTCAAAAATCTTAGCTAGATATACAATTTTTTACCGTTATTTATCGTTTTATAAGCCGAAAATTGGGTGAGCAAATCCGAAACTTAACGTACTCTCAACTAACGACGCTAGTGGCGAGCGGGACGACATATTCCTGCATACCCTCGAGGGGCTACCAACCCTTACTAGCTAGCGTAATGCTGCGGACTCTGAAACATAGCCTCGTATGGAACGTATGAACGGAAAAAGAGTCGACAATAGAAAATGGACCAAGCATTTGGACCTTGGAACGTTCGAAAGCTAAATACGTTAGGTGTGACGCAAGAACTTCTCAAAGAAGCATCGTGAAGATAATATCAACATCCTGGTAGCTCAATAAATGGCGTGGTAATGAACTAAGTGACATAAGATCGCACAAAATAATTACAACGGAACTCCAAAGCAGTAGCGTATGGAGGATTTTGATAAAAGTGGGGTTCATATTTTTGAAGTCTTGACTAGGAACGTTTGCTAGTGTTTCGGTGTAGATATGAAGATATAATTATGTAATCATACTTAATCATACTTTTTCACCGGTCAAAGTTGGAGTCCTCCAAAAATAATTCTGGCAGACTTTAGCCCGATTGCATGTCTGGTTTCATTTACGTGGCTAAACTTGTTTACCCAAGGGTGGGGGTTGAACCCGTAGTCCCCCCTGGGTACACCACTGCTCCAAAGAATCTTATCTCTGAGTTCAAGCCAGAGTATGAAAGATTGTGTGTGATCCGCATGAAAGTGAAAGGTGGACCTTTCATATAAATTGCGACATTCATAGGCAAACGTGATGATCTTCTGAAGTTCGAACCTTCAACCAAAACCATTGTTTCGTCATCGAAAAGAAGACTAGGCACTAGTATCCTAAATAAAAGATTATGTCAAGGTGCAAAACGCGACTCAGACAACTACTTCGTCAGGGCGAAATATCGCTGCCGAATATCAAGACGAATCACAGCGAAAAGGAGCGCAGAGTTCCTAAGGTCAGTGTAGAGAGCCTGAAAAATGAAACAATGGTAGCGGTATTCAAAAAAAGACTTGCATATCACTTAATCACAGTGACAATAGACTATTACTTAATTGCATTTTATCTAGTCTGAATACCTCAGTGGTGAGAGCGATTGCTTCCTATGAACCACGTATCAGGTTCGAGGCTGCTTGGCGATAAGTGGTTAGAGCGATTGCTTCCTAAGTTCTGAGTGCCAGGTTTGAGGCATGGCGACAAGTGATGTTCGTAAACGGGATTAAGTGCCGGACTATCAGTTCGCTGAGCTATAAATGAGGACCTGAGTCAAATCAAGATGAGCGTGCTGCTAAACCACTCCACCTTGTAATGTTGTGTTGGTGAAGTAAATGAGGTAACTAATATTATTTCAGAACTTGGCATAATTTGGAGATGGGGGATCTCTTATGTTCCTATCAATTTTGCGGAGTGATTCGGAAATAAATGAAAAATAAAAACATTATTAAAAGTTCGATGAAGCAGATATCAAAGGGAAACTTGAAGTTGTGTTTGCATCAATCCTTAACTGCTAGTTATACTAAATAGTTCTGGAAAGTTACTATACCCTTCCAACAGTTATTGGATATATCACAACAAGTTAATAACTAAATGTTTCAGGACAAAGCCCTAATACAATCAACACATTACTGTGCGTTGAATACAAACACGACCGCGTACTAGGGGCGTGTCACAACAGGGTGATTCACAGGACTAGTGCGTGATGACATTTTTTCTGAATCATACTCTTTTTGATTGTAGTGGGTTTGTGGTAAAGAATAAAAATGACATGGATTGTACAAATTTTCTGTTGCTGTCGTGTGTTATATTTCGGGCGAGGTCACACTAACGCTTTATTATGGCTTCTAAACGATGAGGTCAGCCATTTTTCAGCATTTTATTGTATAATAAATATTTTTCAGGCAGCGACAAATTTTAAATTAGATAAGTTTTAATAGGACTGTGTGCTTTATGTTGAACTGTAGCTGGACTTATAATATTCAAGTCTTGACGGAGAATTTATTTGTTACATCTAATTAGATTTTTGAAAGTTCTGACGGCAGAACAACTGAAAATTTAAATCATTTTAATCAGAACTCAAAAATTCGTTGGCCACTAACTTCATATTCGCCTTCATTTCCAAAACATACTACAGAAGAATAAATGGTCGGAACCAAGTTTCACAAATACTTCGCAATTTAATTTTATGTCATTCTTATGCTCCTGAACAAATAAATATTCAATATAGGCACCTCATAAAAGCTGTTGCATTGTTTTCATCCAGTTACCCATATCGTATTATCTATCCTGCTTGGCTCAATGCCATTGTTTTCTGTCGTCTTCTCAAATTTATTGCTCTCCATTTTCTCCTGTATTCCATTCTTAGTCCTAAGATCCTGGATCCTGATGTCAATGACGGCTTCAATGACTTGACTTTTATCCTTTAATAGCCTAACAAGGACTTTCGTCAGGAAAACGACATTAGAGAAAGGTGTCTATCCGAATGGGATTGTGACATGAGCATATCACATTTCACATGGCAGCAGGATTTCACATCCTGCATGCAATGCTGCGGTGGCATCGACATTATTGTTTTTGGAATCTATCTTTCCTTTCGGCCCCACGCCACTTCTTTCCTCGTGTAGTAATACCCTTTCGTGTTCAACCATACTGGGATGCACATCACTAATTCTAGCAAGGACCTCTTTACAGTGGGACTAACACATTTCACCCTATATGCAATGACGCGGCAAGAGTGAAGGGTTGGTTACATAATACTTCGCGTTGTCACACCGCGGCTGGGGTTGGGGTTCTCAATGACGAAAAGATTGCATACATTAAGGGAAGTAATTTGTTGTGTGGAGTGATATTTATGCACTCGTTCGCATCTATCTTTGCTGCTTGTTTGCCGTCATTGCGCCATTCCGGTAATTACAGCAATCTGTTGATGGAAACATAGTGAACAAACGCTAGTGTGCCAATGTACGAGACTCAAGCTTGTCTTCTGCTTTATTTCCGTGTCAATGTGTTGTTAAGTTTTTAATGGACTGTGGAATGTCGAACATTTGATTTGAATCGTCAGACAACGATGGATTTTGCTTTAAGACGTAGAAAGAGTACATAGTTGATAAATTGCATTTGTACGTATAAGAAGTAAAATTTAAATACGACTTTCAGTGAATAAATCCTTTTAAATTGCAATATTTATTTCACAGCCGGGCTAACAGCTATTCATTTGTAGTTGTCCAATGCGATGTTAAAAAAGCTGTTTACGGGCAATATTATTCATGCCAGAAAAATCATCAAATATCCATACCAAGTTTTCGACAAATTGGTTCACATTTGCTAAAAATTTATACAGCACACTAAGTCCATATCGTCCGCCTTTTTCCAATGCGCCTGGGAATTTTATCATCATCCATGCGATCACATGGTCGGCCTATAGCAATCTTCATAGCTTCGCAAGGATCTAACCCGTTGGCTCGTCAAAAAAAACTCCTACATTCAAAGTTGTAGCGAACTTGCCAGTCCGTTCCGTTCTTCACGGGGCCTAAAGTGCGTCTTAGGATACGACCCTTAATAGTTTCAATTGGCTTTTCTGAGACTTTTACATTTGCACATTTATACATTGAAGATCCTTAGTTTGTTTTTTGGAGTTAGATTTTACAATTAGAAGGACTGAAAGTACACTTGGCCATATTGACACACCGTTCAATCTCTTCCTTTTCAATACCATTATCCAGATGAATACTAAGGTAGTTAAATGAGTCATCATGCATCGTCATATTCTGTCTGATGGGCGTCTTCTTCCTTATTTTAGCCATATAGTTGATCTTCGTTTGGTTGATTCTTAACCTAACTCTCTTAGTCGCTGACTCAAGATTCATGAAAACTTCTATAGCGCATGGAGTTGTTCCCGACATGATATTGATGTCATCAGCTTACACTACTATTTGGGTGGACTTGAATAGTAGCGTCTTCGCGTTTTCTATCGGTATTTTTCTGATGAGGTACTCAAGGGCCATGTTCTAAGGCATAAAGGTGACCACAAAGTCATTTGAATATGGAAAAAAAGCTGATCTGATTTATTATAAAAATTAGAGATCTTCCGCAGGCAAGTTAGCATGTTAGGGAAATATGCTGAACATATAGCATTCGGTTACTTATAAAAAATTCCATTCAGGCTTACTAGAAAGCTCCATTCGAAAAGAATAGCCCTTTCAAATTTTGAATTCAGTTTCATAAAACAATCACTAAAAACGTCGCTGAAGTATCTTGAAAATTGATGAAGATACAGAAAAGTGGCGGGCAGAGGTTTAAACCTTCAGAATATCCAGAAATGAAATTAAAAGAGATTTTAGTTACATCAGAAAGTAGTCAAGCAAAGGCAACTTGTCACATTTTTTGGAGTATTTTCGATTGAAGCTAATATCCTCATTTTTATTCGCTTCATAAGTAAAAGTGGAATCTAGATAAGCCACTCATATACGAAATTGACTTCATAATCAATATGGTACATGCGGCATATTCGAACTATCTTTAAAATTTATCATGGACCACGATATCATCTTTCTGGGTTTTCCTAAAATAATAAAGTTCAAGCCTAAATCCAATAAAAATTCCATAAACCCAAACCGAATTAGTCAATTAGTCTACCAATTTATTCAAGCATAACTACACCATAAACTTCCATATGATATTAATCAAGTAGATTCAATTAATTGGTAACTTTTTGTTAATCTCAACAAAATACTCTTATCACTGTCCGCGAACTCACATCACTATCTTAAAATATTCGCTAGAGGTTTTTTTCCGGGGCCTATCTAAATGATATACATCTATTTTTCAGATACGAGAAAGCATTGTACATATGCATTTCGAGTGTTGATGACTGCTCCTTTTGTGATTGAACTCTTTTCTGCTTTATTCTATTAATCAGAGGTTACGTAATTTTAATGGCGCGTGAAATAGATTACAATGCATTTCAGGTAGGCATACTGAATTTCACTTTTTTATTTATGTGGTTGGCATGTAATGTTTGCTTGCAAGCCATCATATTGGGATGATATGCACTAAATTTAAGTCTAGATTATCAGAAGTTAATTTTTCTTTATTTATGTTTCTTTATTTGAAAAGATGCTTTAAAACTTGATTCAATTCTGTGCGTTTGAGTGTGTCTGAGGAAAATTTCGAACTTATTCGCTAGTCACAATCTGACTAGGAAATGAGTGACGATTATGATCAAACTGATAACAAACAGATCTTTACATTCAAATCTGCCTTTGGTTTGTTTCCAAAGAAAAAAATCTATATACTATTTAAAAGAATCATGTTCACACTATCATAGCATGTAGGTGAATTTCGTTCGCCTTCAGTTGATTACTTTCTAAACTTAACTCATCATTTTAAGGATATTGCCACCATACCACTTAAGTTATCAATGGAACCCGTTATAATTTACTTCTTTAGACGGATTCCATCTAAGACTGCAAACTTTGGACTGACTTTCCAACACTCTTCTAGGAGTATTCTACTATTCTGAACACTTTAGATTCAAATCAATAAAACCATAGGACAACACATATACACGTTCGCTCTCTGCGCAGTTTTTCCAATGACAGCATTAAGCCGGCAGCACGACATTGAAAAGGATGTCATTTCCTCCTTCATTTCTCTTGAAATGCGCAAATTTTACCCCGTTTTCAACACTACTACCATAAAATTTCACACCAACTGTCTGGGCCTACAGATGCCGCTATTAAAAACGCTTAACGCATATTAAAGTGGAAAAAGGTTCTTAGATGAATCAAGTTAGAAAAGATATAAATGCCTCAAGATATTTGACATCCTTTGAATGGATTTCAAATAAGTTTTAATTGACACTCTACATCGAAGCTAGGATTTAACTGTGTTCGCTTGTTAGCAGCGCGCATTGTATCGGTTAGTTTGCTTAAAGTCCATTTCATAATCTTTATATTTAATAGTTTTATTGTTTCCACATTTTTTTTATTTATTTTTCACTGGAACATATTCAATTCACCAGTACAGTCTCACTAAAACTAAAAGCACTATGAACCTATTTACTCTGAACACGATAAACGTGAAATCAAATGTACAGATTAGTCGTTGACTCCGAATAACCCGCTTCAACGTTTCTCACTTTTCCAGTGCAATTATGAATAACAATTACACCTGCATATTAATACTCTACAAATATCCACGACGAACGACCAGGTAAAACTAAAGCCATACTTTATCGAAATGAAAGCAGCTTCTTTCGATTTGAATCATATTCAGCCACAATCAGTAATTAATCACGAAGTAATCATCGTAATAAACGTTTTATACTCTTTTTCCACTGGTCGGATTCTGATAAATAACGAAACTCAATTTCAACGGAACTCATGCCTGTACGAATGCTGCCACAGAATACGTTCGTCACGTGTCGTATTCTGTTCGAAATGAATGAAAATATTATATATTTTTCAATAGTTTAGTTTCGGACTAATTTTCGGAGTGATATTCTACACGAATTTCGTGTGTGTTTCCATTATTATTTCATTATATGCGACGATAGTGTATGGGGACTTTTATTCTTTTATCAGATCGGGTGTAAGCAGTTGTATACGTTGCAATGATGCGAATATGCATGGTTGGATGGTTCACTATACCTTGATAAAATGTATATTCACTTATCATGCAGGTTGAAATATTAGAGTTTTGAATAATCATATCAATTTTCCGCTGTGCTGATTTGTCAGACAACACATCGAGAGAGTTCGTGGAACGTTTTTTCATGGTTGACAATAAGTGATTTATTTATTTCGAATTGGGAAACTGATAAATGTGTAATTTGTCATTTTGTACTGTTAAATAGCCACAATGAATTATAGGTACGGGTTAAATAACTTCATGAGTCGGCGAATCTATTCATAGGATATTCGAAATGAAAACATGGGATTTTATTGATAGAATCAATTTTACTTTTGTTGGATCAGTTGTGCTGAATAGAATTAAAAAGTAATTTTGTTTTAGAGTTGAGCACCTAAATTCGTCATCGGCTGGTCAAATATATGTGATCAATTGATATATTTTACATTTGGAAGAAGGTAAAAATCTTGGTCTATACCCGTACAGGATTGGTGCATAAATTCATGCTGCAAGTTTGTCGTTCATTCGTAAGTTAGGCCTTAGTGTACTTGGAAGCTGACCCTTTATTTTGCTGCAAAATTGAATGAATGATGGTTTCGACAGTAACCACAATTTTCGATTTTGAAGTGACGGCAATCCAAGAACGATTCCGGTATACGATATGTGTAGAAAAATTGACAATTTCATCCGGTATAGATTGGTGGCATTTTTAATTCTTTTTTTCTTTGAAAATGGAGAAGGGGATCGTGCTTCAGTCAGCTTGGATCGTGACTCGAACGTTTCAAAAAATATTTTGTTTAATCTAATATCCTAAACTTATAAATTTCGAGTAGTATTGGACTTAGATAAACACCCTGCATTCCTTTGATTAATTGGAAATGCAAAACTACCTGAGAAAATGCTTTGAATTTAAGATATATTTGATTCCAACTTTTATTGATTTTTTAAAAAAAAAAGCGAAATAAATGACTATAACATAGGGAGGAAGTTTATTAAATGTGCATTAGCATACCAAAAAGTACAAAAGGATAATGAGAGTTCCCGCCAGCATCATTTTATTATTTTAAAAGTACCTAATCATATTTTTATGGTAAAAGGAAATTTGTTGAGCGTTTTGAGTTAGGTAATTTCTGTGAAATTTATTGATTGTATAACATAGAATACTACGAACAAGAGCTATCAGGATATTCATAAAATTTCGTTCGTACATGTCGTTGGATTACTTCAGATACTGGTCAAGTCAAAGAATTGTGAACACTGACTTCAATGATCAGTCTTCTGTTGACATTAAAATCGGTTGTTTTTAATGATCGAAAAGAAATCACTTTAATAATAAGACCTACACTGCAGTTAAAGTTTAAAAATATTTTTTCTTCGGTACTGAATTTTTGACTTTGTTGATTTCTAAAGTAAATCGACGATTCGTATACGTACTACAGTAAAACCTGTCAATAACGGAATCTTGTGGGGAATTTATTTTTTCCACTATTGACACGAATTCCACTATTAACAGGTTCCATTATTGACAGGTATTTGAGTCGAAACAAAATGATTTTCCATTATTGAGAGTAAAATTAAATAAAAAACCAATGCATATATTTTCATGGCCATTTAATGATCAAAACATGTTAAATAATGAACGTAAAAAGGAAATATGTACTGAGATAAAACTATTTTTTGATAAATGAATTAAGGAAAAACTGGAAATGAAAAAAGCAGCGAATGACAAACATTGTTATTTAAAGTAATCGGTAATCGAAGACTGTTTTGTTTGCTTGCAATCAAATCATCCTGTACTAAATTGATAGATTCTACTATTTTATCGGGTAAAAATGTATTTTCAACATTTTGCGATGAAAGTTAATCATCGATAATTTCTTTTTTGTCTTTAATAACCATGTACACAGCAGACTTGCCACATTTGTATTTTTCTTTCCAAATTTTGGCTTCATGATTTTTTATCAAATTGTACTTTTGTTTTAACGTGAACGTTGGATTGGCTTATTATCCCCCTTTTTACGATTCATTTTCAATACCGACGGAAAAATGTGAGCGTAATGAAATTCTAATTGTGTGGTCAAAGTGTTTTTCGTTCAAGAACATTTGACGAACTGAACAATCTATGGTCGCACACACAAAGACAGTGCATAATTCATAGCTATCGAATCAGCAAAAAACTGAATTTCGATTTCTTAGAAGTTTTGATTACACGATGCTGTCCAAACAATAAAGAAGTCTAAACAATGACTCGAAGTGAGAAACTGAACGATACATTTTTTTGCGATGCCAAATTGCCGCAACAGAAGCTATAAATTTTGCATTTTACGAAATGAAACAGTGATTTCGAAACGATTTTTATAATCATTGGTTGTGAAATTGAAAAAAAAATATAGTTTCAAATGGAAAAAAGACGAAAAGTATTTTTTGTTTCCAAGAATTGTTTTTCCACTATTCGGAGTTTCGATTTTCCGTTATTGACAGGTCAATTTGTATGGAAGAGCTCAACGGCCAAAATTTTTTCTACTATTGACACGAATTCCACTATTAACAGGTTCCGTTACTGACAGATTTTACTGTACAAACAATTTAATTTTAATGATGTAGTTCTTATGTAGAACTATTGATTCATAAATAAATTTAAAAAACTACAACCGAACAATGCGAACGAATACAAATTTTGTGAAAAATTATTTCACGTTCATTTTAAACGAAAAATCGAAATTTGGCGTTTTAAAACTATTAATATAAATTTTCTACAGCAAACTTTATATTCATTTAATAAAGCAAGCAAAATTATTAGAATAAAAAATGCAACTCGTCAATATAACATCAAGAAAAACGAATTTCGACATAAATCATAGCAAAGTACCTAATTTCACACTTATTATTCATGTGTCGCAAAGTATTCTGGAAATGTGAAATCCAAATTCTCACATTAGCTTTTCGCAAGACAACAAAACAAGCATTCATTTTCAATCAGAGTTTATCTAATCTTTTGAAATCCGTTTACGATAATGTATTGTACTTCGTTACTTTCTTTATTTAGCACTTATTTGCTTGTTGCCAAGTGCATTTGATAAAACATCTTCAGACATCAAAGAAAATCGCCTCTAAAGCCTAAATTGATCATTCATAGTCACAATCATACGGCATTTATTTACTTACACTGGACTATCTTTCTAATTTTATGTGCGATTTGATGCTTACCTAGAAAGATAAAAACATGGCATTAGTAAATTTATCGTTTGTTATAAATGTTTTGGAAAATAATTCAAATTTAACATACATACGATGATGTATAGATATTTTCATTAAAATAGAGTTGCTAATGTGAAATTTAGTTTATACTGTAATTTCCGGGTGCTAATGTCTTTTTTGCAAAATTCTGTTTCGTTATTTGCTTATTAACTTCGCATAAGTCAAAGCATTCAATAATTTAATTCTGATCAGTTCTAGCTGCCATTCTGTCACAATTACTACAAAACGGCCAACTTGTGCAAAAGAGAATCGTAACCACTTTATAGCGAAAGATTTAAATTTGAATGTCTTTATAATTTTTCCAAGATAAATTGAGCATCGCTAAATATTCTCAAATTATTCATAGTATAAGAGGAGTTTTTTTTGGTATTGCCTGTGGACACATCAAGATTAACTACAGGTCCTTCAATTTTTTCAATAAAATTGTGAAAGATTCTAGTTTTAATTGATCACGAATAGAAACAGAAAGATTCTAGTTTTAATTGATCACGAATAGAAACATTCTCTTCAATAAATACAAAATTATAGTTTCATCGTTAATCTTAAATTGTTATAAAAAAGGGAACCATAATTAAAACAAATAAAATGCGCTCTAAATTAAAAATCACATAATAAAATTAAGTAGATTTCAAATAATTATGTAAGAACACTTGAATACGAGTATAAACTGAAAACAAAAACCTAATGAACAAAACGGCAACTTAGAGCAGAGAAGGAAATAAACCGAATAAAGAACTAAAATCGGCTTCCCACGGCCTCGGGATTTATGCGCCCCACAAATTGTACCGGCGAGCATGCCCCTGAATTTGAAGTTTACGACTTGCGTGGATAGGATACAACGGCGCACGCAACTACGAACTTTTTTCCACGGCGTGTTAGCATGAGCTGGCGCTGCGCGTAAATGCATGATAAACCATAAATCATAATATTGAGTTATAACGGTAAACAAGTGAACTGAGAAGAGAGATGATGTAGAGATCCATGCACAACCATCTAAAAAATTCAGGACTAACTGAAGAAGCTGCGATACTTTAAACAAGTTCGATATTTGGGTTCCTCATGAAATCAAAGAGATGCATTTGACGGCGTGTAAATATCTGCAATATGCCCATCAAACGTGAGGAAAACGATCCTTTTTTGAAACGACTGATAAAAAGTAATGAGAAGTGGATTATCTATATAAATGCAATATCCAAACAGTATTGTTGCTGACGTAACCTTACGCCTTCAACAATGTCGAAAGCAGCCATTCATTAGACAAAGGTTATGCACTATGTTATGTGTGATGGAATTTTAATGTTGTGTTTTTTTCAGCTCCAATCAAGGAATGGAGCAATCAATTCTGTGTGTTCTGTTTGCAATTGAACGGTTTGAACGAATTTATCATCCAAAAACGTCCAGAGATTGTTGATCGTTAAGGGGTTGTGTTCCATCACGACAATGCAAGATTCTACAGAAGTGTGATCACCCACCGAAAACTATTTGAAATTTTGTGGGATGTGTTGCTATACCCAGCATAATCGCCTGACCTGGCGTGGTCAGGTTTCTACTTTTTCCGTTCTTGTCAAAGCTCCTTGCGTTAAAAAAAATTCAGTTCAAATGAGGCTGCGAATATGGACTTTGTTTAATTTTTCGCTAGTAAAGACAAGTCCTTTTATGAACGGGGAATCATGAAACTTACTTAAGGGGTTAACGCCACTTGGAACTTTTTGTTTTGTTGTTTTTTGTTGTTGCGTTTTTTCAAAGTATACCTATCCGAGAATATGTCCTTAAAATTTCAAGTCGATCCGAAGAAAATTGACTGAGCGTTGAAAGAGTTTTTTCTTCGTTACATAAACGACTGAAATTGAAACTTTAAACGCGTTTTTCTCGAAATGACATTTTTGAAGTCTGTAACCAAAATTATTCGAAAACTGCTGTACCGATCTTCTTGAAACTTGACAAACTTGTTTAATACATAAATATGTAGTGCTTAATCGTTCGATTTTTTTTCCGATAAAAAATGGCCGTTTTATAGCCAAAAGACGACCGTTGTTTTTAGTGAAAATAGAAACATTAACTTTGACTATCCGCTTTTTTGTGAAAAATGTATATTTTTTTAAATCCTTCCATTAAACACTAGTTTATACTGTTGTTTAACTAAATCCGTCAACATTTTTTGGTTTCAGATGATTCAATTCGCCCCAATGTTGGTCACCGCAAAACGGAAAAATTAAAATACAATTGTTTGACGGCTATTTGTAACTGAACCATGTTCTATTTTCCTAAAAAAAAAATCACTTGAAGGTGTTAAATGTATGTACTTTGATATGATATAATGTTCATCTAAAAAAGTTTCGTAGTTTTCTTTAAAAAAATTCATGAACATGACCTATTTTTTGGCGCTACAAGTGGGGTTAACCCCTTAAAGATGACAAATGATGATCGGAAAAACGGGCAAACGGGTGAAATTTACATGAAATATTATTCAATATATAATTTTTTCCACAAATAATTGCAAAGATATTGTATGAAACCTGCTTCTATTAATCGTTCTTTGCATACGCATTTGATTCATAAATTATATATTATTATCGAGACAGGTTAAAAAAAATTAGCTGTACGGTCGATTTTTAGGAAAGTGTTCTAAGTTAACTACTCTATAGTGACATATTTTCAACCTTCCCTTCTCGCCCAATAATTTCTCGTTAAATCGATCCCCAACCGATTAACAACTTTTCAACATCCATATTTTATAATCCTCAATTTTCCAACAATCAGGCTCTTATTCGAACTACAAGTACATTTCATTATTATTAACTCGACATTTATCGTTCCGCTATTAAATTCTATTCTCGGAAATCCATAGCAATCGTCGAATGGATCCAAATTTGAGTATTGTTTGAATGTAAAATGTAAGTAATGTACAGTTGTTTGTAAATAAATTGAAACAGCCTCTCAATTGTAGTTAAGCGAATTGTAAAATGAAATAGAAATGACGAAACAGCTTTTAATTCGTTTTATGCGAAAACTTGACATAATGGTCACGTTAATTGCGAAATCTTTGAAAGTAAGCTCTATGAGAAATGATTATAGCATAGATTTAGATACTTCATGACGATTGCAAGACGACATGAATAATTGATACTAAATTATCGATCATTCTTCCTCGACGTACTGATTAGTACTTGCAGATGTATCTTATCAGTACATATCACTTTGTATTCAAAATTCAATCGGATATTATGTCACGTAAAAAGGATATAGTCAAAACGACAAACAATTCATTCGAATAAGCTCCATCCAATCCCCGCAATCTTACATAGTCGACTTTTTGTTGTTGTTATTATGGAACTGATTATCTATCGCAATAAAGTTTCTATCTGGAAAATTGCACTAAAGCCACATCCATAAATCAGCACGACTTATGTGAAGCTTTTTGCATCTAAACTTTTGTCTAAGCGTAGATAAATCAAAAGTTATCTGCAAACGATGTCTAGATATTTTCTACGTGTGTATATTGTCTATTTCACGTATGTGTTCAAAGTCGCCTTTGCACTCGTGTGCAATGTACGTACTGTACTTGATTGCTGAATTTATTGCGGAGGAGTTTTGCCGGGTCACGAGGTAAAGCCGGAAAATTAATCATCAGACCATCTCGCTAGCGATTCGCCTCGCCTCACTGCACTAGTGCTAGGACGGTTAATTGAACATATCCGGTTTGATATATGAAAATAATCGCAACTTATGTCGTTGCTCGTATGTTATGTTGCTCATACCGCTAGTAGGCGCTGCGAATGAATGCCTTATTGCAAATATTGATGAAGCATTGTAGCGTATCTTCTGTGCACGGAGTGCCGTACAATTGTGTTTGTAATGCTCATGTCTCGTCTGCAGATTTCAACCCGAGGAATGCATTTAACATAAACTCTTTTTGAACACATAATACAGACAGAGTCCTTTTGGTAGAGATAAGTACATGACACATTTGCAACTGCTTGCTTGTTTCAACTGTACGTGAATAGTGGAATATCAGGAAGACAACTATAATAACTTAGCGTTAGGCACTCCCATTACTTGATTTCAAGCAATGTTCAAATCCTGATATTATTTTCATTTCATGTTCAAAATGGGCATAAATAATTGCTGTTGACGTTATTTTATACGATAGACACTAGACACCAAGTTCAAACACTTGAAACTTTGAACTCAGAAAGCACAGTTTGGCTACATTTCAAAGTCGAATTAGATAAATTGGCGAGAACTCACTGAAATTGGCTCGCTCCCAATATAAATGATTTTTAAAGATTCAAAATAACTTTGAATTGAGACAACCGTCAATCAGTGCTACGATTTGGATGATGTATGTACTTTGATATGATATAATGTTCATCTAAAAAAGTTTCGTAGTTTTCTTTAAAAAAATTCATGAACATGACCTATTTTTTGGCGCTACAAGTGGGGTTAACCCCTTAAAGATGACAAATGATGATCGGAAAAACGGGCAAACGGGTGAAATTTACATGAAATATTATTCAATATATAATTTTTTCCACAAATAATTGCAAAGATATTGTATGAAACCTGCTTCTATTAATCGTTCTTTGCATACGCATTTGATTCATAAATTATATATTATTATCGAGACAGGTTAAAAAAAATTAGCTGTACGGTCGATTTTTAGGAAAGTGTTCTAAGTTAACTACTCTATAGTGACATATTTTCAACCTTCCCTTCTCGCCCAATAATTTCTCGTTAAATCGATCCCCAACCGATTAACAACTTTTCAACATCCATATTTTATAATCCTCAATTTTCCAACAATCAGGCTCTTATTCGAACTACAAGTACATTTCATTATTATTAACTCGACATTTATCGTTCCGCTATTAAATTCTATTCTCGGAAATCCATAGCAATCGTCGAATGGATCCAAATTTGAGTATTGTTTGAATGTAAAATGTAAGTAATGTACAGTTGTTTGTAAATAAATTGAAACAGCCTCTCAATTGTAGTTAAGCGAATTGTAAAATGAAATAGAAATGACGAAACAGCTTTTAATTCGTTTTATGCGAAAACTTGACATAATGGTCACGTTAATTGCGAAATCTTTGAAAGTAAGCTCTATGAGAAATGATTATAGCATAGATTTAGATACTTCATGACGATTGCAAGACGACATGAATAATTGATACTAAATTATCGATCATTCTTCCTCGACGTACTGATTAGTACTTGCAGATGTATCTTATCAGTACATATCACTTTGTATTCAAAATTCAATCGGATATTATGTCACGTAAAAAGGATATAGTCAAAACGACAAACAATTCATTCGAATAAGCTCCATCCAATCCCCGCAATCTTACATAGTCGACTTTTAGTTGTTGTTATTATGGAACTGATTATCTATCGCAATAAAGTTTCTATCTGGAAAATTGCACTAAAGCCACATCCATAAATCAGCACGACTTATGTGAAGCTTTTTGCATCTAAACTTTTGTCTAAGCGTAGATAAATCAAAAGTTATCTGCAAACGATGTCTAGATATTTTCTACGTGTGTATATTGTCTATTTCACGTATGTGTTCAAAGTCGCCTTTGCACTCGTGTGCAATGTACGTACTGTACTTGATTGCTGAATTTATTGCGGAGGAGTTTTGCCGGGTCACGAGGTAAAGCCGGAAAATTAATCATCAGACCATCTCGCTAGCGATTCGCCTCGCCTCACTGCACTAGTGCTAGGACGGTTAATTGAACATATCCGGTTTGATATATGAAAATAATCGCAACTTATGTCGTTGCTCGTATGTTATGTTGCTCATACCGCTAGTAGGCGCTGCGAATGAATGCCTTATTGCAAATATTGATGAAGCATTGTAGCGTATCTTCTGTGCACGGAGTGCCGTACAATTGTGTTTGTAATGCTCATGTCTCGTCTGCAGATTTCAACCCGAGGAATGCATTTAACATAA
Organism: Oxycera nigricornis; assembly: GCA_963942545.1. NCBI lineage: Eukaryota > Metazoa > Arthropoda > Insecta > Diptera > Stratiomyidae > Oxycera > Oxycera nigricornis. The sequence continues at coordinate 24,471,506 of OZ012663.1, read as the reverse complement.
ACTCTTTTTGAACACATAATACAGACAGAGTCCTTTTGGTAGAGATAAGTACATGACACATTTGCAACTGCTTGCTTGTTTCAACTGTACGTGAATAGTGGAATATCAGGAAGACAACTATAATAACTTAGCGTTAGGCACTCCCATTACTTGATTTCAAGCAATGTTCAAATCCTGATATTATTTTCATTTCATGTTCAAAATGGGCATAAATAATTGCTGTTGACGTTATTTTATACGATAGACACTAGACACCAAGTTCAAACACTTGAAACTTTGAACTCAGAAAGCACAGTTTGGCTACATTTCAAAGTCGAATTAGATAAATTGGCGAGAACTCACTGAAATTGGCTCGCTCCCAATATAAATGATTTTTAAAGATTCAAAATAACTTTGAATTGAGACAACCGTCAATCAGTGCTACGATTTGGATGATATACCTACACATATGTTCAGCATAGTCTGGCAAATAATCATGAATAGATAGACATTTGAGTGATAGCCAAGAATTATTCAAATTCACTTTAGAATTATTGAAGTCACGATTTGACGATGAATGTTTTCAAAAAAAAAATGGAGATTGCCCTCCTTTAACCCAAAGTGTTGGGGGCTGACACGCATCGAGTATCGTCGAAGGTCAACATTGTCCGTCTTATTTGTGGTAAAATGTCGACATTTTTTTAAGAAAATACTCCGAAGTTGTAATAAACGCAAGCATTTCGTGAAAAAAAATTGTGGCCCTTTTTCTGCAGGATTTGTTCAAAGTATTAATACTATATAATAATAATCGATGGCACAACAACAACCCAAATTACTTACTAATTCATAGGAGACGCTAAAAATTTCAATGGATTTTTTCTCAAAACCGGGAGGCGTAGTGATCTAATATTTTAGGGGTTGAGTCTCCTTCGTGTCTTCGTGATGATTACCCTGATTTGGTTCAAATGCTGAGTGAACTGATAATCCGGCACCAAATTCCATTTCCGAAAATTATTTGTAGTTAAGCAGTCTCGAATATGATACTCAATGCATAGGAAGCAAGCACTCTAGCCACGAGCCAACCAGATACAATCCTTTTTCCAAATCAAGGAGCATATTCAGAATTGAGTATTTGAGTAGTTTTTAAAGTTTTTTTTCGGGCTTTGACAACCATTTTTGAATTTATGTTTGCATATAATGCATGGCGAAAATAAATGGATGTAATTTATATTCACGGATAGTAATGAGTTCAATTCACAACGGTAATGCAAGGGGATACCAATTCGGGGAAAAAATCTAGTGTCTTTCACATTCATTCTATTAATATTTTTGAACAGGTTTTGTTCCCCATCAAATAATAAAGGTGAGTTTCTATTATTACTTTTAAAATGATTTTGTTCCCTATAAAGTAATGATGATGAGTCATTATATTCAATCATTGCAGTGCATAAAGAAAATGTCCAGCAAACTGCACGCGAATTTTTGCTAAGGAATGGTTTGTGCTCGTGCATCGGATTTTTATGAAAATTCCGTTTGTATGGAATGCTCATATAATTTGAATTTTTCAGTGAATTATTTTCAAGGTTTACAAATAACATAAACTTATGTAGCAGCTATTTTCCTCGTAATTAATATGTTTTTAAATTAATAAGCAATATTGATTTTTTTTTGAAAATAAAGAAAAAAAATTCATAAATTTGCAAATATTAATGGCCATATAATCAATATCAAAACATTGAGAGAGAGAGAACAGTTTCAAAACGTTTAAAACGAAACTCAGTTCGACGGATTAAGGTTAATCCAAGTTCCGAATTCCGATTTGTAACGTACCAACATTCATTCTTCGTCGCACATTTACACATTCATCTCGAGCCTACCACAAGAAACTTAATATTTCCTGTCTACTATGCACATTCATCGCTTAAAAAGCCGAAGAATGTTTGCATGCTAATGCGGTACGACTTGATTAGACGCTTCCATGAGCTAAGAAATAATTTGCAGGCTGATGAAATAACGTCCATATCATTTTAATGACTAACTGAGACGCCAAATTACCATGCGAAATTTAATTAAGAATATTATTTAAAAATTTGCCTTACATACGTATAGATTGTAAGCATTTGGAAGGCTGCAGTGAATGATTTCAATGTTTGAACATGAAATATTTCACCATTTAAATAAATGTAGAATACCTCACAATTTTAAAAAATTTGGAATATTTTACATCTCAAATATATTTTTAGTAATTTTTCGGAAACCTTCAATGGTTTATTTAATGAGCTTTGATTAAAATAATGAACTATTCAATATGTAGCATTTGCAATGATAATTAAATGCTTTCAGAGCAGCAATTCGTCTATTGGATTATATATACGATTTGTAAATATTTCTGTTAAATACTTTTCAATACATTCAATGAATACAAGCATCACCCACCCATTTAAATGTGAAATGTATTCACTCTTCATTGTTCAGCACATTTCAAGCAAGCTAGTAGCATTGTCAACCCATTTCCAACACAATGTAAAAAGTTATCCAATTACCTCAACAATGCATCTTTGTATGTAATAGTGTATTTTCTGTAATTCGTCATTACTCAGCAAATAGCTAACAAGCCAATTAAAATTCTGAAATAACTATGAAACCTTATCGATTGCTAGTTAATTAATCCTTGTCTAAGCTTTGGTATACTCCATCTTTTCGAGTAAAAATAGTATTTTTAATTTCCCTGGGGTTTATCGAGTTTATATTTCTAAAAACTTATTAAGTGTATGTCTACATTTATGATTTTTAAATTTCACAGCTTACAAAATAACATAGAAAATATTTAGAAGAATTATTAAAGCTAATTTTTTTAACATGAATCATTTCCTCTTAATCATCATCGGAAGTAATGGTGTCCAAAATGTAAGAAAATCTCATGGTTTTGCTGTTGCTATGAAATCTATTCTAAAAATGAATTAATATTTCATGCATTCCTAGCTCAGGGTGAGGGTTAGAGCACACAGTTGCATCTCTCTCCTCTTTTGCACTGGGCAACACATGAAACAACTCACAAGCAGATCAATGGCTGTTTAACATTTTCCAAAAATATAACCATGTTGAATGAGTCTCTCTATTAGCGCCTAAAGCCTACCTCACACCAACCGCACTGGTATTTGCACTCCGATCTACATACATCTCAAATTGTCGATTTCTAGATAAGTATGTGTATGTCGTAAAATCTTTTGCGAGAAAACCAAACCCAATGAGTATTTGTTGGAGTGACGATGAATCAATTTTGACAAATTGTTTTTTGTTAATTTGTGTATAATTTTATCTTTATTTAAGCGAATTCAAAAAAGTTAGAAGCGATTCGTTTAAAAACGAATCGGACCGGTCGAATTCATAAACTACAATTTTAAACACGGGTTTCAAAGGGCACTGCTTGATATTTGTTGATCACTAAAAAACAATTCTATTAAAATTTGTCCTTTTTTATATAGTTTTGTAGTGATCGACAACATTTCTTTACCTTTGTTGACAAGTTATTTTTAAGGCAAAAATTGAGCTGTCTCTTCAAACAGTCGTTATTTTGAAATCGCAAAAGTGCGTTGGCCGGAAATTTAGCCGAAAATTCACTGCTTGGCATGCAACTACGCTGCCGACTGTCGCAAACAACAAAAATTTTGTATGCGCTGCCAACATTGAGATGAACGCTTTCATGTCAAGAACGATATTATGCGCTAGATGTCAGATCGATTGTTCGCAACGTTCGCTTCGAAATTAATTCAAATGATAATCGAAACATGAATGACGAAGTATCAAATATATTTTAATATCGTCGAGTAATCAATTTTAGAAGGAATAATAATTATGCATTTGCATCGAAGCTTACCTTGGCTTATCGTCTCTCAAAAAAATTAAGCGCCTAATCAAAAAATTATAGAAAATAAGTTTTTTTGCCGCGTTAAAAATTTTAAGTTTTTTCTGAATAGATTGTAAATGTTGAATGTAAACAATTTCGGGCTAAGAAAATTTGTATAAATGAAGTAGCCCGTATGTAAGAAATCGAATTCAATACAAAGCACTTATTGACTCCACACGTAGCCCTCCAGTCTTTCTTTGATTTCTATTGGCACTTGCAACTGAACTGACATATAAACCATACCAAGAAATTCCCAAGCTTCTACAGTTTTTTTATTTCACATTTATATCTTCCGAGATGACTCCACAAACCATTAGTTTTCGATGGTTTCGAAAAAGTTAAAAATGCACAATTCTCGTAATTCTTAAAAGTTTGAGTGACGGTTAGAAAATGACAAAAAAAACAATATGATTTTATGGTATGTAATTAATAAAGAACGGAAAAGTACTACGAGCAGGCGTTTAGGGAAAATTTAGTCGGCAGTTTTAATTCCACCTGCACTGATTTTCAGATACTTAAACAAGAAAAATTGAATCTACACACTATATCACATAATTAGAAAAGTAAAATTACAATTATTATAATATAATTATATTATTTCATTTTCCATTTATTTATGCGTTTCCGCTTTTGAACATTTAACAATTGGCGAGCATTCAGGGAATACATCGCACACGGACAGTGCAAGCAATGAGTGATGGAGTGAACAGTTTGGAGGAGGCGAAGGTGGAGTTAGTTGGTAAAAATCCGATATGCCGAGAAGCAGGAGCAAATCGGTATCCTTTGAAGATTTCCACCTCGCAACAACGAAAAAAAAATTAAAATTTTTGTCATAGACTTTTCATCATTTTACTGGAAATTTTAGCAATTCAAGGAAAATGTAATTCAGTTCTCTGATAAAATCAACCAAATGGTTCAAATTTACCATATTTAAATTTTATTTAAATTATCTCAAGGTTCTAACGAGAAATTAAATCCTTCTATTCCAGCAAATCAATGGAAACCAAAGTAGCGCAGTGCACGCAAAATTTTCGGTCTGTTCATTATGTAATGTCGCCGAATTAATTTTAGGAAAATCATCAGACCAAGTGCGGCGATGCTTTCCAGTTTCCAGTTATATTTAGAAACTCTAAACTAATATTGAAAGCGGCTCCTGCTCTAGTACAGACGCCAAGTCCAATCTAATACTTTCAAGGAGTTACGCGAAAGCTCACCGCGCACACATGCTCGCATTTGTGCGAAAAGTTGAAACGCTCGCATTCAACTTTCCGCGACACGCTTTCAACCACATTCAGCTCTGCCCGCACTTCGCGCGCTCAGCAATTGTTTTTGCCGGCTTATGACTGTACTTCTTCGATTCTATGTATATACATATATATGTATATGAAATGTGTACAAACTCGCTTGCCGGGCCGCCGGCTCCTCTTGCACGCCGGCAGGCAGGCAGCGGAACGAACGGAGTCTTTCGCGCCGCCATCGGCCAATTGACCTAATCAAGGCGCGGGGCCTTAACTGGATGGAATTGGATGGATGTCGCTTCCACACGGGAAGCGCAAATCGTTTCATGAGACGCAAACCGAGGCTTGGCCAAATGCAATTGATGAGCCGTGGTCGCCTGCGACGAATGCATCGCTGGGAATATTACCACCGCGGTCTGCGGCCCAAAGGAATCGCGCAATTTTACAGTTCATCGACACGTGACTGCAAATTGCACGGAGAGAATTTTCAGTCATGTTGAAAGGACTCGTGAGCCTGTTACGTAAACGCACTCACTTCAATTATTTCCACAAAACACACGCACAGCCATACAATTTAATTCACGGCTAGTATTCATTCATTCCAAACAATTTTGCACTGCACTTGTTCTACACACAAATTATTTTCTACTGCAAAAAATTCAAAGTGCGGATGGAGCGCTCACCTTGGATCAGCAACAACCGAAGAAATCAACTTTCAACGAAATAATGATCTGCCTGCCCGTCGTACTTTTGCTTCTTGGCTGGCCCATTTCAATTCACGGCCCGCGACAGTGGCGACGCGTCACGGAATCCGCGCCAACTATCTATCCCCTACATCTATCGCCCGCCGAAACATGTTGCGCAACATTTCACCACTGCTGGCTGTGAGGAAGAAGATAGAAGAAGTGTGACGTCGAACGACTGCTCCCCACACGCCCAGCCAATGAACGTGCTGCAAATCCGTTCGCTTTTCGGGGGCTTTTGGGTCTTCCTGCAGCCGCGCTGCCGGTGGTTTTAAATTTTCATTCTATCGCCAGGTTTTCTGCTTTTCGATTTGCTTATCTACGCAAACCGCCTTGCAGCATTTCGCTCGCCAAATAAACATCAATAACGACCGGACCAAAAAACGATACGCGCGGTAGAAGCAGCCGCCGCCACCCCCCGCTCCGGTGGCGAATTATTTTAGCATTTGGCCTAGCTCTAGTTCAAGGTGAGAGGGGGCCAGACGGGCGCGAAATTGGCCGGGATTTCGGATTGTTTTGCACGGCGAAAAATCGTAGCGGGCGGCGGATTGCATAACATGACTTTGAAGTTGGCGCTGCGCGAGGTCGGTCAATTTGGATTTGGGGTGGCGCACGGTGTGTGCATTCCCTCGCATTGAAAACGAGGAAATGAAAGAAATCTCATCAAATCGTCGTCCCACGCCAAACACATTTGCCTGGAACCAGGTCATGAAAGAGTTCATGGCAGTTGGGGGTGGTGGATGTTCTGCGGGGCGGAATTGCAACCGTTTGCAGTGCTCTTCCGTTTTTATGGCAGTTTCTTTTCAGGAAAAAAATCCTATGCAAGGTAAAGCAGCTTCGGCTGTTTAGGGTGAAAAGAAAATGCATTACATAATCTGAAGAGAGTTTCCTTTCAAATGAAGGCTATCATGCCAAGCATTTGCTGTTTCTCGTTGTAAAACCGTTCCATTTTACTGGATCACCTCGGACCAGTGGCGGCTTTTCCATCGAAGAAAAGGAAGTAATTTCGTACAGAGAGGAATATTACCACCTAAAATCAATACGAATGCCTTATTGGGCTACTTTACGAGGAATTCGGATCAAAAGCAGCGAATAACATGATTCTTCCATTAAATAATCTCGATGATTTCCTAAAGAATATCTTTTTTGGCGTTATAAGTGCTTTCTATGTATCTTTTGGTTGGAATACTGCATCATACTATGAAAATTTTATTAACACATAAACGATGTTTTTCTGAGGTATAAAACTTCCAATATTCTTCTGATGTGTCATTGTAGCTCTCAAATTTTGCTGTAATTGACATTACGTTTAGTTTACTTTAGCCAAACATCATGCAAAGACCAACACCCGAACAAAGTCTCCAAAGAGTGGAAATTTATTTCCGAAATTCGCGTTCTGTGAACCAAACTTATAGAGCACTGCATCAAATAAATGGTGCTCATAGACGTCCATCTGAGCAGCTGATACGCAATACTCTATTGGAAAATGTTCATCCAACACGAGCTCGTACAGTGCGTACTGAGGCAGCTATCGTTGCTGCAGAGGGTGCAGTGTCACTAAGGAGCCAAATTTATCGATTCGATGCCGTTTTTAACAACTTGGACTCTGTCCGTTCACTAAAAGGAAAATTTTGAGTAAATACCCCATACTCAAGCCCTATAAAATCAAGCTAGTGCAACAATTGATGCCATTGATGAATGCGCTGAGAATGAGTTTGAAGTTGAACCGCATTTTCACCGTCCAATCATTTTCAGCAAAATGGGTTTAATGGGTTCGTAAATAAGCATAATTGCGTTTTTGGTGTAAGAATAGTAGATAAAAGACTTTGGAAGCCCCATTACAACACGAAAAGTCACTGGATGGTGGAGTTTGCATACCGGCGCCATAACAGGTCCTTTCTTTTTCAAATCTGAAGGCGGAGCTAGCGTTACCGATAATGACGATTGCTACCAACAAATGATTCGAGATTTTTTGATTCCCAATATCAATGCCAATCATCTGCGAGACAAATAGTTTTAACAGGATGGCGCAACATGTCACACAGCGCGTGAAACCATTATTTTATTCGGTGGAACGTAAACGAATCATCTCATGAAATGGACCTGTGAACTAATCGCCCAGATCATGTGATTTGACTCCTTTGGACTAATTTCGTGGGGTAAATCAGGTCACTTTTTATGCTGATAAGTCAGTAGCTGTTGATGATTTTAAAACCAACGTTCGACGCGTTATTAGTAAAATAAGGCCTATCACGCATCCTAAGACGCAGACGTGGTAGTCATATGCCAGAAATTATTTTTAAACATTAAAAGTCATAAAATTTGCAAGCTAATAAATTTGGTACTTTGCGTTATGCTTTAGCTTGAAATAAATCAAGCCAAGCTGCCGATCGTCAATGCGCAAGCGAATTTTGTGGTTCATTTAAAAATAATAATAATCAGAAATTTAATGTCGCAAGTCCAAAAAATTATACCCAATCAACGGTTTAAACTCTGTTTAGTTTAAACGGTCGCGAGTAACGATTTGAACTCAGTTGAAAAGTTGTTTCACATAAATTTTACGAGTAATCCGTATGTTTGTTCAGATATATTAGAGTAGATGCATCTAAAACTTACACAAGATTTTGCGGTATAAAAACATAATTACTTCTCCAGAGAAATTAGAATGGAACCGCCATGCAAACCTTTCAACAACGAGTGTCGTCATAAATAAATAACAGTTTCATCACACCCACCTGCATTGTTTGATCTTGCAGAAAGGCTCAGCATGAACTTCAGTGTTAATTTGGTGAGGAGGCAAAGCAGATTGTCAAGGTTTTAGTTTGAACTTGAAAAAATGCATCAATTCAATCATATTTAAAAGTATTCACTTTAAACTGAATGCGGCTGGTAGCAAATGCGGAACATTAAGGAACTTTTGTTCCAAAAGGAAATTCTTCTTATTACTCGAGAACCGTCACTGTACTTAACAATATCCAAATAAGACGTTCTTCAAAAAACAAAAATTGGCCCATTATTATTTTAATCAGGATCCCGGGTAGCTTCTTAATTTTTTATGTATTTCAGGGAGGAATTTCTCAAGAAAAAACATTTTTCGTGTCAATACAGTTTGCCCTTATCGATAATCTGATTCTTCGCCGGAATCTTTTTTTGCTAAAAAAATCACTCGTCCTTAAAACCCTGTAACTCCGTAATCGAGCTGGATCAAGATTTTTGCTGAAAAAATTATTTTCACAGGATAAATGGTTGAATTTATTAAAAATGTCTCGGAGAATCTATATCAAAGTGACGGAGGCGCAATAGAACTATTTTTTTCTGTGAAATTTATTTTTCTATTTGACAAAATATTGTTGCAAATTCAAAGTAGTACGAAAATCACCTAAGCAATGACGAATCTTATTGAGGATTTTATGTGAATTTCTTTAACTTTAAAACATGCTTCCTTTTTCTTCCCATAAAATGTAGGGAATTTCTTTTTTTTAAAGCAATCATTAAATTTTCGTGCCAACTTTACTAATCCCTTCCAATCTAATCCATCATGTGATTAAATGATAGCTAAATCTTTTGATTTCGGGGTCTAATCATTACTACTTCTACGCTTCCACATTTTCTAAGACACTTCAAAGACATTATCATAAGACTGGGAAAATTCACACGTTTCATAACCGGTGGTAGCCACCGTCGCACCATTTATCATGTCACCACGGGCAAATAATCTTTTCCTTTGAATATCTGTCAGTTCGGCACCTATTTATATCAAAGATATGCGAAAAGTGAATGCGGCAATCTGATTGTGTTTTGCTGTTTAGCTGCAACTGAGCAACGAGTAGTGGTTTTTTAATCGTGCTTCGATCTTAGGCGATAGAAATGCGCTCTGTCAAAAACAACTGTATTAAAAGTATTGCCAAAAAATTATCAAGTGGGTTTCTAGGGGATATCTTCACGTGCAAAGTGAACTATGGTATATGTGCTTGAAAATAAATGAATACGGGACATCCTATTAGTATTTGAATGTCCATTTATAAAACAAACAGGGAGTAAAGATCAATATCGAAATTCGTGCACAGCAGGATACGTAAGAACAATATTGAGCTACCGCACCAATCGTTCATAGCTGCATTTGATGCTGTACATGCTTAAAGCTTCTTGATTTGATTTATCAGATAATTTAAAGCAGCCACTAAAATTTTCATTAAACTGTTGATGCAATTAGAGTAGCATTCCATAGTCGTGATACAACAACTGTTGAAAATTGCTCAACCCACAAGTAACTTTGACTATTCGGGAAAGCGAAACAACTCCTTCATATTCCGTGTGCAAAAAACTATCTTCATTCTGCATATCTTTCCTACATATGTTCATAGTGATTAGTCGTTTAGGCTACATACCGTCTCGAAAAATTCTCTGTCGTCCCAACTTAAGCGACACTATGACCGTCAAAATCAATTCTGGCATGCATAATAGTCATAATTTCGTGATTCACCAAATATTTGAAGTTAATTCAAATTGAGTTTATGAGCTAAAATTGTTGCCAATTTGATTAGCAAAAGTTTTCTGAAGTGGCCAATTGAAAACAATCTCTGCATGTCGTGCACATTAGATTGACACAGACAGAATATTGAATAAGTAGGAATTAATTTCATAACATAATTTTAATATGTTACAAAATTTTTGAAGAGAATGCGGCGTTTAGTTTTGGCGTAGTCGTTTTGAAGACGAGCTGTGAACTCGAAAAATTTTTTTTTGTAGTTTTCGGTAGTCTGTTCAGATTATTTACAAAATATGTTAGCAATAATAGCCTTTATACTATTTGTATATTTACATTTTTATATCACCTTCGTTCATTTGGAAAATGCTTTCCACGAATTGAAAAGAAATTTATGCGGCCAATTTTGTCTGCAAATTAAGACCGTTTCAGATTTCGTATGATTGAATTGAACAAACTATCAAAAAGTCTCACCAAAATCGGAGGTCTTTCTGTGGTTTAGGAAATTTGATGATTTTACCAATTCATAGGCTTGAATATTAGGGCAAAATGTTTGGGCATTAAAACGTGAGGAAGCAGGAATCCGCGAAAACTCTCATGAAAAGATCATATATCTCATTCAACGAGTGACTGCTTGTACTGGAAACAACTATTACAAATGCTACAGCTTACCATCTGAAATTTCTCAATCAAAATTCTTGCAGAATATTAATATAGAAAGTCTCTATTCGTATATATGTTCACTGATGCAGGAAGTATTTCCGTTTGAAGATTCGATGGATGGAAACTTAGAGTAATTAGGATCGATTCTATTATACTATTTCTATTTTTAATTTTAGAGCTTAACAGCGATTTACCCGTTGACTACAAGAACTGCAGGGCGAAATCCTCGTTAGACCACTTATTTTTCGAATTTTTCGATACCGGTAGCAACCCGTTAGACATGCTCTTTTCACGAGCTGTTACTTTTTGTGCCACGTGAAGTAGTAACTTGTTCTTTTAAAACGAGTACCAATTCAAATATACATACATATATCAGAATACGAATCCAAAAAAAACTACAGAAATTATTCCAGGAGAAAAAAAAAATAAATCAGCGCTGAGGTTTGAATCTTGGCTGTTATAAATGGGAGCCTGATGAATGACGCTTAGTGGTAACATTATGAAATTACACCTTCCAGGATTCGAAAATCATTTTCAATAATAAAAACTTTCGTCTTTAAAATGAATTATCGAAAACGATTGAATGTGGACGGTCGCATTTCAACTGACTTAAAAAGAAACTTGAAAAATCAGTTTTAAAAGTCGGATTTACATGCCCAGGCTTTTTCGGACTCAATAGATAAACAATCTTTAGCGAATATTTTTATACATATATTCGAATTGTACAACAAAAGCAGACTTCATTATGGGTAAAGATCTTCAATGAACAAACCGGCAAAAGTGGAGTGTAGGAAGCAGTATAGAAGAAGGATAAACTAAGGGAAATAAGATCCATTCTTGATCAGATAGGTGTTACTGTGAGTAAGCTTTTGATTTTTTTTTCGATGTCACCAAATACAGTTCAAAGAATAATGAAGCAAGTTGGTGTTTTTCATTATAAAGTCGAGGAGGAATGGTACAACTTTAGTCATATTGACGCTGTTGTGAGCTTACTTTCTCATAGCGAAGTAGTCGTAATATTCAATGAGTGGCTGTGAAATGGGACGAAATACAGTGACAAAAAATAGAAAACAATTTGGAAGAAGAGAGAGAGGAAAATACTGTAAGGAAAATGAGAACCACGTTACAGAAAATTACACATATATCTAATCACACGAGAAACATGAGCATAATACGAATCATACAGAGGTGCAATCATCATTATCACACAAACTTTAATGATTAAATGATACGCAGTACAAAGAAATTACGGTGAAGCAACTTTTTTCATAGGAATTTTACTCAAGAAATTTACCGCGAGTACTTATCAGCGATAAAGTAAATTAAACGTATTATTTTTAATAACACTTTCTATTTGACAAATTTATGAAATGCTTTATCTTATAGACTATTTCATTTGTGAGCACGCTGATCAATTGATAAATCATATTTGCTTTGAAATAATTGCGATAAGAATTTATCGGCATTTTATTTTCTTTCTCTTCAATAAATCTTAATAAAATTTTAAGATAAACCAAATTGATAAGGAAGAAAGTGGACTTTCATTTCCTTTCACTCATTTTACTAGTCGTCGTTAGTTAAAACTGGACGTTTTTATTTCGTATAGAAAGTACTGTCATTTTTTTACCTATATCGAAGTTTGTGTTGTGAAAAAGTTTGATTTCGTCGTATCTGAATCGAAAAGGAACGCTCTGACAAAAGTTGAAACATTTCCTATCAAAATTATGCGCACTCCAGGTCGACAAGGTGTTTTAAAAAAATATGACTTCTCCATGGCCGTTGCTGTTTTGACTGCTAAACAGAGTCCAGATCCCAACACCCAGGTTGGTGCCAGCATAGTGAAAAATGGTCGAATTGTTGCGACAGGATTCAACCAATTCCCGAGAAACTGCGAGGATCGATTTAGTTGGGCTAGGGAAGCGACAAATTCATTAGATACAAAGTACATGTTTGTTGTACACGCCGAAGCGGACGCAATATTAGGTGCAGCCTGGAATGATGTTCGTGACTCGCAATTATTTGTAACATTGTTTCCCTGCAACGAATGTGCCAAACTTATCATTCAATCTGGCGTTAAGGAGGTGATTTATTTGACGGAAAAGGAAATCGTCGCAGAATCAACAATCGCATCAAAAAAAATGCTCGATGCTGCTAGAATTCGGTACATTCAATTCAAATCTCCAAATAATGATATTCATATTTCATTTTGATCGATGTACAATATATATTCAAATAAATGTTTGTAAATATACCGTAAAAAATATGCCAGTGTAAATGCGGCTTCATACAAAAGCGTTTGAATTGAATATTTATTCGATTTATTCGATTTTCCTTCGTATTACATGATGCATATCGTTTTTTTTTTTAAAAATTTACCTTCTAAACAGTCTACTGGTAAGTAATTTATTCGAAATAATTTCATACAATAAGTACTTAATGAGTTCGTTCACACTTGTAACTTTGAAATCTAGCAGCATTTTCAATGTTTTTCATCTAAATAACTTTCTTTGCAAAATTTGGCAGTACTCTGGGCACAGATCCTTGTCATTTTATAGAACAGAGGACTGTTTCTGCGCCAGACGATTGTTTTATTTCCCATCGCTTTCCTTAAATATTTAATTTCTCGCTTTTTGGACTGATATTGGTATGTACAATTGTTTTAGATTAGGCTCCGACTCCGTCATGTCGCCTTATTCTTTTTAGACGACATGACTATGGAATCTGAATTAATTTCAGCCTGAATAAGAAAATGGATGATGAGTTATTATTGAACAATTTTCAAATTCCACTTCAGTGACCGAATTTTTTAAACCTAACAACAAAAATTTCCCGAAGAAACTTTTGATTCCATATAACTATTACAAAAATTACAGAATATGGGTAGATATGCACCTTGTATCAAGATTATGGATGTGTCACGGTAGAATGTTAAAGAAAGAAAAAGAAATCAATTCTTAAGAATGTTATGAACCCATTCATCACTGATGAAGTTGTCAAGTAATGGACGAAATAATTTGTTTGAAATTATTTAAAAATAAAGTAGAATAAAAGGAAAATTTGTGGGTATCTCAATTTTATAAATAAATAAGTTCTACTAACAGCGGTTACACCTCTATATTGAATTTACTACTCCGAACACACGGGAAGTGAGATCTCTGTTCACAAACAAACTAAAAAGATTCACGAAAGAATTATTAGAAAAACCTTAAGATTGAACAATATAAAAAAAGACTTGAAAAGTATAGAAACAGATTATAACGAATAAAGCAAGCTACGAATGCAAAGAGTAAAAACTACACATCAAACACAAAACTACAACAAATGTTTGATTCCCCTGAGACTAGAAAATATGTCGATAAGAAGGCGTTATTTGACGAAATACTAAACGATCAATTTAAGAAGGACTATGCCAAATTAAAAACCCATAAAGAAAAGGAAGTACGTGGAAAAATTGTTCCAGGAAATAGGTAGATAAATTCAGGATATGTGACAGCAAAGAAATTGCTATCCGAGTTCTGCACGCCAGCAAACATTAGTACCTTCCACCCAGTCGGTCTTGCCAGAGTTTTAGATAAATGTACCAGAACAGTGTGGAATTTTTACGAACATGGTTACAACAGCAGAATTGGTATGAAAAACATGAATGTATCGCCAGACAGAGAATAAAAAAACATATTGAAGATATTTCTTTCTTTGTTAGATTCAATCTGCAACTTACACAAAAAAATGCAGCTGAAAACTTCAAAATCAGTTACCAAACTTTCTACCGTTTATATTACATCCTTCATGGGTGGTTACCCCAAAAAGTTGTTTAACAAGAGTGCTGGCGCTGCGAAAACAAGGATCCTGCTTACAGAGAATTTATTGATAGCAACTCAACACAATTTAGAAAATGGGCAGCTGAAAGTCATGATTATCAATGTCCTAAGTCTTAAAAAAAAGTTTGTGAATAATTATTTGAAAAAAACTTTCACATGTTCTTGGACTCAACTAATAAATGAATCTGCCTTACGAGTGAAATATCATTCATTAACACACATCTATCAGAAACACGACAACAATATCTCAGTAAAGATGGAGCTATAGATCATATCAACTTTTCCCAAAACTACTACACTAAATATAGTCAAAAAGTATAGCAAGTATATCATTTCGGGGATTTTTAATTTCAGCTAAGCCTCCATACATTGTGGTGTATATGAGGGGTATATATATATATATATATATATATATATATATATATATATGGACTCACTTGCAGTCAATTTTAAAAGAATTAGTACCTCACATGAACTGCATTCGCTTCGTAAGCGACGGGTCTGTAGAACAGTGCCAGAATGGAATGTTTTCTATTCTGATTCCAAGCTCTTACCAAAAGGCCCCCAAATTTAAATAAAATTTTGCTAGAAATATTCAGAAACCGTATTGCCAAGGATGCGCCAGCCACAACAAAGGTATACTATCTACTATTATTTCTTTTATTCTTTAATGAATCTAGAATGTGCCGGGACTTGTAAAACAAAAATATCATGCTATAACAATAATAATCGATGGCGTAACATCCCTAATCCTGAAGTATTTTTAGTGTTACCTCATTTACCCGACCAACGAAGCACTGAGAGATGAGTGTTCGAAAATACGCTCAACCATGATTATTGTCCTGATTTGACTCAGGTGCTCATTTACAGATCAATGAACTGATAGTCCGGACCCGAATCCTATTTCTGAAAAGTAAGCAGTCTCGAACTTGGTACTCGGTGTATAGGAAGTGATCGCCCTAACTATTGAACCAACCAAATTACCATCTTGTTACTGTATAACTTCTAGCAACTAATAAAAATTTAAGTAATAAAATTTCGAAAATTATGTTTCCACAGACACCTTTGAATTAAACCATACTTTTGGCATTCAGTAATATACCATTAGCTTGCTTAATTGTTTCAAAAATAATTTTTGAAACAAATGTCGATAGACTTTGTATGAATAAAAATAAATATAATATAGTCATAGAAGTGAATGGTTGATAAATATCAAATGGAAGCCATAATTCGTATAGTATACTTCGAAAAAACTAGTGCAAATCGGTCTAATTTTTGGAAAATTCTAGGAAAGTCTGCAGACATCATTGCCGGCGGATTTCTTATTTTTAAATTGATACCTGAATGGACAACAGCATATTAGAAGGGCCGTTGTTCAATCTACTTTCTTCTTCGTAAAGTTTAAGATTTGTTATGAGCTTGATTTTTCCGAAACGATTAAAAGCTTGGATTGTCTCATGCTTGACAGAGATGTTCAACGGTATTTTATCATTGGCTTCTCCATAAGATGGGTCTGGACCTATGAAGACACACTCCACCCCTCTTCATTTTTATGCATCATGATGCCCACATTACAAGATGAAGAGTTCATGAAAGAGGCATGGATAGCTGGTAGTCATTTGGTAAAAATTCTATTTCGTGTACTATTTACAGAAGAGGGTAAAAATTGTATGTCTTAAGATGTTAAGCGCATTTAATAGAACATTTTCAGTGAGAATTGGAAGATCATCGTCTGATGTTGACAATTTTGGAAAACTATGTAAAAATTCGACAGTAAGAGCGTCTAGGGTCAAACTGAAGATAATTTTTCGAGGTAAATTACATAGTGGAAAAAGCTGTATCACTGTTAGATGTATACGTTAAAGGCGAAAGAAATATAAAAAATCAAATGAAAAAAAAACGACTCATGTTGATGCAAATGTTTCACGCCCTATTCTCGTATACTAGCATCTTTTTCTGACGGTACACTATAGTTTAATCATTTTGGGATTTTCATCTCCTGCTACACTATTTATGATTGTGATAGAAAATTTAAGGTTCAATATTTAAAAATAACTTCTTTCTGAAACAATATTTTCTATGTACATTTCCGTAGAATCCGCCTGAATATTTTTTCAAAAAACAAGACATAAACTTGTCTAATCATGTGTGTAGTGTACTTTGTGTGTTAAAAATAAACGCACCCAGCACGCACCATTAAAATATCGCCAGCCGAGGCGTCGCTTAAGCCAAAAATTATTTTTAAACTTTTCGTTTAGGCAACCACCTCCTGAGATACCAAAAGAAAAGAATAGAAACGAAACCGACATCGGTGTTGGCGTTGTTGCTTGGAAAATGATATGTTGCTGACAATTATGGTGTGGCAATGTAATATAGTAACAGAAGTAGAAAGATGCGTTGAAGGAATATTTCCGTTGCTGTCACATGCGCTTCCCGAAGTTGAGTCTACATGATTTATATTACTCATGTGCACTTAATCAGGATGTGATTATTTGTGTCATATCATGTTTTATTTGGGGTTTTATCATTTTGTCTGAGATTCTGTCTTGCAATTTTCCTATAATTAATTTTTCCTATAATGACTCATATTAGTAGCGGAGCAACTTCAAATTGTTCAAGCGTTTACGACTCGCGGTAAACATCCTTTTCTTGGACGAATTTTAAACAAAATGAAATTTCGAACTTTCTGTTAAGGTCTTGCATCTGTATCTGGAAACTACAATAATAATAGATAAGTGCATGTACACATGTTTCTGTCCGATCATAGATTGACGACTATGCAAGTCTACAGAAGTAAATCCCACCAAGAACACTTAAAAGTACTTAAACTACTCGAAATATTCAAAGTCAATGTCTGCTTGAATCGCACTCTCCATGTACATTTTGATATTTACATCTTGTTCCGATCAAATTTATTCCAGTTCAACGTATCTGCCACCTAAGCCAGATTCCTTAAAAGCAGCCCTGTTGGCACTATATCTCTTGTCTATTCTGTATGGTACTTTAAAAACTTGCATAGGTGAATAGCCGTCTCAGAAATATTTTAGATAAGTATCGAAGAAACTGAATTCGAGATGCATGGAGAATTTGATGCAGCACTGACACCACAATTTTATGTATCTTAAAAATAGAACAATTATTTCGAGAAAATCTCTCGTGGATCGAATGTTGGTCGTTTGACGAGGCAGCCTGCCAGTCTAAAAATATATTGACTTCAAGATGCAGCTCGTATAATGTTCTTCTAAACCAGCAAACGAATATCAAATAATTTTGAAAATTCATGCATAGAGTTCATATGATCTTGTATCTCATCTGATTAGAATGATTCAGTATAAAATAATATAACACTTCCGTATTACTGAGCCAGACATTTAAAGTAAGACAACAATAAGTAAATAAATATGCAATTTATATTTATGGCCATTTATAGCTTTCATAATTATTATCATTTCCAGTTTAATTTTCAACAAACAATTTCAAATATTTTTTCAGCAAATATTCAAGCGGTTTACAACCAATCACATTAATCTTGCAACTTAGATGATATTTAACATATCCTTTGGATTGAAAATAGTTTTTAGTTTGGTACGAACACTGAGTGTCATTTCACACTTATGCGCGACATCGAAACGTTCCAGTTTAAAACGACTAATGCTCAAAAATTTCTTACATATTCGAAAGTTGGTAAGTTCCTGCATGAACTTACCAACTTATAACGTAGAAGATCATAGTTGTTTCTTCGTATTCAGGAAACGGTCCATTTAGGGTGCTTGTAAGACGCGAATTTATAAATTTTAACTTCGCAGTGGGAACTTATTGTAATGGGGTCGATTTCGCGAATCCCAAATTTTGACATATCTTCACGTTTTAAGGTCTCTAGAATCCAAATCCATCGTTTTTAGAGAAATGTCTGTGAGTGTGTATGTACGTATGTGCGGATATGCGTTCGGAATTATTTTTCGTCTCGATTATCTCAAGAACCAAAGATCACATTGACGTGAGACTGGTTTCATTCGACGCGTAATTACGTAACTTAGAACTGAATGAGTTTTCAGCAAAATCGGTATAGCCGTTTTTTATTGAGGATAAAAAACTGAAAAAATTGTTTAATTTTAAAACTGTTGAAACGCACTATTAATTCGTGCAGATCCCAAATACCTTCATAGTAATATTATTGTTGTTGTGTGTTTTAGCAAAATTCTGATCAAATTTGTAAAAAATGCAATTTGAAAAAAAAATTAAGATTATTTTTTAAATTCCACACTTATATTATCAGGTTTGGGAGAATGAGAGGAGAGACGCTAATGCAGTTAATATTGGATATTGTTATAAGTAATTTAATATTGGATTTACGACATGGGGGATTTTGGATCTGGGGGATTTTTGACCTGGTGGATTTAGGATATGAGGGATTTTTGATCTGGGGGATTTAGGATTTAGGCTGTTTGGGAATCGCATTTAAGATAGTACATATTAAAAATTCCGAAATATCTAATTATTTTTTTGGGCAATTTTCACCTCCTCGCACCTTTAAAAATGACCTTCTTAGATATTTTGAAAAAATCGAACTTTAGAATAGTATGAAACGGTTTTAAGACAATGCGCGTTTTTGGCTGCTCTCACGGTCGCTCTTTCTAAAATACCGAATTCTTCTATTCATTCAAAATAGAACACGAAATTTTCGTCTTCTTACACCTTTCAGTATCTATTCTGAGGTTTAGTATACGTGTATGTCGACAAAATGGATTCTTATGGAAAAGGTACTAAAAAACGAAGCCCAAACTTTAAACGCGATTATCTCGAAAGGACGTTTTTTCAACTGACCGCTAGTTAATCTTCGGACCTACTGAACCGATTTTAACAAATTTTAGTGCGTTTTAATTATTAACATGTTCTGCAAGACAATTCACCACAATAAGACACACAGATTTACGCCCAAAAATTTGACGTGCAAAAAATGACTGTAAAATAAAGTCGATTTCTCAAAACAAAAATTCAAAGCTCCGCAAATTTTTTTCAATCCATTTTTCATAGACGGTGTGAATTGTCTCTAGTGTGTGAATTGTCTCGTCTAGACTCTAGTCTTTAAGATTCTTTTTGAGTTTTCTGTTTTAGACTTGTAAATTTTGAGATTAACTGTTGGCCATGCGATGGAATACTCTTCTAGGTGTCAACTTTGCTGCTGTTTTGATGTAAAACATCAGAAAGAATTTTTAAAAAGTCAAACAAAAATTGAAATTTCGATAAATGATACGGGTTTGAAAAAAGTTTCAGTACATGAAATTTCGAGAAAAAAAAATACTTTTCATAATTTCCTGATTTTCGCAATTCCATTGGAAGCAAGGATTATTCAAAGTAAAACTCAAGCCTTTCCAGCTCCTAAAGACTTTCAACCTCAAAAACTATAATTTGTTCATCAACCCGAGAACTGTGAACGTGAGAATTGTCAACGGCAAACGTCAGATTCGATCACCTGCCGATAATCGGGAATTGTCATAACCCGCCTGCCAAACAAATCGAAAAGAAACGAAACGAAGAAGTGCCTTCCTTAGTATTAAGGAAATATTTTTGAAGCAGCTTGAAGCAGCTTAAAGCAAATCTTAGTGTCTGTCTTTATTATCTTGTATAAAAGGCTCTACATTTTGTAAAGAGCTGCTATTCTATTTAACATTCGGTAAATTGCCTTGTGTGAATCGTGCGGCGGAAAGATTTCTGATTATCGCGGAATAATTGGTTTGCCGCCTTTTTCTAAATATAGCGGGAGGGTGTTGTTCGGATTCAGTACTTGTTTCAGGATTCGATGTCAGAGCAGTCCTGGTGCAGATATGGGTGGTACCCTACATATTTTTATTTTCACGATCCTTTTCGCGAGTGAAGGCAGGGTGGGACTTATTCAACCATGACCAAGATTGATCGCGTTAAAAAAGCGCTCTTAAAAATTTATCACCTATTTTTTGCAGACTTTACTTCAAACCTCTTTGTAATTTTTAATAGTTATAACTTCAACCGCGTAGTACTAGTACTTTAAACTGCTCTTATATCATCTTTAAATAAAAAATATATACATATATATTTTCATATTTGTTAATTAAATCAAATATAACTTAAAATTACATGTTCCACACCATTGCCCATATATCTGTATTTTATAGAAATGAAAGTGTATGTTACTACTCCACAACTATCTTTGATGAAAATTCGTTAGTATTTCATTTAAACAAACTGTATGTATATCGTACGAACCGATTGGTGGGAAAGTCTTTCATGTCTAATACTTGAATAAACAAAGGTCTGCCCAAATTCAAGTAATAGTTCCTTGAACGTGTCATGCAAGCGATAAAATCATCATGAAGACATCAGACCTTAAAGCAACCAACAACAACATTACCAAAATTCATCAATAAAAACGATAAATTCGTATTTTCTCACAACAAATAATAAACTGAATTGTGTGATTTATGACTGTATGTTATTTTGTTTCGTTTAATGACTCCTCATTGTCCACCGAAATTCACTTTGACACGCACAAAAAAAAATCCAATTTCGCCAATTGCGTCACATTGAGCGCAATATTTCTTTCCTAAATAAATTTCACCGAACTACGTTCGAAATGTCCTTGTAGTTGCTGCTGACTACAAAACAGAAACAGAGCATGTCATCTAACAACTTCGAAATGTTATCGACTTTTCTTCCTTCACTTGAACTTGATCTCGAAAGCAAGTCTTGCATAATAGCTTCTAGTCATGAAATCTTTCCCAGCTGAAATTCGTACGCACGCAAAAAGATAGAAAAACGAAAGATAAAAATAAATCCCCAAAAAATACAAGAGAGAATATTTTTTTCAAACGTTTTTGTATCTGTTTACCTTCAATTTTTGATAGTGTGTTGTAAACAATTAGAAACGATTTATTTTGGGAATGGGGAAACGTTGGAACGTTGCTTTGCATGTATGGAAATTGGATTTTCAAGAATGATAGATTATTTAGAAAAATATTTAGCCGACCTTCGCTGCACCCACATAATGAGGTGCTAGAAGTCGATTTTGTTTCTTGGAATACCGAAATTAAAATCGATCGACGTTCTTAATTTTTTCGCAATAAAAAAAGATTGATTTGAATTCATTTCGAATTTCTTTAATATTTTGAGAATTATTTACAAACTATAGAGCACTTTTAATTTAGTATCTTTTTGCTACACGATTCATCGCAAGAATAAACTGATTATTTTCACAAGGAAGACACTGATATCAAATTTGATTTTAGCAGTTAGTAAATGATGAAATCTCCTGTATTGAACTTCAATAGTCAGTGAAAGATTAAATTGTGACTGATACCAATGTTAGGTAACGCCTATATTTCTGTCCGATTCGATGTTCAATCTGTTCATTACTTCCTAAAATTCTTTAAAAAAACTATGTGTGCTGTCACTAGTTTCACTTATTCCAAATAAAACGATCCTATGATAGCGGGTTAGGCGCACTGTTCCTTTTGTGCCTGATGTAAAAACTTTAAGGTTTTTTTCTCGAAAACCGGGTGGTGCTGTGGTTTAATATTTTAGAGATTGAAAACTCTTAATGTCTCCTACTTATGTGGTAAATTTCATCCTAATTGAAGAGAACGAAGTCGTGCCTTCTTAAATAGACGATATATGTTATTCAGTCGTTCACATTATTGAAGTTTCATTTGTTCATGTTATAAGGAGTTGAATGTTAAAAATTTGTTATATATATGTTGTTATATCAATATGTTCCAATTATCGTAAGTTCACGGTACCACCACTCTATTGTACCATGATAAAACTTCTTGCGGAGACATGGATTGTCAAAATTTTAGCAAACACAAAACATTTTTAAACCGAATGTAGGATTATTTAATAACCATGATGCGATTCCAGAATAAAATAAAACAGCAGTTCAATTAATGGTCTGTTTGATTTTCGTCCTTGAATCAATTGGACTTAGACCCAACTCCTTTCGAAGCGCGTGAGAATTGAAATTTTTGGACGGTAACATCATTCTATTGATGGTAACATTATTTGAATGGGCGATCCTTTGCCTGATCGAAATGTGTATGAATTTCAACTCAAATTTAGCAACAACTATGTTGAGAGTGAATTTTATCAGCCACGAGTATAGCAAATTACGCGACAAGTTTTCACAACATTTTGATTATAACCTTTCATTATTTCTAAGCGTATAATAAGCAATTTCGGATCCTGTGCTTAATTTGTTAAAATTCTACCGATAGTAATGTTAAATTGATTTGTACCCTAGAAATACAAATATGCCCAATATGAACAAATTTCATCATTTCGCTTTTTTCGCTGTCCTATCTATTTTTTGCGAAAAACTCCAAATCAAAAATTGGTATAAAACAGCTGAAAATGTTTTAGGCATTTTTTATATAAAATTAATTAAATAAATATGGAAAGAACTAGGAAAATAATTAAAATAAATAAATTTTTCATATAAAATTAAAATATTTTTTGAAAAATAAAACAGAACACTCGTTACCTTTTTTGAGCTACTCGCGAGTTCAGTCTTGCACTCTCTTCTTGCAGGAAAGATGCAGTCGCATTTACAATTGCTTGTTTCGGGGTCATAAGGGCTGCTTCTAAGTCTCCACCACCATTGGTGAAAGCTCCAGGCGAATCAACCACATTCGGTTTCCGCTCGCGACGATTATTCATCCAAGCAGGCTCACTACTTACGGCTGGTGGGGAAGGTAGCTGTTGCTTCGGAGATGCAACTCCATTGCTCTCGTTGTTGATAAAGGAATTGCTGGGTAGTGTTTTGAGATTTTCAGGCTTTGGCGAGGGAAATTTCGGTTCTGGGGATTTGGGAATCGTGTACGGCTTTGGTTCGGGTGTTGTAGGCTTTGGCTTGGATTCACTAGCTTTTGGTGGTGAAACTCTTGGTGGAGTGACTGGTGTTGGTGTAACCGATTTTGGTGTGATAGTTGGTGTAGTAGATGCGGGCGTTCCTGGCGTGGGGGTCACTACTTCTTGTCTGTTGAATGTGGGAATTACTGGCGTTGGTGGTACACTTGGACGACTATCAGGCACTATTGGCTTTTCTACCCGCATTATTTGGGGTTTCGGTTCTGGCTCTATTGGCTTTGTCGGCTTAAGCACTTCTTCGGATTTCTGGATAACATCAGGAACTTTTTGTATTTCATTCTCTTGACTAGGAGCCTCTATTGCTTTTCTATCGACATTTTTGTTCCATTTGAATATATCAAATATTGATTCCCATCCCATGTAGTTCCTAGTGTCACAAAATAAATAAAAGTAAATTGACAAAAATTATAATGAAATTCAAACAGAGAAAAATCAAGCGCTAGATCAATTGTTAATAGATTGCATCTGACAATGGAAAGAATAGTTGAAAGTAACAACCAATTACACAATTCAAAAGATACAAAGCAAACCATATTTAAAAAAGAAGCATTAGTGAGTAGGATTAGTGACGAAACAAAGAAAGAAAACTAGCAATAAACCATGGAAAGCTGAAAGAAAAGCACTTCCTCAATCAATTGAGAGAGAGAAATGACCTGCAGATTACAATGACGATGAATAATGATGAATTTGCATATGCGGCAAATTATGCTGGCATACATATATGCGTGCAATTCAGAATATTATAGGCAAGTTTTGTTTGTGCGATTTGTCTAATGGATTTTAATTGGTTTTGAATTCCACAATGTGGGCGACAAAAAGTATACAATGTGGGGTCGTTGCATGACAAAGTTAAAATTCTTTATTATTTCAGATAAAGAGTGAGTGTTCATAGTTATCTCGCAGTCGAGACGATATCTTAACAAAAATGTTAAACTCGCACACAATATTGATTGGGATTTTCTTTTTGTTGGATAAAAGTGTTTGTTCTATGACAAATTCACCGGAAGAAGGTTTTATTATATAATTTTAACCCTAAAATATTCACCAAAACTTTTCAAATTCACCAATTCAAAATACATGGGATATTTATGGATGTGCTTCAAAATTTGCTAAAAATCGTTAACGTTTATCACCTTTTATTTCAATTTTTATGTCCAAAAACTCTCGTCAAAAGCAGATGACATGGATTTTTATAGTTTGGCACCATCTCAAAAATGTGATTATTTTGTGGTCGACGCACAACCAGGGAACATTCTGCAACTATGTATGTGCACATGTATCTTGCGGCAAGCAAATTGTTTTCTTCGTCTCTTCGCATCATCTAAAATTTATTCTATGTAGTCTTCATGTCAAAATGAACGAGATTGCAAAGATTACAAGAACAAATCCACAAAAAAACTACAACAAGACTTGCATTTGCATCACGCTTAATTCGTACAATATGTTATGCGGATTGGATTTTTTATGTCGACGTTCTTGTGTGTACATATATTTGCGCAATATTACGAAAAAGTGTTAATGTAATTCTTGGCTGTGTACGTTACGCGATCTGTTTTCCCAACGTGCGTCAACAAAAAAGACTGAAAAGTTCTTATGGCTTTTAATGATTAAAAAAATGTGTAAATATCTCCCATGTCGAGAAGACAGCACGTTCTGAGTAATCTTAACTGTTGGAAGTTATTTACGGAGAAGTTGTCTTGAAAGTAAATGTGTGCTGAACCTATGCAAGAATGGACAAGAGAGGTGTCGAGAAATTTTTGTGGTTTAATGGTGATTTCACTTTTAAATTGCAAAATGAACTTGTCAAACTTACATAAGAAGTGAGAGTTGAAATAATTTGGCAGGCTTTAGTACATTTGTCTGTTTTTTCTTACTTAAACATTTAACATATCAATACATTTTCGACAAGCTGCGATTTACTTATGTTGTGTCGAGATGTAGAAACAATTTTGTAACTTCGTAAAACATTTAGGCCATATATAGAGTGTTTTTTAGAGACATAGAACTTTTTAAACAAATAGAAGATATAAATTACTTAAATGGCCATTTTTTGACTTTATAAGCTCGCAAATTTCATGGCATTTAGTGTTTTAAAAATTTCTGGCATATGACCACCGCGACTGCGTCCTCGGAAGGCCAACCTGTCGATTTAATTTTACACCACTTTTTCTAGCATAGTCGGCCTTACTTCAACAATAACGAGTCAAATGTTGGCTTCCAAGTCATTAATAGTTGCTAGTTTATCAGCATAAAAATTAACTTGATAAACCTTCAAAATGGAGTCAAACCTATTCTCAACACATTTACCGAACGTACGACGCAAACAATGGTTCAATGCTTTCAATTGCTGCACTAGTTGGATCTTATAGGGCTTTAGTTCATGATCTTTCATCAAAACTTTCTATTCAGTGGACGGACAGAGGCCACGATGTTTGAATACGGCGTGGAATTGGAAAATTTGGATCCTCGGTCATACTACCCTCTGTACCAGCGATAGCTGCCTCGGTATACACTGTACGAGCTCGTGTTGGATAAACATTGTCCAATAGACACTGCGTGGACATAAATCTTTCCATCGTATTGCGTGTGAGCTGCTCAGATGGACGACTTTGAGCGCCATAAACTGGACGAAGTGCTCCATAAATTTGGTGCACAGAGCGTGATTTCGGAAATAAATTTCCACTTTTTTCTAGTGTAAGTCTTTGCATGATGATTTGTCAAAATAAATTAAACATAATGTCAACATGACAGCGGAATTTGACAGCTTCAATGATATATATTCCTATTGGAAGTTCTATTCCTCTAAACAAACACTCTACATTTGTCAATACTTATTCTTTACGTTGAAATTTTGTGCAAACAAAAGAAAATATTTTCCTAAAATTTTACTGTAAATTAAACTTGTCCACTACTGAATTCACATCAAAAAAATTGTAAACGTGATTGTTTCATATTTTGTTAACCTGACTTTTTATGCTGAAAATTCTTCCAAACTTGACAAGTTGGAAGCAAACCGAATTATATTTGTGTTTATCGAAATCTATCGAACGCCAAGAGTGCGAATGGGGTTTCAAAATCATTCTTTTGATTAAATATTTGCCAAAAAATTTATCTTTCCCAGAGATTACCACAATGACAATCCACTTCCATGTCAGAAATTTGAACAAGAAATAAATATGATATGTGAAATGCTGCAGTCAGAAACTATCCATCGAAAAGGATTCATTAAAAAACCATGTTATACGAATTTCATTAAGTTCTAAACTAAATTTCGGGGGTCATTGATTAAAGCAATTTGAACTATTGTTCGTATTTTATATGATAGAATCTTTCTATATGTAAATTTGAATTTGCGTAGTTAATAATGATACCATATTTCAAAATAAGCCACCTTTACATTTCTTGTACATAGATTCACAGGTCACCATTTTCAATGGCGCAACACCCATAACCTAACCTTGGCCTTTTTCCCACTACTAATTAAAATACAAGATATTCATTCCTCCTGTATAGCAGAGATGAGCAGTCAATAGTGAGCAAATAGTTGAAATTATAGCCAAAGCTTTAAGCAATATAAAATTCATTTTGGTTCCAGATCAAGACAGTTTTTCGAATTTTTGAAACAGAACGTCTCTCAAAATACTACTTGTGTTTTCATCTTTTCGACCATTGAAAATCTTCAAGAAAATAATTTTCAAGCAACCATCAAAAATTATCTTTAATTTACATGTGTAGCCGTTATGTCATTTCACAATGAAAGCTAACCATGACAATCGTGACAGTTTAATTAGAATTTAATTTTAATGAAAACAACATGATCTGAATGCACGTTTATTTTTTCTTTCAAATTATTCAAACATCTCTTGAAACACTATCCACAATTTTAACTATATCTAAAAATAATGAAATATCGCTTATCTTTCCCGGCAAAATTTCAAATTTCCCCTCGCATCAGAACGCCAAATTGCTATAGACGTGGTTATGTCACATTCAAAGTGTGCAATTGGAACATTGCCAACAAGTGAAAACGTTCAATATTTGAGGAAACAAAGGCGGGTGAATCTTTATAATTTCACCTTCTATTTTATAAGCTTCAAGATATTTATGTTACAGCTTGCTGTTTTGCGTAATTTATCTACTGATGAGATTTATTTATGATTTAAGATATTATGCAAGCAGTTAGGTGTGGTATTTGAAAACAGAATATTGGCAAGTGACTGCTTCCTGTCTTTGCTTGTTTGTTTGTTACTTTCAAGTTGTTTGAAGATGTATAACGCATTTTTGGCATAACAAGATCAATTAATGGATTTTCATGGAAATTGTTTAATTGAGAGCAATGCATCTAATAAATTGAACCATGATTATTTAAAGGGTGTCGAACAATGTGTGTTGTAGACAATTGTTTTAAGTAGGTACAAGGTACTTTTGAACTTTGTGTTGCATTCAATGCCTATTTATTTAAGTCATATATTGACATCGTATATCTAATAAGAAAAAGAGAAGTTTTAACAATATGACCATCTAAGAAACCTTTCATTAATGTATAGTCATTTTTTTAAGTATTTTTGAGGGTACAGAACTTCCGGTGTCAAATTTCGCTGTCATCTTGACATTATGTCTAATTTACTTTTGCAAATTACTATGCAAAGACTTTCTATTTCCGAGATTCGCGTTCTGTGCGCCAAACTCATAGAATTCATAATCGCTTATAGTCGTCCACCTGAGCAGCTCATACGCAATACGATGAAAAGATTTATGTCCACGTATACTCTATTGGAAAATGTTCATCCAACACGAGCTCAAACAGTGCGTACCGAGGTATCTATCGCTGCTGTAGACGATAGTGTGACTAAGGATCCAAATTAATCGATTCGACAATGTTCTCAACAACTTGGCCTCTATCCATCCTCTATATGCAAAATTTTGAGGAAAGATTGAGAACTAAAGTCCTACAGAAACCAAATAGTACAATGCAGTGCGATTGAACCCATTGGACCAGCGTTTGCGTCGTACGTCCTGTGGATGGGCTGAGAATGAATTGAAAGTTGAACCGCATTTTACCGTCCAACCATTTTCAGCAATGAAGTTTATTTTTGGTTTGATGGGTTCGTAAATATTTTTTAGATTCATTATTTTTTGATTCCTATCATTAATGACAATCGTCTGAGGGACAAATGGTTCCAGTAGGGTGGCGCAACACGTCATCATTTAAAGAAACAGACCTATGAAATGACCGCTCAGATCATTTATTTTGATTCCACTGGACTTTCTTTTTGAGGGTATGTCAAGTCAAGTAACTTGTCTTGACTTGATAAACCAGGAACTAGTGATGACGTGGAAACCAACATTCGCCGCATTATTGGCTAAATAAGGCCGGCTTTGCTGTAAAAAATTGTGGAAAATTGGACTGTTGCAAAGATCATACGCCAAAAATTATTTTTAAACGCTAAATGCCATGAAATTTGCAAGCTTATAAAATCAAAACACTCTATATTTAACTCATAGTTTCACATCTAATATCTAATAAGAGAGCAGTTTTGACAATAATATCACCTAAGAAATCACTTACTAAAGTGGAGCTTATTGTCCTACGATATTTAAAATGAAGATTTTTACAACGTTATTTTTGTTAAACTTGCAACTTGTCAGTTATATGCTACTAGAAGAAAGGCTCCAAACAAGAATCTAATAAAGGAACTGTGCTAAAATTGCTTTTCATTAAATTTGAAAAGGCTCTTACAATGGTATGATTTAATGGGATGTTAATTTTTATTAAATTTTAATTAGATAAATACATTACGAAAATGTGTGCGAAAAATAATTTAATTCGATTCGCATCATTAGTATTGGAGAAGAATTTGGCAATTGTCAGGTCAGTTAGATGGCAAAAACATTCGAAAAAAATATTTGAAGGCATGGGATCGTACAAATTAATTTTGAAATGGACATTTGCCATTGAATTAAGAATTCGGTAAGCTGACCTAATCTTTCAAAGCTAGAAGACTAATTGCTACCGGTAGGCTTCCAACAAGCTACTCAATCTATCTATATCTCTTTAGGATTGACGTGGAAATGATAGTACACTTTTAATTATAATGGAAGATGGTTTTTGTTGTTAATCTCAAAATGATTTTGTTAATCTTAAAAAGATATCAAAATTGAGAAGCAGGAGGACAAGAAGCTGTTATATCATGCACCATAATAATTAACGTTGCATGAATTACATACAATGAAGAAAGGGTTCTCGTCGTTCATGTTCTCTTCCATATTGATTAAATTGGTAGATATTAATTCACTGCACTCGGAACCCAATCTTTTTATACCTTAACTTTATTGTTTTCGTATCGTTCAGTTACGTGAATCAGGCCCTGGCTTAGTAATGGCCCATTACTAGGTGGCATTCTTGCGCGAGTAATGTGAGCTATTGCTGAGCACTGGATCAGTGGTAACTGGTACTTTTTAATATTAAATGAAAAGTACAACTTCAGGAATTTTTCGGACAATTTGTGGTAACGAAGGATCATAATCTGAATTAAACTTTCCACAAAGTTTTTTTAATTTTCATTCGTTGCAAAGATTATTGTCACAACTTTTTAGCATCGACATTTTCTTTATCAAATCCCTTTCCAGGAAAATATATAATAAACTTCTAATCAAAATAGGTGCAGAATTTACTAAATAATTCACATGAAGTACAAGCAGTGAAATTTTGCAACGATAATACCAAAAATCTATAAAATCCCGACCTTGACTATCATATGATATCTTGCCGTGCAAGTTGCTTACTTTTTCGCGTTCACTATCAATTGTTCGTCATTATCTATGATATACTATACTCGTAGATACCGATAAGTCCGTCTTGTATTGTTGCTTATCTAAACATAATCGAAAAGCACGGCCTTACAAATTAACATGAATGTTGTGCACGGAGACAATTTGTGTCCGCGTGGATAGTAGATACTGCACTGGCTGCTATTTATATCATCTGAAATGGATGATTTCTCTTTCAATCTAAATTTTAGACCTTATCGCAACTGAAATATATGCCTCCAAGATGCACTGGCATCATTTACAAAGCAAAGTCTATGCCGTGGACGGGGCGGCCGAAGAAGGTGTACGTGCAGTTGGAAACGTATATCGCTATTTCTGTTATTAATTCAAATCTTGCGATTGATCTTCCACGGGAAGGTGAATGATGGAAGCAGCTTAGATAATGCGGAGAAGACAATAAGAATCGAAATGTTAGATATTTTAGATCCACATTTTAACCTTTAAGAAGTGAACATTTGCTTCATGAAAATAATATTCTGTTTGAAGTTTTCAAAATAATCTACTTATGCTAGAATGGTGAAAATAGTTTCATTTTGCAACCATTACGATATTTTGAAGCAACTTTACAAACCCTTTTATGAGCTGCAATAGTGGCACAACTCCAAAAAGAAATCAGAGCTAAGTCCAACTTTTTCATTTTCCATCAAATTCACGAGGGTTCCGAAGATTCAAGACACTGCTTCTGTTAAAAATTTCGAAGAACTTGGAGTGGAAATACGTTATTCTAAAAGCTTGAGGTTTCAGTGCTAAGTAGTAGTAGTAGAAAGAAAATAAAGGACTGCTATAACCTAGTTTTCGAATAAGATCGAATCATTTCTTAAAAAGCAAGCAACAATATTACTTTTCATACTGACGAACGTGAATCGCAAACTTTGGATGACAAGGTTCAATTCATATTTTTGTCACCAAATGTTACGATATCAATGCAGCCCAAGCACGAAAACACTAGGTAGGTTAATTCTAGTTGTAGCCCTTCTATTCAATAGATGGCTTACTTAGGCCTCGATAGACTTATAGTTATAGACAAAATCGCTACTAGATTCAAAAAACTCCTCTATTGAAATTATTGATTTTGTATGGTATGGTATTGAAGTAACAGCTAAAGAAATTTTGCTCCTTTTAGGTTAAGAGGTTGAATCTTAAAATACACCGGAAAGCTGATTTCAACACTTACTTTGAGGCTAGGAAGCATTTGATTAGGTGTCTCAGTCGTGTTTGCTACATGGTATTCATATAGAACATGCTCTTATGCTGGCAGATTTCACACTGGCTCCTTCGAAGTTGGATTGAGAGTAACCTACACGAAAGTCTAAACTATTAGTCCAACCAGAAGGAACGCAGATTGAGTTTGACAAAGGACAACGTTAGCATAAAAGGTGCAGACAACTTCATCAACCTAGGCGATCAGCTAGGTGCAGACGGCAATAGAAAGAACGAAATTCAACGCATATTTGGTCTGGCCAACAAGGCGCATTTTTCTGTAGTCCCAATTTCAAAGCCGAATTACGACAATATAAATAACAAGCTTCGGATATATAAAACGATTAAACGACCGGTACTTACATATAACATAGAAGAGAGACGTGGACTGTTACAGAATGTTTTGAAAAATCGATCGACACGTTCGAACGAAAAATCTTGCGAAGAATTTTAGGACCTGTGCAAGATCCACAGTTGTGGAAACGGCGATTCAACAATATACTATATGACATTTACCACGAACGAGCTGTGTTTTCTTCTGGTTAAAATACTACAATGCAATGGGCTGGACGAATGCCGAGATTGAAGGGCAATCCCGAAAAAATATTTCTTTGGCAGAGCGAGAAAAAGTTGGAAGAACAACATCAACGAAGACAGTGAGCAGCTGCTAGGATTTCGAAATTAGAATCAAGACGCATGGAAGCAATCAATACTGGATGCGAATTCTCAAGTTGGACTATCGCGCCATTGATGATGATAGAGCGTGTGAACCTTATAAATCTAAAAAACAATCCTTATGATATTATACATCAATGCAACAGACGCTAGGTTGTACGTCGGAAAACTACTCAACCAGCAGCCGTCTTGAATTAAAGTGTTGTTATAAGTGGTGTTATAATTTCACCTTCTATTTTATAAGCTTCAAGATATTTATGTTACAGCTTGCTGTTTTGCGTAATTTATCTACTGATGAGATTTATTTATGATTTAAGATATTATGCAAGCAGTTAGGTGTGGTATTTGAAAACAGAATATTGGCAAGTGACTGCTTCCTGTCTTTGCTTGTTTGTTTGTTACTTTCAAGTTGTTTGAAGATGTATAACGCATTTTTGGCATAACAAGATCAATTAATGGATTTTCATGGAAATTGTTTAATTGAGAGCAATGCATCTAATAAATTGAACCATGATTATTTAAAGGGTGTCGAACAATGTGTGTTGTAGACAATTGTTTTAAGTAGGTACAAGGTACTTTTGAACTTTGTGTTGCATTCAATGCCTATTTATTTAAGTCATATATTGACATCGTATATCTAATAAGAAAAAGAGAAGTTTTAACAATATGACCATCTAAGAAACCTTTCATTAATGTATAGTCATTTTTTTAAGTATTTTTGAGGGTACAGAACTTCCGGTGTCAAATTTCGCTGTCATCTTGACATTATGTCTAATTTACTTTTGCAAATTACTATGCAAAGACTTTCTATTTCCGAGATTCGCGTTCTGTGCGCCAAACTCATAGAATTCATAATCGCTTATAGTCGTCCACCTGAGCAGCTCATACGCAATACGATGAAAAGATTTATGTCCACGTATACTCTATTGGAAAATGTTCATCCAACACGAGCTCAAACAGTGCGTACCGAGGTATCTATCGCTGCTGTAGACGATAGTGTGACTAAGGATCCAAATTAATCGATTCGACAATGTTCTCAACAACTTGGCCTCTATCCATCCTCTATATGCAAAATTTTGAGGAAAGATTGAGAACTAAAGTCCTACAGAAACCAAATAGTACAATGCAGTGCGATTGAACCCATTGGACCAGCGTTTGCGTCGTACGTCCTGTGGATGGGCTGAGAATGAATTGAAAGTTGAACCGCATTTTACCGTCCAACCATTTTCAGCAATGAAGTTTATTTTTGGTTTGATGGGTTCGTAAATATTTTTTAGATTCATTATTTTTTGATTCCTATCATTAATGACAATCGTCTGAGGGACAAATGGTTCCAGTAGGGTGGCGCAACACGTCATCATTTAAAGAAACAGACCTATGAAATGACCGCTCAGATCATTTATTTTGATTCCACTGGACTTTCTTTTTGAGGGTATGTCAAGTCAAGTAACTTGTCTTGACTTGATAAACCAGGAACTAGTGATGACGTGGAAACCAACATTCGCCGCATTATTGGCTAAATAAGGCCGGCTTTGCTGTAAAAAATTGTGGAAAATTGGACTGTTGCAAAGATCATACGCCAAAAATTATTTTTAAACGCTAAATGCCATGAAATTTGCAAGCTTATAAAATCAAAACACTCTATATTTAACTCATAGTTTCACATCTAATATCTAATAAGAGAGCAGTTTTGACAATAATATCACCTAAGAAATCACTTACTAAAGTGGAGCTTATTGTCCTACGATATTTAAAATGAAGATTTTTACAACGTTATTTTTGTTAAACTTGCAACTTGTCAGTTATATGCTACTAGAAGAAAGGCTCCAAACAAGAATCTAATAAAGGAACTGTGCTAAAATTGCTTTTCATTAAATTTGAAAAGGCTCTTACAATGGTATGATTTAATGGGATGTTAATTTTTATTAAATTTTAATTAGATAAATACATTACGAAAATGTGTGCGAAAAATAATTTAATTCGATTCGCATCATTAGTATTGGAGAAGAATTTGGCAATTGTCAGGTCAGTTAGATGGCAAAAACATTCGAAAAAAATATTTGAAGGCATGGGATCGTACAAATTAATTTTGAAATGGACATTTGCCATTGAATTAAGAATTCGGTAAGCTGACCTAATCTTTCAAAGCTAGAAGACTAATTGCTACCGGTAGGCTTCCAACAAGCTACTCAATCTATCTATATCTCTTTAGGATTGACGTGGAAATGATAGTACACTTTTAATTATAATGGAAGATGGTTTTTGTTGTTAATCTCAAAATGATTTTGTTAATCTTAAAAAGATATCAAAATTGAGAAGCAGGAGGACAAGAAGCTGTTATATCATGCACCATAATAATTAACGTTGCATGAATTACATACAATGAAGAAAGGGTTCTCGTCGTTCATGTTCTCTTCCATATTGATTAAATTGGTAGATATTAATTCACTGCACTCGGAACCCAATCTTTTTATACCTTAACTTTATTGTTTTCGTATCGTTCAGTTACGTGAATCAGGCCCTGGCTTAGTAATGGCCCATTACTAGGTGGCATTCTTGCGCGAGTAATGTGAGCTATTGCTGAGCACTGGATCAGTGGTAACTGGTACTTTTTAATATTAAATGAAAAGTACAACTTCAGGAATTTTTCGGACAATTTGTGGTAACGAAGGATCATAATCTGAATTAAACTTTCCACAAAGTTTTTTTAATTTTCATTCGTTGCAAAGATTATTGTCACAACTTTTTAGCATCGACATTTTCTTTATCAAATCCCTTTCCAGGAAAATATATAATAAACTTCTAATCAAAATAGGTGCAGAATTTACTAAATAATTCACATGAAGTACAAGCAGTGAAATTTTGCAACGATAATACCAAAAATCTATAAAATCCCGACCTTGACTATCATATGATATCTTGCCGTGCAAGTTGCTTACTTTTTCGCGTTCACTATCAATTGTTCGTCATTATCTATGATATACTATACTCGTAGATACCGATAAGTCCGTCTTGTATTGTTGCTTATCTAAACATAATCGAAAAGCACGGCCTTACAAATTAACATGAATGTTGTGCACGGAGACAATTTGTGTCCGCGTGGATAGTAGATACTGCACTGGCTGCTATTTATATCATCTGAAATGGATGATTTCTCTTTCAATCTAAATTTTAGACCTTATCGCAACTGAAATATATGCCTCCAAGATGCACTGGCATCATTTACAAAGCAAAGTCTATGCCGTGGACGGGGCGGCCGAAGAAGGTGTACGTGCAGTTGGAAACGTATATCGCTATTTCTGTTATTAATTCAAATCTTGCGATTGATCTTCCACGGGAAGGTGAATGATGGAAGCAGCTTAGATAATGCGGAGAAGACAATAAGAATCGAAATGTTAGATATTTTAGATCCACATTTTAACCTTTAAGAAGTGAACATTTGCTTCATGAAAATAATATTCTGTTTGAAGTTTTCAAAATAATCTACTTATGCTAGAATGGTGAAAATAGTTTCATTTTGCAACCATTACGATATTTTGAAGCAACTTTACAAACCCTTTTATGAGCTGCAATAGTGGCACAACTCCAAAAAGAAATCAGAGCTAAGTCCAACTTTTTCATTTTCCATCAAATTCACGAGGGTTCCGAAGATTCAAGACACTGCTTCTGTTAAAAATTTCGAAGAACTTGGAGTGGAAATACGTTATTCTAAAAGCTTGAGGTTTCAGTGCTAAGTAGTAGTAGTAGAAAGAAAATAAAGGACTGCTATAACCTAGTTTTCGAATAAGATCGAATCATTTCTTAAAAAGCAAGCAACAATATTACTTTTCATACTGACGAACGTGAATCGCAAACTTTGGATGACAAGGTTCAATTCATATTTTTGTCACCAAATGTTACGATATCAATGCAGCCCAAGCACGAAAACACTAGGTAGGTTAATTCTAGTTGTAGCCCTTCTATTCAATAGATGGCTTACTTAGGCCTCGATAGACTTATAGTTATAGACAAAATCGCTACTAGATTCAAAAAACTCCTCTATTGAAATTATTGATTTTGTATGGTATGGTATTGAAGTAACAGCTAAAGAAATTTTGCTCCTTTTAGGTTAAGAGGTTGAATCTTAAAATACACCGGAAAGCTGATTTCAACACTTACTTTGAGGCTAGGAAGCATTTGATTAGGTGTCTCAGTCGTGTTTGCTACATGGTATTCATATAGAACATGCTCTTATGCTGGCAGATTTCACACTGGCTCCTTCGAAGTTGGATTGAGAGTAACCTACACGAAAGTCTAAACTATTAGTCCAACCAGAAGGAACGCAGATTGAGTTTGACAAAGGACAACGTTAGCATAAAAGGTGCAGACAACTTCATCAACCTAGGCGATCAGCTAGGTGCAGACGGCAATAGAAAGAACGAAATTCAACGCATATTTGGTCTGGCCAACAAGGCGCATTTTTCTGTAGTCCCAATTTCAAAGCCGAATTACGACAATATAAATAACAAGCTTCGGATATATAAAACGATTAAACGACCGGTACTTACATATAACATAGAAGAGAGACGTGGACTGTTACAGAATGTTTTGAAAAATCGATCGACACGTTCGAACGAAAAATCTTGCGAAGAATTTTAGGACCTGTGCAAGATCCACAGTTGTGGAAACGGCGATTCAACAATATACTATATGACATTTACCACGAACGAGCTGTGTTTTCTTCTGGTTAAAATACTACAATGCAATGGGCTGGACGAATGCCGAGATTGAAGGGCAATCCCGAAAAAATATTTCTTTGGCAGAGCGAGAAAAAGTTGGAAGAACAACATCAACGAAGACAGTGAGCAGCTGCTAGGATTTCGAAATTAGAATCAAGACGCATGGAAGCAATCAATACTGGATGCGAATTCTCAAGTTGGACTATCGCGCCATTGATGATGATAGAGCGTGTGAACCTTATAAATCTAAAAAACAATCCTTATGATATTATACATCAATGCAACAGACGCTAGGTTGTACGTCGGAAAACTACTCAACCAGCAGCCGTCTTGAATTAAAGTGTTGTCCAGCCGTCATTTTTGTAAATATTAAAAAAGCAATAACTGTTCTTGAATGTAAACACATATGATTATATCTATATAAAAAATCGACATAAACATTTTCGACACAAAAAAATCTTAGAAATTCGTTTGTTTTCAGGTCCCTAAATAGATCTCGGCTAGGAACAGCTTGGATTGTCTAACACCTGGCTGAAGCGATCAGTGGTCTTTTATCTTTTCTTTAATTCAATGCTGAGAAGACAGAAAATTCTCTGGCTTCGTTACAGAATACCTCGGAAACGAAAAAAATATCACAACTAAAGTTTCCATTTTAATGTTGAATTGGACATCTTGATATTCCAAAAAATTTAAAATTTGAAGAAAATTATTTTTAATATTCTACAAATCATTGGCAGCGAAATATTGTATATTTGTCAAAAAATAATATTTAAACTCGTTTGAAACTTTTCTTTTTACATAATTAAATTCTCTTTTCTGCAATATGAGCGTTTGTAAAAGTCTTTAGTGGAACTTAGGTTATGTCATAATATACGATAATTTGCAAAATTAATACTGCTTATGCGAATTTTAAAACTTTTAAAGTTACTTGGCATTGATTTTGCAATTATTATCTTTTTTATTACTAAAGCTATTAAATTATTAATATCGTATTATCATCTAGGATGAGTACGTGTACGAAGTTTCATAAGAATCGGTTGATTAAAAGCAGTTCAAAAATTGATCGCAGTATTGAAGCGAGCATTCGAAGTTAGTTGAATGAAACCGTTTGATATCTTTATTATGATTACAATTTTCAAAGTATTATCAGAATACTATATTATCATTAGAACTAAGTACGTGTTCATAAGAATCTATTGAGTAGAAGAAGTTCAAAAATCGATCGAAAAGTTACGAAATGAAATTGAATCAAACCGTTCTACATCTTAAAATAGATTTTGAATTGTTTGCAGGACTCAAAAAAACAAAACATCGATTCCTATAATTTTATCCATCTAAAACTTGTATTGCGTGCATTGTAGGGCAAATTTCGTTTGATTCGGACTTTCGAAGATTTGGACAGGGTTCCGTCCCATCTAGCCCAGACTATCGAGACTCTAATGTATGCATTATTTAACTTGTACTTAAACAAATCTCATGCGAACGCTCTGCAATATTTTATGTTAAATTATATTTTGATATTATTTAATTCCAATGCCTAACGTACTTTTGTAACTGTATCTTTTTATCCCTAAAAATTGTGGCCCATTTTGTTAAGAATCTAACATTCCAAAACAAAAAACTGTACAAAAGCTCTGCAATACTTTCTGTTCGTCATCCATCCCATAAATGTTCATATTGTGGTGTAAATTGCACAGCGACAATAACAACAAATCCATTGGAAAAGTTTCAAGTTCACCATGTGATCGCTACACTCGCAATTTTTCACATACGAAATTGTGAGTCATTTAACTTTTTACCTGTCGGTACAAGTCTGCAGGTAAGTCGTTTCAATAGCAAAACTGTGTAAAAAGTAGTTGACCATGAAGAGAAATGAGTACTGTATCTATAAGTATCTATAAGTAAAATATTGTACAATCATGACAATATCTATAGATACCTTAGTTGCAGATACTAGTCTTTTTATTTGATTTCGCCTGAAAAATGGTTTGGTTATTTTTAGAACAGAGATTCAGACAAGCTAGCAGATGCTTGGTAACAAAAAGTTTAGGTGTTTGTGCAGTTTTTAAGATAATATTGAGCCAATTGGTTTCATGGTTTTATCACAATCGTTTAATTAGTATATGCTATATAATTGAAATGGTCGGAACAATTCTATCAGTCGTAAATAAATATTGACGATTCACTGTCTTAGACAACATAAACATGTTGAAGATGATATCTATCTATCTGCCAGTCTGTAATGTAAATTATGAGATATTTGGTGAAGATATTGTATAATAAGATAAAATTTTAAAGCTTCCATTTAGAAGGTATATAGTTTACTCTCAAATAATATTTGCTTCTTTCAACGTCAAGAGGTAGACAGAAAAAATACCAGCGGCCATCAATAACTCAACAATAATGCGACGCAACAGCAAGCTGGAAAATTTCAACCGAGAATTACTGACTGAAAAATATTTCTTTTTAGATTTAAGAAGGAAAAATCAATGAATCCCATCTTCAAAGATAAGCATTGTAGTGAACTTGAAGTACATTGATCAATCTGTTAGTTGTTCTGTATTATTTCATCATTGTATTGCAAATTAACTTCCCGCATTATTTCAACGATAAATGTTTTTTCACTCACAAAACCAACATGTAATTACTAATAGATAAACGCAGATATCTTTGAGCATATATTTACCTTTTTCTAAAATATATTGGGAAAAGTACGTATTAGAATTTTCAACCTAGTCCAGATCTCTTGTCACATATCTGCACAAATCGATTTGAATGTCTTTCGAAATACATTTATTTCTATTTAACAACGGGAGCACGCCCAGTTGCAAGGACTTTTATATTGTGCGTTGACTTGTTCGTTTATCATGAAGAAAATTCTATCAGCCACATGTGCCACTCTCCTAGCAAGGACTCCCATTATGGCTTTCAGGTCACAAGATAACTATCGATAATACGCATAAAAGTAGTTCAAACTGAATATACTGGGGTAAATATATTATTGCAATCGTTTTAAATGCATGTAGTCTTTATTTTTAGCCAGAACTTCAAAAATTGATATGAAGGTTAGTTTCAAGCCACACAATTTTCAAACTGAATATAAAACTTCATTTAGGTTAGGTTATGAGGGTGCTAAGCCTAAACGGCTTCCGCTTCACTTGAAAAGTCTATGGTCCATTTTGCCTTGGAAACTTTATGATTTATTCAATGAACCATCCTGATTTCTCGAGAAATTCCAGGAGCTAATCTACTTTTAGGTTACTTGGCTCGTTTAACAAAAAAAAAACATTTAAACAAACTTAGCCAAAAATACTTGGGAAACTTGAAAATGCTAGACTGTAAAGTAAATATCTTGCTGTGCCATGCATGCCACGATCATAGAAATATAATAAAAACTTTTATGAAAGATATGATCATATATATTTGATGAAACATCAGCCGACACTGGACACTACATTACATTTCTATGACATAGTTGATCAACATGGATGCAGAAAATTGTTCTTGGGTGTTACATTTGGGTTTGTATTTTACATTTTTGGTAAATCTGTTAATTAAGCACCAATAATAATAAGTTTTTAACTGGTGTTACGAACCAATATAATCGCA
This sequence comes from Oxycera nigricornis, assembly GCA_963942545.1. NCBI lineage: Eukaryota > Metazoa > Arthropoda > Insecta > Diptera > Stratiomyidae > Oxycera > Oxycera nigricornis. Next base: position 24,430,741 of record OZ012663.1, on the reverse strand, counting down.
TTTAAAAACAAAGACTGGGTCTTCTCCTTGCCTCGGTATCTTCATGGGTAAATAGCAATAAAAACAGGGATCAGCGCTGGGAATACATCTTGCATGAGTGGTGACCATCTGTGCAAACAGAAAAGGGTCGAGCAGAAAGAACAATCAGTAGGAAAGTAGGATACTAACCTTGAATCGCATGAAATTATGGAATAGGAATGTTAAGTGTAATGAAAGTGTGAAAGTAGCATGTATGTGACGAAAAACGATGAAAGAGGGTTGCTGGTTTCTGGATCATCAAAGATGATCGTGGCAGATTAGTCTTGTCGATACGCAAGGCGAGTCAAGGAGTTGTACCGTAAGTGTCGAGCGTGAACACAACGAGCCTTTCGATAAAAGTCCGTAATACTGGATAATTCAGTAAAATATGTATTTTTGATAAACGCACCCTTGGACATGAATCTACTTACAACTATGATGAACATATGAAAAGGTTCGATTTGTGAGCTCACTATCCTCTATAATCCAACAAGCGGTGATATTATTTATAAATTAATTTGAAACGTTCGATTCAGCAGAGGCACTTTCCAGAAGTGTGCCCGTATCAGCAATGGCACTTTCCAGAAGTGACACTCACGTATTCCCCTACTTTCCAAGAAATATAACTTTTCACTTCAATGATTTTCATTTCTATGGTCGTGTAACGCGTGCCTAAGCGAGGAAAGCTTTAAAATCAGCCTCTAGCAACCTAAGAATATGCAATCATGTCTTAGCCATAGAACTGTATCTCTACAAATACTACAGAGTTCTTGTCTCCAAAAGTTCTAGGTTCCTTTATTCTGTTGAATTATATTTAAATACACCATCTTGAACACGCTGATTTTAACACATCAAGCAGACAGACAATTTTTTTAGATAATTTCCAATTGGGAAACTACGGTTCTCTCTCTATTTGAAATGTTTGCTCGCAGTGACGACGACGGTATAGCAAAGCTTCACCATTAATTTGTGCAAGAATTCAAAAACGAAGACAGCTTTGCCAATCGCGTAACGGTCGAATTTATAAATAAATTTGTTTGCTATAAATAAATGATATTTCGTATTCGATGCCCATCGCAATGTCGCATTTGAAATTACAAAATGATTGAAACACAGTCTGCTCGTCGATCCTGTCGAATAATTTGTTGCTTTTTGTATTTTAAATTGTCTGGAATTCAAGCGTTACTTGCACATCTAGCCGGCAATCTAATTTAGTGAATATGTTAGCGACAACAACCTCTTGGAAGATACAAAATGAGTTAACGTATAAAGCCAAGCCAGGTTAGTCGCTGTAGGTTATATTGAATGAAGTAGCGATTCCATGATTAAGAATAGTTTAGGCACTTACCGGAATTCGTTTATAGCAAGTGACAAATACCACAGCGCGAACATTATAAAAATTTTAGGAATATACCAACAGCGGTAGAATCAAAATCTGAAAGTAAAAGAAATACACGAACTTTACAAAAATTTCAAAATAAGGGTATAAGCAATAAAAAATGGGCCAGATGTTAACCATCGAGTAGAACCTTATTTTTGCCGACGGTTGAATTTTTTCTCGGACATGCATTGTCTGAAAAAAATTATTTTTCTGATATAGAAAGATAATATTTAAAACGTAGCAAAAGATTATTTTTAATTTCCAAAACTTTAGTAAAATTTGAAATTATTTTCATTCAATTCTTTTCGATCTGATTTGATCCGCTTCTTGTTTCTAAGTTTCAAATAACGATGCTCTGTTTTTTAATGTTCTTCACTTTGCTCACTGTTTCCGAATTCCAGATAAGGATACTCAGTGTCAGTGAGTGAAGTGTTAATGGTTGATTCGCTTGACATTCCGTCTGTTTAAATGAATGCAGAATGTTTACATGCATTGGTTGCGTTTTACACTAACTAAGTAATATTTATATATTTATATATTTATATTGTGTTTCGTGGTACCGTGTCTACTTTTTTTTGTACCGAAAACTTTTCAATTTATTTTAAAACCACAATATACTTCAATAAACCCAAATTAACAATATAAGCCGCTGCCTGGACTTTGCTTTAAAAATGAGAAACATAACATGTAAATATAGCTCCTACATTTCGCACAATGTGCCTGAAAAGCTCAAAAATGACTCATACGAATAAAGCAGCGTCCACACCAGAGCTATTTACAGTATATAACCATAATTTTGTGTCATACTAAGTGAACATTAGACATAATGAAAATATTGTTTTGTGAAGGCGAAAATTGAAGAAGAACACCGAAACAATAAACAGATGTGTGCACAAACAGACATACCGAATTTTTTTCCCCAAAAATGGTAATTTGTTTTTTTTTTAATGATTCCGAATAGTAGTCCCTTAAATTCAAGTTATCCTAATAAAACTCAATATACAGATATCTTATTAACCTCTAGTTTTATCATAGTGTAGACAAGATAGATATATTCAGAAATATTTTACAACATTTTTGGTACTCTCCCAGTAATCAATATTTTGTTTTAGGTGTTTTATTTTCGTTTAGGTTCTTTTTATTTCACTTTAGATGGATTAGAAATTTGTTCAACCATTTTAGAATAAATTTTCTCGAGACTAAGTCTCGACTGTAAGTCTCTTTTTGGTGTCGGATACTAAGCAACCTATTGACCAATTAATCAGCCTAAATTGAATTAAGTAAGAACCCCAGTTATGCAAATGTTAACGAAATGCAATCTTTTAATATATCAACCCGATTATTTTATAGTATCTTTTCAATTTCGGCACCAATACTTTTGTAAGAAAATAATGAAAAAAAAACCATTTGGTAAATTGCTACAGTTTACTCTGTGAAATCCTTAAAAAATGTACTGTTAAATTCTCTCTAATTATGTTTTTTTCATTCATTTTTTCTTGACGCAATATCGTCAAAAACAGTCACTTCAAACAAACTCTTTAGGGATAATTCTCTCACCGGAAAAGAAGACACACAAGATATTTGTTTGTTATACTTATACTAGTAGTAATATTTACTTTCATTTGATCTTCCATTTAGTTAGGTTACTATAAACAAGACTGACTAAAACTAGAGTTGTTGTGGTATCTTCAATCTGTTTACAAAATACAAACTAGACGAGCGACATTCGTGTATGTTTTATCATTGTGGAATGTGGATACATATAGAGGCCTCGTTTCCATTTAGTTCAACGAAGGACATACCCGTGAATACCAAACCAGGCTCAATCAGCTCGCCATAAGTAAATTTACATTGACTACTTACATGATGAAGCAGTTTCCACATTCCTGCGCTGACCATAAATGATAATAATCCATGATTCATTAAAATGATCAATCTTAGATACTTTAAATGTCTCGCAATGTAATGGGGCAAACTTTAGAGGGAATAATTGGACATATAAATCAATTTTTCGTGCAGTCTTCTCATTTTAAATTTTTTGCCAAAATCAGGAATCAACAAGAAGCCTCAGTGAATCTAAAGTTAAATAAAAATTATGATTGAAACCGTTCAAGTATATTTTTGAATCACATTCAATGATAATTTTATTTGTAAATGATGTTTTTCTGCGTAAATCTACCTATATGCAAAATTAATACAGGTAAATATGGTGTAGGATACATTATTTCGCTTTGTAGTGGGATGGGTACAAAGCGAAACAATGTATCCTACACCATATTTACCTGTATTAATTTTTGATTAAGGTAAACACCTAATACAACAAGCGAGGAAAAAGGATTCTTAAAATAATTACATCAGCTTTTGCCTGTAACGTTATCATTCCTCAGGCTCCCAAGTGTCTCAATATTTTCCAATTCCTTTTAAACATACTTTCGTGATAAAGATAACATACACATACACTCTGTTCGTACATTTACCTTTGACTCTATCGATTTTCGAGACAACCTTAATAGAAACGCATCGAAGCATTTCTCGAAAATATTAGTTTTGTATTATCTCTTATTCGTGCTTAGATCCTTGCCGCAAGGAAGCATTTCACGAACAGATTTATTATTTATAATGTTTGATTAAAGTGAAGATACCTAGTCCTACGTCAAAGGAGCTACAATAAAGTTGGGTTTTAGATAATCAATATAAAAATGGGTTTTCAAAGCGTCGAAGATATTTTCGAATTTAAAAATAACCTTTACATGACAATGGTGGCGAGTTTTAGGGTTTGCAGGCATGAGATAAAATTAGAGATCGGTTTATGAAAGACTAAGTGGCACCAGTTACAGCAAAATCCATAGAGAAAATTCGCGTAACATGGAATACCCGATCGCTTTTGTGGCATGGGAAAGAAATTATAAGCAATCTGCACCCCGAAATGTAATAAAACTATCAAATATTTGTTTGTCAATAAATGTATCATGTTCTGACTAGCAAAGATTAAAAATATAAATGTAAAAAAGCTTGATTTTGACATTGGCTAGAGTTGCAAATAAAAATGCTTGTTTCTTAGGCAAGCAATTATCATTTGTTAAGGCATGTCGTACAATTTTCAGAAACTTTATCATCTTTTAAACATTTTCTACAAAAAATACGTGCAATGTTTGGATTTGGAGGAATGTTTTGATTTCAGACATTATCAGAATCTTGTAAATTTACCGAAATTATCGACGCATTGAAAGACGAATCGAGGTTCATCATTTTTCACTTTGGCAAAATGTTTTTACTCTTTACTTGTTTATACGTAATTCCAATTTTCCCAATGATTTCTTGCAGTTTTTCCTTGTATGGCGCTAATGTCAAAAGTTTAGCAGTGGTTCTTCGTCCTTTACTAGTCGATGCGTCTTGAAGTGGCAGTAATAATGCCCAAGGCGATGTTTAGTCGGAGTTTTATTAGGTATGTCGGTGTTTGTGATTTTTGACGAAGGAGCTGCAGTGGGTTCTTGAACTAAATTATTTAGTCCTTCAGCAACGAAAAAGTTCACATAAATATATGATATATCTATTGACAGTGAATAACATAAGATTTAAAAATTGTGGAAACCATTTAGTAATAATGGGTACTTGAAGAATCAGATCCTGGTGGTGGATTTTTTATCCATTGTGAGGTATACTTTTTCCTTAAAAAATTGAAGAAGCAAAGTATAAAAGAGCAGCCAGCACTTTTAATTACAGTAATAAACACACCAGTTTCGCTGAAGTCATTAGACCTATTTGTCACTTCCTCTTTTTTTTGTCAAGATTAGAAGTTATTTGTTCTACACAACTGTAAGATCAGTTACATCGCCTTTCAAAAATTTATTCAGAGAGTACTTTGTTTTTGATATTTAGTTTCCAAAAGATTGAAAAATAATTTCAAATTCACTCGAGTGATCATACGAGGTCTATCAGAAGATGTGCCTTTTGGTTGTCGGATAGTTAACTGATGTTTTTTTTGTAAAATGCTTTTAACCAATCCTTGACAGCATATTGTTTTGCGATTGAAAATCTGCTTGAAATTTTATTTTTCTAGGCTAAAAGGTATGCAAAGGAACAAATATCTTATCAAATAAGCCCGCAAAATCTTGTTTCGATCTCCAGCAAATATTTAACAATGCTTCACTAGAAGTAGGTCTTCGTCCCAAATTGACTTTCAGCTCTTTGAAGTTTCAAAACAGTGGGTTTTCAAACTTCTAGCCAACCGCTGCAAAGTTATGTGCGGGATCTCAAACATCTTTGAGGCTAACAATGTATCCAATTTATTGGTTCTGCAGCATTTATATCTCCATTCCACTAACGAAGTTTGGTAGCAATTTTGCTTTGCCGTGATGCAAAAAAATATATAACTAATTTTTTTTTATTTCTATAACGCATTCACTTATTCACATATACTTAATTACCGTGCTTACACTATACCATGCTGCAATAAAACATGTCAAACCAATTTCAAAAATATGTAAAACAAATTCTTTGGTGTTCGAAAAATTTGAAGTAAGCACTATTCAATGAAAATTTCCAGAAAAGATAATAAATTCAAATAATAGAAATCAATATTTGTAATTAATTTCATCTTCACAGCATTATTTCATTGTTTTTAAAAGAAACTGTCTTCTAATTTAATGTTTTCGTTTTATTACATTCAGAATTGATTTTCGACCGTAACCGTTCGGTCTTCCGCGATGAAAAATCGATACCGAATCGAATGGGGAAAAAACACAAAATTAGAAGGAAGTTCTTTGAAAAAACAATAGAAAAACAAAACAAGAAGTTTCATTTTCAGCACACTAAACAAACTTCCTGTGCATGCTCACACATACATATGTGTATTGGGCCAAATTGATAGTTTGCTTATAGCATCAATGTAAGAAGCACATGCATCTGCGCTTTTTAAAGGCGGGCATTCCCCGAAAACGTTCAAACGTACTCTATCATAGCAACTAAATGAGAAACGTCGCTATAGCATCATAACCGATATAATGTTTAAATGTTTAAGCTATCAAAAACGATAAAAACTGTTGCTCGAATTTGTAAGTTTTATTTTAGATTAAGATAAATTTTTGGTATTTAATTTAAGTATTTTTTTGAAGATGAATGCGTTCAATTTTTGTTTTTAGTGATTCAATTTCTCACCCAATCAGTTAAATTTCAGTACAATTTTCCAACTAATTCGACAACCCATTCAATCGATTTTGGCCTGTCAGCGTCATTTGAATGGTTCGTGACCAAATCAGAGGAGGTTATTTACAGGAAATGTCGCTGCTTGACTCCGGTAGGAGGTAAAATAGCCACCGAATGATTAATAAATAGTTTCGAGACAACTTGGCTGATAATGAGATATTCGTACGTTTCAATTTGAGCTTGTCTTTCACTGACTATCCCCAAAACAATCAGCCAAGCACTAAAGCGACACTTGACATTTTGAATTGGTGCCAAAAAATATTTTTCAATCCAATCTGTATCTATTTATTGAGAAATAGTAAGATCTTTCCACGCTAGCAAGCCATTGGCTATATTAGACGTGCGTTATTAATAACTTTATGGCGGAAGTCATCATCATTTTTTGATAGCAAAATGTAAAACAATCATGAAACAATAGATGTGTTTAATATTAGGGAATTGTTTTTGCTTTGTAGAATGTTTATCTAGAACACAATAGTAAGAGAAAACAGAAAGTATTGAAATGAGAACCATTGTAGGGGCATGGAAATCATTCAATATATGTACATACAAATGTACGTATATATAGAAAAAAGTTTTTCGAGGTATATGTGCATATATTGCTCACTTGTAAAAATAAACATCCACTTCATCGGAGCCATAATATAAGTTTAACAAGCCACGAGGAGCGACCGTTGAGGTCCACACAGTCAACTTCCCAGTAATATCTACATAAATACTAAAAACATTATAGACAATAATAATGGAAATAATGCTATGTACTTTAAATAATAATAATGATGGGTACATTAACAGAACTTTATCTTAGCAGATGAATCATGTCAACAAAGAAAAACAGAAAATCCAGAAAATATGCCTAAATTTCTTTGAAACTTTGTAGGTGCGATTGCATTTACTTAAAGAGAAAGTACATGTAAATTTTTTAAAAAAAATGTTAACTTCAGATTAATTTAAAAAAAATATGTTGTTTATTCAGAAGATTTTTAACATGAAATCCTTCAAGTACATGTCTCAAAGTACTTGAAATTTTTTTTTATAATTTTCCAACCCAAAATAGCGGCAATGCGGATGAATGAAAAAAACACCTCAAAAAATGCTTCGTACAACTTAACGCCACTTCCGGAGATCCTGCAACATTCAGAAGAAGAAAAATATGTACATGAGATGTATAGTTCATACATAGGTTGACCAATAAAATTTACATTAATTTTAGGTGAAACAAAAAATCGATTTTTCAAAAAAAGTCGCGCTTTAAACATTAATAAACAAATTATTTCTTCTAAATTACAAAAACATGTAGGTTCAACTAGGACAAAAGACTCTTTTGTAGATGTGGTATAAATTTGAGCCAGATCGGTTCGATATTTTGTACGGAAGTTGAAAAAGTACTAATTTGAGAAAAACGCGTTTAAAGTTTGCAGTAGTTAAAAACCATTGATTATTAGTTTTTATTATAACTTACTCATAAGTCGGCGATTCTAGGTCCTATTTCCTTAGAATTTCAGATTTAGAAGAATATGGTAGGGATACACAATCAGAGAACCGCCCATAGCACCGCGTGGCAGGTGTGCTCGACTTACTGGGGAACGCCGCGCTGCCTATAACATACTATAACTCGAAAACTAATACGAATATCGCTTCAAAACTTTTTTGGCGTATTCTTAAAGTATTTGGAACATTTTAAGCTGAGGCTCCACGTACGATTCCAAATCGGTTTCGGTTTGTTTGTTTTTAAGAATGAACGTCATAGCGGCGCGACCTTTTCTTATTTTGCATGTTATCTATATGAGAACCGGGCGACCCTGCGTCCACGTCCGATTCGATCAAGAACGCCGGTTTTACGACCCGTCTGGTTCATAATGACCCGGGTCGACGTTCCGATTCATAATCAGAACGAAGGCGCTTCCTTCTCGCTCATTTACACGCTTTCGCCATAAGATCGGATGGCACCCGGCTCCACGGCCGGTTTTCTGAAACCGTTTTCTGTATGCGCATGCGTTGTGGTCATTCGTTAAAAGGCAGTGAACGGAGAAGGCCATGGAGCAGGTGATAACGGCAGTTGGAAATAATCCGCTAATATGGCGTATTGCGGATGAAGACTAACATAACAGGGAGTTGAATGATGCGGCGTGGGAGAATGTTTGCCGAGATGTGTGCCCTAGTGCCAGAATTCATCCATTTTAGGATTTTAGCACTGATACCATCAACAACGCAAGACAGATGTTTTCACCTTGAGCACCGACACGAGAATGAACACTAAACAAACAATCTGATTCAAGAGCCTCTCACGTTTTTATTTCAGATTTGGAATCGGACGTGGAGCCTTGACGCCCGTCGTTCTTATTGTTTACGCATTCCAAATAATAATCGGTTTGGAATCGGACGTGGAGCCTCAGCCTTAATGTAAGAGAAAAAAATCGATTTTTTTGAGCAGTTACATGTATTTCTCCCCTTAACAATCGGTTTTGCTTCATTTTTTGCACATGATTTAATCGTCATCATTGAACTTTTAGTATGCCATAAGCGATTTATAACTGTAACTGCAGGCGCAACTAATTTGCTATAACATTTATTTAATAATTGAACTAACTATGAGTTCGCAATTTTGTTCCAAGTGTTTAATATTTTTTTTCACTTTTAACATTTTTATAATTTAACCAGATTGGTAGCACTTCTTTACAAGAATGCATTGCACCACGCACCCATTATATTCAATCAATATTGTTCGCGATATAATTTATGGCACGATCAAACGAAATGCAATTGATGAAAATGAATTACCAAAAGACAAGGCTCTAATAAATGGATCATTGCTTTGAAGCACTTGCGACTATATTTTGATAAATGACTAACGAATTCTTGTTTCGATAAACGAAAGTTTTGTACACCCAGCAGTTCTCTTTTATCATATTTGGATAAATTGAAGCAGATAAGAGTCAAAAATTTATCAAAAACAATGTGTAATTTGATATGCGGTTTGCTTTCCGATAATTTTAAGTGAGAATAGATGATTCACAGAAAAACAGTGGTATGAATAAAAATAAATAAATGCAGCAGCCAGTTACTATATTTCAATTTGAATTTTTTTAAGGCAAAAAAATCACGAATGAATGTCGTCAATCTGAAATGTTCAGCACATGATCACAGATGCTTCTTAACGAATTGGAGAACGCAACAATTAACACATGATAATATTAGCAGTAAATTTTAAGTGATTTCAGATAAGATACTAAAGCCGTGGAAAAATTGGCTAGAGGATGCGAGTTTTTATATTATCGCTTGAAAACGATACCTAGCTTTTGAAGCTTGTCATCAAAAATTTGTTAAGATACATAATGTATATAATCGGTAGCTACAAAAAATATTGAATGGATATTCAACAAGTATTTCACATTGTTATTGATATCTCAGGATATCCAACACGAGAATGTTTTTAAAAAAAACACTCATATTTTATTGATACATAGAGCAGGCTTTTTTGTAGCAAGGCATCCCAAATAATAATCCGCATCATTGGCAGTATAGTACTCTTCTATCTTTTAGGGTTAATTACTTTGTCCAATTAATAAGGTAATTTAGTTCAAATGGTAGTTCAACCGTGATTTTGGGTGGCCAGACTTATTTTTGACTATTGTGAATTATCAATGCACGCCATTGGAAACGGACATTGATTTTTTTGAAATTTCGAAGATTGAATGGTCGATAACAAATGTTGGATGTTGGCAATGTTATAAAAAGTGTAAAACTGGCAGCTTAATGGGTACTGATAATAAGTGGTGTTGATATTATCCTCATAGCATAAAGAGAAAGAGCGCTCTGGGTTTCGTTTCTAAGCGCGCGAAAGAACAAGTGAAAACACACAATGAAATTTCTCCAAGTAGAATTAGGCGAATGTATTGTGGCCAGGCCGTAATAATGTTTCGGCGATTCATGTACGTATACACGCCGTGACCGAAATGGTGTGCGAACAACATGTGTACCGATGCAAATTAGAACACTAATACGCGTGCACAGTTCCACACGGCGAATTGTATAACAGAGTGGCGACAGTTTGACTCTAGTGTCCGTGCTATATATTATTTATGCAATTGGACGAGGCTGCTATTGTGGGTCAGCAATTCGTGCGAGTATACACACCGCGTCCAAATTAGCCTGCGAATGACATGTGTACCGATGCAGATTAGAACACTAATATGCATGCAAAATTCCACATAGCGCGTTGTATAACAGATGTGCGATGAATTGGCATGGCATGCTTATAATCTATGCGATAGCATACAGAGTACATAATTATCTATAGACGGGCTTTCATGGACACTTGAAGCATACTTCAAGTATACAGTGAAACCTCTCATAACCGGACATTCATGGTGCCAGTCTTTTTGTCCGGTTATGAGAGGTGTCCGTTTGTAGGAGGTATCGAACATATAGAGTCCTAAGGCGTGTGTAGAAAAAATTATCGGAGGTGTCCGCGAGTGGAGGTTTCACTGTAATTCAAGTCGCCATGTAAACCGAACACGCTCGAGCGTTTTTCAGAAGGAATTGTTTTGTTTGAGTGGCTAGTGGCTCACCTATATGCACAAATACACACATGGTATCATGACACAAGGTTAAAAAATTTGCTTCGATTTCGGGAACTTTCACAACTGTCAATGTTAACGGGATGAAGTTCGCACGGAGAAAACAGGACAGTCTGATTTATTATTCAAGCTAAGAAATAAGTCTTTCGAGTGATTATTCGAAAGACTTATTTCTTAGCTCAAAAATCAGCAAACTGAACCACACAACCCGTCCGTATGTCCCTTTTCAGCTTGCGTCGTATTCCATGGGTATAATCACCCCTTCAGCAACACGACCTACTTCTTTTGGATTACGCAATAGCCTCGTGGACAAAAACAGCGAGAACACTGAAATGGTGTGCAAAAAAGATTGGAACTTCCACAGGGCGGGGGAGCCTTTAGCTAACCTAAATAATTTCTGCAGAACTGCTAGTCATTTGTCTTCTTCCCACATGATTTTCCGCGAACTGAGCTGGTTGCGAGGAAGACTTGCAAATTTATGTTTACGTCGAAAACAGTGGGGCAGGGCAGTATCGTAGTGGTGGAGGCAGGCTCCGAAAGACGCTAAAAGCAGGGGCATCCGTCAGCCAGGAAAACCAAGAAAATGGGGCAGCCAATTGTCGAGAATTCCAAATTGCAGGAATGGTCAGCGTATTTGGCTAGCCAATTGCATCACATCTATTTGCAGTATCCGCTTGACACACTTGACCAGGTGAATCGCCGATAAGGAAACACCCTCGTTTTTCGCGAATCCGCGGTACTGACGTTACGCCCGGCATTCTTCTTCGGCAAGAGCTTTTTGTATGGTTTCTGATGCAAACTACCGCGAATTGGTGCAAATGCCGGCATCATCCAAGCGAAACCAGCAGAAGCAGCCACAGCTGAGCTGAGTCATCGAACTGCGCGGCGGCACCGCGAGGTCGCCTGCATGCCACCCTCCCGTCCTCGCACGCTTCCACCTGTCTTCACTCCTTTCCACATGAACTTGAACAACACAACGGTTACGTCACTTACCTAAAATTGAAAATTGCGCGAATTGTGACAAATATTGGGAGAGATGCACTCAACAACCCTTCACACTTTCCACCAATAACTGATTAACGGTCCGCTCTGTCTGATTGCAGGCAGTTCCGCGACAGGCACTTGCACTTTTCAAAATTCCCACGCCTTGTAATGCACTCCCGAGAACGGCGAACCAAGTGTTTTCCAAGTTTCACGGCGAACGAAAGCAACTCTCGTCAGCGCAGCGCCAGCGATTCAATTTTCACTTTTCTTCGTGATGCCTGAAAATTGGCATGTCACGGCACGGTGAAGCTTTCGTATTCGTATCTTCTTGGAAATTCGAAAGCTTTGGATTAAGACGTGCATGTGCTCTCTGATCCAAATTGTTCTTACTACGAACTGAAAAGGATGCTGAAAACTCCACGGAAAAAAAGAAAGCAAAGCAAATAATGTACACATTAAAAAGTTTAAAATATCGATTTTTTTTGGATTTTCAACCCCTTGCACCTTTAAAACTGATCTCTTAAAATATTTTCCCAATAATTCGAACGTTGATATAGTATAAAACGGTTTAAAGCGTTAGTGCGATTCGTTCGTTCTGAAGGATTTGGTGGATATTCAACGGTTGAATGAGGGAAGTAGCAAGTTGAATGAGACTATTGCATTCAGCATTGCAGCCAATCAATTATGGACATCTTTAACCACCAGCTGAGTGAGATTTGTTTCATGCTAGCTTTCAGCTCCTGTGTAAATTCCTCGATGAATAAGTAGATGCCAGGTAGATAGACAAGACATATTTTGTCTATAACATTTGTGAAACAAACAGGCTTTGAATCGAACAAATCCAAATTAAAAGACCTAAATATCTACAGACCGCGAAAAAATCCATTATTTACAGTGTGCTGACAAATATGGATCAGATCGACCTTGCGCATTCGAACTAAAATAATATTTCAAAGATTTTTTTCAAAAAAAAAATAGTATCTCCTCACGGCAATCATCTGGGTCCTATACTTTTTAAAGTTTTCATATCTGATCTACCTGATGTACCCTCTAATATACATATCTCATATTTTTACGCTGACGATCTTATTACGTTATAATCAGAAGTAACTTTCCTTCAATTTTGCATGAACTCACTAGAGCAATCGTACAGTGAATATAAACTCTTTCGTAATGTTAATAATAATGACGTAATAAGCTTTTGTCCACAAAAACCTATCTCAAATAATGCATACCATAGGAACCACACAATACTTAACAGATTTGGCAACATCGTCTTGAAAAATAAGCTATTATTCTACATTATGACAAAATTCTTTGGAGAGCTTACAAACAACTTGGTATTATAAAAGGGCACCCCACAGAATTCCATTTTTCGGGCTAACTTAGACCGTATACACTACATTTTTATTTTCTCTTCTTGAATACGCGCCTATTAATGGGACAGGGCGACAAATTGGAATCTGTTCAAAACAATTCTTGCTTTTCGCATTGAGTGATCTATACAATCCAAACGAATTTAAAAATCTGTTAACGTACGTAATTTGACTTGAATTGCGTCTCGACGAGCGGTTTTATATTCCTGTTTTAGGTACATTTGACATCATTAGAGGTCTCATCAATATTGAATACATAGCAAACATAATTATAAGGAGTCTTTAAGATGTCCAGTGTACACACCTCGACACCGAATCTCCTCTTCACACAGTTTATTCAGATAATGAACTTATAAACAGATACCGCAGAATACATATTTAACATCGTCAGTAAACACTATTCCCAACTGTCTCTAAATCAACTTTTAAACTCAATTTAACCAACGCCCTATTATCTCATTGTTAATTAGCCAAGCTCCCAAAACGTAATATGAACTCAAATTTATTAAGTAGAATGTTAAATGCAATTGTAGTCATCATAAATTAATAAATTAGTGAAAGTCGTGTGTATGGGCAAAAATTGTGTATCAAGTTAAGATATCACTAAAATTAATAGCAGCAAAATTAAAAACGCAAATATCATCGAAAAAGGAACCAGAGGAAACGCACACAAATTGACATCAGGGGATTTTATATTTCAGAAGCCAATTGGTTTCGTTTGCTTCATTTTGTCTTAAGACCAGCGTTGCCAGATTTTTTTTTGGCAAGTCGGGATTTTGAAACTTTTTGAGTAAAATAAACGGGATTTTTCGTCGAAAGCGGGACATATATAATCAGTACCCTATATAATCAGTATTTTTTTAATATTTGTCTTTTTATTTGAGTTTTAATTTATGTTTACATGACAATAGATAGCAAAAATAGCCATATACAATGTATTTTACTGAAAATACGTTACTTTAACAATAAATGTCTGGTTTACCCTATAATTAGGCAGTTAAATCTTCAGAGCAATATAATTATAAACCATATTAAATAGTATAATCAAGTAAGAACTATTTATAAGAATTACTTATTCATATTTCTATGAATGAATATGTAACTTCTTCTAAAGTTTCATTTTCTTCTTTAATATGAATGAAGAACTCTGCACAGGATAGCTCTAGATTGAACTGGATGAGTAATTCTGCTTTCATTAAATTTACGGAACATTTATTTCTGGCATCCGACTATTTTAAATTCAATCCAAAATTTCTTTGGCAAAAATTTACTCGTTTTCGTCGTCGTTTATTTTCGCCCTTAGAACATGTACACTGATACTATCTTGCATAGGGAGTGACCCATACACTATCTCCTGTGCTGTTAAATTTATATATACAATGTAACCTAGCACTAGTCCTCCTCTTTCACCAGAGAATACTATGCTTAGGACTTGGCTTTGAAATGTTCGTGTCTTATACATCTATCGAAACAAATCAGCTAATTCTTAAAACTATGATTTATTGTATTCTCCTATTTTCTACATATGTACAGTATTCGGACATCTTAAGTTTATATTATAAGTATGTTTTCTATTTGAAATGGCGAATGGCTAGATGGTTTGTAAACCGTCAATTTGAGTATTCATTTGCAGTCCTGTTTTCCATTTAATCATGACAACTCGTCTAGTTCCTGGCGTTCACATTGATTGAAAACATGATTTTCTCCATTATCCAGTCCAAATAGTGAGCGATCTTCACATAAACTCCAGGTTTATTGGCTTGGCCGCAATGTTGACCCCAAGATATGATTCCGTACAATGTTTCACCGTCTACAAGAGTAACAATTTGTAGTAACTACTGATGATGCATTCAATTCAAGCCGGACAGTGTTTCCTCGTCCAATTCCTAATAAACTACTTACTTTGAGAGGAACAAGCTAATGGACCACCAGAGTCACCATCACACGCGTCCACACCTTCATCCAAGAATCCTGCACAGAACATGCCATCCGTTATAGCGTTTCCATACACATAAGGCTCTTTGCACATTGCTTGCGAAATGATGGGAACGTATGCAGCCTTCAAGTTGTTCGACGTAGCTGAATCTTGGAATATTAGGTAACGTCTAAGATATTTTCCAAATAAAACATTCTTACTTGATATTCCGGATTTGATCGAGCCCCATCCCGAAATCGTACATTTCATCCCTTCGTCGTACGGCGCGTCTTTTGGCGGCAGACAGATCGGTTGAATGTAGTCATTCAATGTTACAGGTGACTTCAGCACAATCAACCCGATGTCGTTATTCATGTGATGTCCCTGTCGGAAGTTCTCGTGAACATACCAGTTCCGAATGAAGCTGTCGATTTCAGATGGTTCAGAGATTTGAGAGTAGTGATCGCCCATTCGAACGAAAAGCCCCTCCTTCTGGTATCCCATCAAACAATGTGCTGCCGTAAGGACATGCATCTGAGTGATAAGGATAGCGCCGCACCAATGAGAAGATATTCCGTTGCGACCTTTGGCACGGATACTCGCTTGCCAAGGATGATGACCCCTGATCGCCTTTGTTCCGTTGACTACTCTTGCAAGCTCGTCATTTGTATTGAACTCGTCGATAGCATGTTTATTGATCTGGCCACATCGTTTATTTCGGTTGATTGCTTTCGAGGATCTCTGAACTTTGTACAAGAACAGATCAATGTCTTCCTCGGGGAATTGCTCCACTAAGGATGGTTCTGTCGTTGAAGTGGTCGATTCAGCTCGAGGGTTTATTGGCCTTGCTGAACATTTAACACTTACATCTTCTTGATGGTCGCAATTGTGTTCGCCCCACGCCCAATGGCTACATTCTTCTAATTTTGTTTCATTTCCTAGACAAGATACTTGATCTAGCCAAATAGGTCCTGAGCCAGCACCGTATGCATTTTTAATAACGGTCTGAAACATGTAAATAGCATTGTGTGGATATAAACACGATAGAAACATGAATAAGTAAAGTAATGATTTAGGTAATTCTCATTATTTTTTTATTTGGATTGGCATGGTATTAATTGCAACTGGTATTCTGTAACAATTTTGAAGTCAAACGTAAGAATTTTCTCGCTATACTAGGAGCGAATTCAATTCGTGACGAATGTAGGTTGAATTTCGAAAAATCAGACAACAAACTATATGCCAAGCTGACTTTTTTGCGAAATTTTACTGTGGAACAAATTATTATAGAACTTTTAAAAATAGATCTATGTCCTACTAGGAACCCAGCGTTTTTAACTGATTTTACAGATGCGAATGAATTATGTTGATAAATCAATTATGGAAGATACACTTCCTCTTCAAAGTTTTATTAAGTAACTACATTTTATTTGTTCTATTTGATTTAGGTAAGTAATATTGATGAAAACATTTTTATTAATTGATTTCTTGATAGATTCTTCTGATTTTTTACAAAAACCATGTAAGGAAATTTAACAACAAGATGTTACTACCCATCTTGTTGTTAAACAAGGTCATAGCTACAAATATTAAATTTTAAATTAATACTTCATCAAATATTCACATGATGACTGAGACTAGCAACTAACTTCCTTCTTCTTTTTCTTTCACTCTCTAAGGCTTTATAAACTTCTCAATATGTATAGGAGTTAATGTTATTGGTCCGAAAATCGAAATCGAAATATTCAACATGTTTTCGCGTTTAAATGGATTAGGAATTATTTACAAGTAATTTTAGAAGGAAGTATGCAGGTGTGTGAACGATATTTCACGAAAGCAAAGTCGTATCGGCTTGGTTGAAGTGTTTTTCAAAGCATTTTAGCAATGACTTGAGCTGATTAGATTTTGGTAGGATTCAGTTCGGTAGTTTTTTGTTTTGTTTTGACACATCCAAGGATTTCTGTCGCGCATGATATTTCACGAACGAAACCTTGTATTGACGTCGATGAGGTTTTAATCGAAGCGCGTTTTTCAATTCAATAAAACAATGCAAAATATGAACTACTTTTAAATTTGACAAAATTGCATTTTTGCTTAACAAAATTAAATGCTGCATAAAGTTTTCAGTAATTTAAAATTAAAAGATTTTTCCTAATAAAAAATACATTCACATAAAATTAATAAGCCGTCACCAGTTATACTGAATAAAGGAATGGTTACGAATAATATTACCTAATTTCACTTATTCTCGTGATGTGGTTGTGGTATTGATCAAAACATATTGTCATTTGTAAGATTTCGCTTTTTTAAAATAAACTTAGCACGGCTTGCTTAATTTCACTTCGTATATTTGTTTCAAATTTTACGATTAATTTTTGAACTACATCTACTCAATTGATAATTGTGAAACGTTGCAAATACCAAAAAAAACTCAGTCCCGCGACAATACAACATAATGATGACAATTTAATAATAATTATCCTAGTTATAAAAATAATGATAAAAATGGTTTAGCTATTAGATAATCCAAGGCTACTTTTAAAACTGTTCGAATTTTTAGATTGCACACCTGTATAAACTGTATACATTCTATACGGTTATTTTCAAGATTTATAATCTTGAAAATAGCCGTACAGAATGTAATACTGGAAATTCAATTAAAGGTTATATGGGCTATTGTTGAACGTACTGCAGAGAATTTTGTTGCGTTGGGATGACTAAAAATTCTACTTAGACACGAAAATGACTTTACATTTTATAAAAAATTTACTTATGAGCTTAATGTTTGGTAGATATTGGAATAATTAAAGCAATGTAAACTTACCGCTTCACCTAAATATCCCAAACCTCTGCAAATGACTTGCGCTTCCTTTTTCCCAAAATCATCATCACAGATTGTTCCCCAAGTATCTCGATATTTTACTTCAACACGTCCTTCCAAGGAACTATTGCCACCTTTAAGGCGATATTGAATTGTTTGCTATTCAAAAAAATAATAAATCCATATTATACCAGTCGTCTGATCAAACAGTTTTTCTAAAGACGATAGCGTTTAATTTTAAAGTTAACACAATTTTTTAAGTTAAAATTTATTTCAAAATATTGACCGAGAGTAATTCGAGCTACAGTGCTGTTGATGATTATCATGCATGAAAAAAAGGAAATCTCACTTGTCTGAGAATATTAATTATTGTGCTCATGTATTCCTTGCTAACTTAATTTTTTTGTCGTCAAAGCAAATATTCATGGCAACGCCATGATTCTATTTAAGATAATATAAAGCGAATTTATCTAATTATTAATCACTCACATTACATATTTCATCGCTTTCATCCGATCCGTCTTGACAATCGGAAACATTATCGCACAAGAATCCAATTGCGACACATTCCGGAGATGTTTTGCACAGCCAATAGTTCGCTGGGCACGTCATTACCGGTATCTTACATACAACTCCTACAACTTCTTCGGGCGAACAGTCATGTACACCCCATCCTTTGAAGTCGCACTCGCGAATTGATGTTTCGTTTCCTAAACAATCCACTTCGTCCATAAGATAGCGTACGCCAGCCTTATCATACATTTCCTTATGAGGAGGATAGTAGGAATTGCCTCGAACCTCGCTTGCACCCAATGCGAATCCTAGCTCGCGACAAAGGATATCTGCAGCTCGCATGCCAAATTTGTCGTCACACACATATCCCCATTCGCCTCTCACTAGAAATTGAATATTATGGATTAGTATGAGAATTATCAATGTGATATAAAATGGTTATGGCATCATCTTTAAAATGTTCTTCAAAATTTAATTACACAAAAAAATTTGGTTTTTGCTACCCATACTACTTGTTTTGGAATCTGCGATAGCATCGCTCACGTTTTGGTTATGGCACCATCAAACTCTGTATTTGCATTAGAGTCGTGTGAGTTCAGGTGCCAAGATGGACTGGTGTGACAAAGAAACTCTTATCAAATTTTAGGAATGACTTTTGGTACCAGGATCTTTGGAAACTGATGGCGTTTTGTTATATTGATACGGGACGAAAATGTGAACCTTTTGATACTCAAAATAAATTGATAAGTAGCAGCCATTTTACCAATGAAAATCATATCATGTAACGCTTTCATCAGAGCCTTATATCGAACAACACGATTTGAGTGTCGATTGGCGGTCGATGAAAATATTTATCTCAAGGTAAACCAGATACGAAATACTATTTTCTTCTGAAAATAACAAAATTATTCAGAAAGAATTTCTAAACCGTTTTTCAAGTTTCATCGACACAAAATTGAACTATTTTTGTCGTCGATGTTTTCCACGCCTATCAAATAGATAAAAAAAAAAACTGTTGTATTTCCTGAGACAGGATTAATTATTTTAAATTTGTAAATACGTATTTGAAGCACCAGTTGCGCCCTTCTTCAGTACATTTGACAACTAATTTAACGCAACCATAGATGGCTCTATATATAACATGACCTCAGCAAAAAAACTGAAAATCGAGCTTCTTTTAATAAGTGATCGCGAAAATTGCACTAAACCAAAATCAAAAAGTTGTGAATTTGAAATTAATTTCCTCAAGCCTAAATGCCCGAATAAGCTCGACAGTTTATGCGTGTCGTAATGTAGTATATGGAGACATGTTAACAAGTATTCACGCTGTCTTAAAAAGATATTTTCGTATGAACAAAATCCAAACAACGTTTATATCGAAAATTTTCAAAAAGGATTATATCTAGCAAACTTTAATCAAATATAGGCCCCACGTTGGGCACCATTGTAATGAATGCTGAAGCCGGGTAAAATTTTCACTTCGTCGACGTTATGAACGTTCAGTCCCGGGAACGAGGCCACGAACTGTCATGTCCTATTATTGCTTTTTGTCAGGCCTCTGGAAGACTAGGACACAGTGTATATAATAGACAGTAGGCAAACGAGCTGTTAGAATCCAAAAATAAACAGGGATTAAGAGAGATTTAAGAGAGAATCCAGTGATTTCTATGCGAAACAGAA
The DNA here is from genome assembly GCA_963942545.1 of Oxycera nigricornis. Lineage (NCBI taxonomy): Eukaryota > Metazoa > Arthropoda > Insecta > Diptera > Stratiomyidae > Oxycera > Oxycera nigricornis. Next base: position 24,410,268 of record OZ012663.1, on the reverse strand, counting down.
AATCAAATACTTGCGCTAGACAAAGTAGAGCATATGATTATGTCCCGTAGAGCCGCAGGCCGCACTTGATAGTGTGCTTTTATATGACCGTTTCGCTACTGTGCTTACATATACTGTGTACTAGAGTTGTGTTTGCTACTAGCAGGACTGGTTCCCGTTGATTCTCTTTCGAAGTGGCTAGTTCCTATTTGAAATGTTGCCAGATTCCTTAAATTTGCTATGCAGAAGTGTTGTAAAAAGTGGCTAAAATCTGGCAGCTCGGTTCGACACGTAATGTTTTGGGTCGATTCCTCTATTCTTCGCACCGAAGCTTATTACTTGAGATAAGTTCACCATATGCCCAAATTAAAAATATCGAAAATCAAAAAAAAATCCACCAACAAAACAAACCCTCCGGTACTTTGCTCGCGGAACGATACACGTTAGCGAAACTCTCAAGGTATAGATCAAATTGCCGTGGGCCCACTCTATCATGGCCTATCGCTGGCGATACCGCATTTTAAGCGCGAGTAGGTCCACTATGCTTATCTCATGGTGAAATTACGTATGGAATGCCTCCTCGAAGACTTTGGGTGAAGCACCTCCACACCAAAAATACGTTGCCCCCTCGGAGATACTCCTGCATGTGCACATGATAAGGTTTGCGAGACTTTAAATTGAAAATGACATAAAGTGAAAATTTGTCCTGAAAACGAGTTGAAAGAAAACGATGCTGACTATCACGCTGCAAAATGCGGATAGGATCACAAATAGTTAGTTTGAGAATGGGTTTCGAGTAGTTTTGTTTTAATTTAATATTTTTTTTTATTTAGGACAAATTCTGATAAGAAATGTATGCCCATGACTTTTCCATTGATTTTTACTCTTTTTTCTGATATATATTTTCTATTGAAAGTTTATAGCGAGTTTTCAGTAAAAATTCGTTCAAAGAACAATATCAGAGTTTTAGCGGCAAATTTTACTGTCCGGAAAAAACGGCAAAAATATTTTCCCTACATCTTTTATGAAAGCCATATTTTCGATTTAGTTTTCCCCCCAATTTTTCATGAAAATTGTTGACGTGCTATATCATTAATACATGTGACTTTAAAATAGTTTTTAGATAATTTCGTCGCAAGGGATATTTTGATTCATGTTTTGTTTCTAGTAATCTGTTGAAATAGGGAGAATTTTCAATAATGTTTTCAGAGTTGATCGTAAATTTTTCGTAGGCCTGTCTTGACAGTGTTTTTAATATAAAAAAAATTCACAAAATTGTTAGCAAGCCCTTTTTAATAAGCATTAATACATCTGTATAATAAATTATTTCCTGCATAAACTAATAATTGCAATTATCTTCAAACTGTTTTTCTCGCTAAAAGTTTTTACTAAATCTAAGGTAACAAAAATTGTGACTAAAAAATGAAGACAGATTTATGCCAGAATTGTTTTAGAAGCATTAAGAGTTTTTTTTTCTATTTAGTTGCTTGGTGTTATTCTTATAATTTCATACAAAAAGCCTTTAGTCAGGGAGTTCCGATGAAGATAACATTTATCTAGAAAGTCAAACAGTTTTCCAGAAATGGAATCATTAAAAAATTAATTGCGGAACTCGTCCATGTCTTGTCGATTTAATACTTCCCCTTTTACGCATCTTACCAGCTGGTTAAAGCATTTATCTGATTGAGATACACACATCCCATCATTCATTTAGTGAATTTATCTTTTTAAAATGGTTGTTTAAAAATAACATAAATGTGCACACTCATATATTACTGGCGTCATCAAAACGAAATGATTGATTCGATGATCATCGTCCGAAAAAGCAAGAAAAATTTCTTGAAAAATATTATTATACAAAACGATAACAGCGAATATTGTTTTGAAGTTATAAAAATTACTAATGAGGAATTATCGAAGAACATAATATAAGACTTGTAACAAAATTCAAAGCTTTTGGCAAGTAAAAATTATTATTTCAAAGTGAAAATCATGAAATTCCAAACATATTAGAACAATCAATCAATCGATTATTTTCTGGAATAATTTCAGATAAATTCAGCTGTAATGTTTGTTAGGTAGTTCATGACCATTTACGAATAAAAATATTGTTGTTTCTTATTATTTGGGGTGACGAGTTTTTGTATGTTATTCTAAATCATTTCTAAATAACCATGGCGATCAAAGTAAAAATCAAACCAAGCATTCTTTATTATCAAGATTATTGTAAAAAAAATTAATAATCATCGGCGAATTTTTGATGGATGAAAAATTAGCTACCTATGCATTACATAAAACTAATAAATCTAATAAGAGCGAAGTACTGAGAAAGAAAAAAGGCTTCACTTTTTTTGAAATTTTTCAGATGTGCAGATGAAAAAATATTGTCTTCAATTGTGTCGTAATAATTAGAGCATCTGTGTGAATTTTAGTGACGAAAATCAATATACGGCGCAACATTTTAACCCCAATACGAAAGCTTCGTTGAACCACTGGCACGAGTTTGTTAACAGATTTCGAATTGCAAAAAAATTATGACTTATCCGTATATTACAACTAAAAATAAATAATGATTTATGAAGGTGGGGGTTACTCAATGAAAGAAATTTGTTGAACATTCGATAGTATCGATTACTGCCGTACGCTAGCTTAAATTGAAAGAAGGACCTTTACATTACCTTTAACTTCCACACGTCCCATATTGGCTTTGCCCTCCTCACCAGACAATCGAACCTCGTATCCAATGTGATCACATTTACTTTCATCGAATCTGTTGCCGCAATCATTCACACCATCACAAACCTAAAACCGTTAAAAACCATCATTAGCTACTGTTCGGGTAGCATCACCTGCACTGAGTGCCTCACCTGATATTCCCTGACGCACTTTCCATTGCCACAGCTAAACTGGCACGCCGCCGGCTTGTCCGCGTCTAGCGGTGGGAAAAACTCTTCAGCGAAGTTTTTCCGATTCTTTGTGGGATTCGCGTCGAGACGGACATCAATGGAGTCCTGGTCACCCAGGCTGTTAGTAGCAAAAGGATTGGGAATCTCAGGGTGATTGCGATGGAAGGTGCGGCTATGGTGCGCGGAGTCCTGGTCACCCACGCTTTTAGTATCAAAAGGATTCGGAATCTCAGGGTGATTGCGATGGAAGTTTTCGCTATGGTACGCGGAGCTTGAACGATTACGATTGTTCGACTGGGGTCGATGATCATGATTTTGGTGGTGCTTGTGGGAATGGTTATGATGATGATGCCAGCCAGCATTGTACGTGATCTCTTTCGTGGTATTCTCATTGGAATTTTCTTGGCTAGCATCGTCAACGTGAGCTTGAGTGCCTTGATTCATGTTCGCTTCCTCACCTGGAAAAGTAAGTGCGGCCTCAGAAGCGGTTCGTGATTTCTTCGGTAATTGTTTGGGTGGCTGTGTTGAAGGACCATGAGTACGTGACAGTTTCATGATGTGTGCATCCATTTGGCTGACGACATCGTCAGTAACAGTCCCACTTCGATTGAAGTAAGGACGAAGGAGCATTTTTAAGGCTTGACTCAATGGAACATCATCAGTGGCCTCTCCTGAATGACTCACAGATGCTGCTGCTGTTCGAGCCTCAGGCGGATTGTAATAGTCACGGTTGTAAGGTGGAGGCGAATGGATTGGCGTTTGTGCCATCATTGTTTTCGAATGGAGAGGAGAATTGGGCCTACTGTAAATCGGAACTATTTTTTTCGATTCCGTTTGTTCTTCAACGGAAGCCAAATCTAATTCTTCATCACTTGATTTCTTATGTGAGACTCCAGCGTATGAAGGGCTGTACAATACAGAAGTGGCAATGTTTATGGAAGGACTCACACTTGACGGGTGCTGTGGATGCACGACAAACACTCTTTCTTGCCTGGTATGATGATTGACCACAATTGGGCTGGTTGGATCAAGGGGAGGGTACAGCACTGATGATCTAGTCGGCACATTTGTTGTTCGAGTATCAACCATCGGAGGAAGCAATGCGTCATAAGGAGTTGGCACGAGAGGAGCGGTCGGTGGGATCGGCTCAGACGGAGCCGACATCCAATGATTGAAAGTTTCGGCAGTTTGTGTTGACACGCCAGTGGGTGTTGTTATTCCACGACGGTTGGAACTATCAAAGAATGGCTGGCTGTTAGTAGGAGCAACGGGATTCTGCTGATTGACGGCGGATGGTGTTCGTATTCCGCTAGTAGACCATGCACTATTTTGTTGGTGATTGGGTGGAACAAGGAATCCTAAGGGTGGTGGGGGTGGTTGTGCTTCAGCTTGCTCAGGAAAACCATCAACCTGCTGCTGATCATTGTTTCCCGATTTATGATACTGCTCCGCAGGAGTTGCATAGTAAACAACCGTTTTATTTGAATTTGATGGTAGCGGTTGTGTCGCCGGCTTCCAAACAGGCAAACGACCATTGGCTCCTTGAAAACGTGTGGTGTTGAAAGTACCAACAGGTTGGGCATAGTAGACGGTTGTTTTGTTTCCAATCGTAATATGCGGTGCATCCATTCCATGGGAAGGTAGCATGGGTGGCTCCAAAAAATTAGATGGTACTTTTTGTTGAGGTTCAGTGCTGTAGTCATCATCGTCGTTATCTACTGGTTGCGCATAATGTACTGTCATTTTGTTAGTTCCTGCCGCATTCGATGCCGGCATCTCATAAACTTGTGCTCGATTTACATCGAAGGAAGAAGGATTGGTCACAGCCGGCATTAGGGAATGTGATTCGGGGTGATTCCAATCTAACTTTGGGTCGCGGTTACCTTGTGATGCTCCCGATGGGTGCCAGCCGTTGCGAGATGCTTCGTGTTGTTTATTGTACGGACTGCCTCCTGATTGATGCCAATCACGTTGGGAAGTCGATGTGTAGCCATTTGGGTATCTTGCGGGCATTTGATGATAGTTGGTAGGTTGGCTAGGAACTGGTCCAGCTGCATCATCGCCGTATCTTGAATGCCCGACACGTCTATTATTGCCAGATGAACTATGCGGCTGATGCGCAGATTGTGTTTGATAATTACTATATGAGTTCGATTGAGATACCACACTATCGCCGTAGCCTGGCGAAAGAGCTGCGGTGCCTTCTGCGCCAGCAGAATTCCATACAGGTCCTGCATGCTGGTTACTGGGATTTCGCTGGTGCTGTCGTGTTTGTCCACGTTGTGCTGCATCACCATTAGAACTATTTCTATCGGAACAGTCCACGTTGTAAGGGAAGTCACACACTAGCGACACTGAATTGAAGACAGTGCCTGGGCCGCAGGCTTGAATGTACGTGATACCATTCGCACAATTCAGGAATTTTGAGCAATCCAACGGATGCGGCTGCACACCAACTGCATCGGGGGGACACTTCACACTTTCTGTATCACTAGGATCCTTGGATCCTTCACTACTAACCACAGACGGTGTCTCATCGTCGTTCGGGGTCGGTTCTTGCTGTAGTCTCGCTAACTTATTATTCGCATTCGTTTCGCCGCGATGATTCAAGCAAATCACTTTCGCGGGGTTATCACATTCGCGCGTATCTGGGTTGAACACTGTTCCAGGGGCGCAGCTTTGAATGTGACCGCGACCTTTCCAGCAATTAAGAAATTGTCGACAATTTAGCAGATATGGAAACTGTCCGGTCGCCTGCGGAGGACATTGCATGCCATGTTGCGCAACATAGTTTTCAGCTTCGTTGGTATAGCCAGCTCGTCCTTGCCGACTGCTTGCATCGTACGATTGCACTTGATCCTGGCTCACGGGCCGATTCGAGGCCACTTGACTGTATTTGTGGTGCATAACAATCGATTCAGACACTTCAGGACGGCGATGGAATCCTCTTCCTTTGGCGCCATCGTTCGGATCGTATATCTGCAATAGTTTCAGAAGTGATTTAACCAAGTCAATTCACTATCTAACGACATGTGTCGCAATATCAAATAACGCTAGCTTACCGCGTGAACACAACTATGCACCAACAGCAGCCACCAAAGTGATCCTAGCGAGATCTTCTTGACAATCATCTTCTTACGTCTGGTCGCTCGAGCTGATAACGTTCAATTGAACACAATCACTAGTATCTGTAGCAGTAACGAATTCTGCACTGCCAGCTCCCTTACTCGGGGACACGCGTTACATGTTTCGCGCACGAAACAATTTTAAGAAATAAATTATCTAATTAAGCGCAAGACTAGCCCGGGTGCTTATTGCTCGGAACCCTGATGATCTTTAGACCTTTTTCGAGTGAATATTATCATCCATCCATCTTGTTATTGTAGAAGATGTTGCCGTCAACAATCCGACTGTGTTTGAGTTCTGATCTGATCCCAACTCGTACACAGGGTGTTAACTTACTAATCCACATGAATAATTGTTTATCTAGTTGACTGTTTCTTAAAAGCATATCTTTTGTACAGTTGCGGGAGAAATGTACTCAACACGGATACGTCGAAGTTTGCTGTAAAAAGAAGAAAATCTTTGATGACTCTGTTAACCTTTTGATAATATCTAGAAATATTTAGCTCACATCTGATTGAACGACCTAAGTTTGTCTTTTTCATATAAAATGCAGCTTTGGTATTTTAAGGACTTCTTTTGAAAAGTAAATTTAGATAATTTGTGCTGAGCAGAAATCAAAAGATGGCAAAGGAAACGCAAAAAGGACGCTTTATATGTCATATCGTGAACTAGATGCCAGAACATGTTGAACTTTTGTTCTTATTATAGTTTAAAATATTGGTGAAAAAGACCTATTGATTTCCTTTGAACTTTTCAACAACAACGTTCGATACATATCCTTAGCCAATTTTGGTAATTTCAAATTTAAATCATTAAACCGGGTACTGTGTTACCATGTATCCAAAAACATCGAAAAATTGAGTTACTTAGTTCTTGAATTCAGATGGCGATATACATACATAAAACTTATGCAAAGGTGTAGTAAATTTGCGATTTAAAACCTCATCATGGGATAATGAAAGCTTTATCATAATGCAAACAACTTCAGAAAATGATTCAGTATCAGTTAAATTAATCACTGGAAGAATTGTGAGTTTTTCCAAACTGCGTGATTCCATCATGTTGACGATATTTTTGCGGTAATGGAAAGAAAATAAGTAAAAAAAAGTTATAAGAACCGTAAATCTGCTGTTCAATGGTAAAACCTAGCTTCAAACATTTTACGGGAAACCTCTGCTACATTTGGCGTGTATTTTCTGTATTCCTATTTTTTTTTTATAAAAATGAAATAGTCTGGATGCGAAGAAAGTAGCCGCCTGAAAAAATTCTCCAAATATAAGTAAAAAATAACATAGAAGCATTTGAAAGGTTTGGCTATGATACAGGCGGGCAAAATTTCAATATGTATTCAAATGAAAAATTCTAGACGTAGTTTTATCTTGTTGTGCATTTTTAACTCATGTGAAAAGTATCTCAGAGATACAATGGACAAGCCGTTTAACGTAGTTTGGGCGGTTGGACGCGGTTTTTGTGTGAAATTACCAGCTGGAAATCATGTAGGTTGAAGGACCAGTGTCATAACTTTTGAAAGAAAGAGATGATGCGATTTATAAGGTACGCATGTCTAAACGTCGTCAAAAATGATAGTTCGAAAATTTGATTATTACACGATACAAATAGTCGCCACAAATTATAATTTTCATATAGGAATTGAATAATTCACGAAAATCTGCTTAATATGTGGCATAAATCAGGAATGAAGATAAGATAAAATCCGCAGTGTAAATAGACTATGTATAAACTAGTCGTTAAACTTAGAGTAAAAAGTGGACTGTTAATTTTGAATGTTGCGTTCGTTAATCTTTTGATAATTTTTTGTTGCTTTTTTTCAATTAACAAAAATCAAAGATTTTAAATACATTCTGAAATATAATTCAAATCAGGCTCGGAACGAGCGTCAATAAGTTAGTATACAGTAAGAACACTCAACTCATATAAGCAGAATTCTCTCAACGAAAAATTCAATAGAAATTCTGTAAAAATATGCCATAAATGGAGTATCATTTCCAAACTCATCGTAATTTGTAACGCAAAGGATAAAAAAGAGATCAGTGGCATTCACACTAGAAAAACATTGAAAGGAAGCAACAAGGCTGTGAGGAATAGAAGTGAACATAATATGTTATCAAAAGTACATCGTTTTAAACAAAAAACAAAACAAAAAAGTCGTGTAAAAAAGCCTAGAAATGTTCAACTGATGTAAAGAGAATTTAACTGATAGAGGTATGGGAAATATTTATACATGGATTATCAAATTTCTCAAATAAAAAGCTTAAGATGTAATCAAGGAAAGTAAATATGTAAGTAGACAAATAAATGGAAAGGAAAAGTAGTAACTATGGATGGAAGCAAAACATTCCTTAGAAATAAAATACTGATGACGTCACAAGCGAAATGTACATTTGAGTTGAAAATAAAATCAAGGATAAAAGGAACAGCTGGGTCGTTTGAATATGTTGATAATAATATCTGCAAGGCAAAAGTTGAAAATGATAACTAAGAAGAAGAAAATAAGAACCACGGAAAATAAATTCATTTCTTAGAACCAATATAATAAAGCATGCTGGGTTTTTGGTCCAATTGATAATTCTGTGATAATTCATTTTTGATCATAAGAATTTCTTTGAAGCTCACCAGCTCGTCTAACTAGTCTCAGATTTGGATGAAATTTGGCACACAAGTAGAAGACGTCAAGGATATTCGATCCTTAAAATACTCCCCCCTTTTTGAGAAAAACGCCTCTAAAGTTTTTAGCGTCGATTATGGATTAGTAAGTTTTTACTTCTGACAGAGGCGGTGCAGTGTAGGTAGCAGTGGTAATAGCCCACGATCAAGGGGTCGTGTGTTCGATCCCCGCCCGGGGTATTGTTTTTCTTTTTGAATTATTGTCGACGTCGTGTGTTCGATTAACGGCGTGAATATTGTTTTTTCAATAATTGTGAATGTAATTTTTTTAAGGTGAATCAGCAATGTTCACCTACAAATACATTTATTTTTACAAATCAGCAAACTGTTCGTACATTTAGATGTATAAATTATACTGAAAACTCATAATGTATAATCGACGCTAAAAACTTTAGAGGCGTTTTTCTCAAAAAGGGGGGAGTGTTGCGGTCTAGTATTTTAAGGATCGAATATCCTTGACGTCTTCTACTTGTGTGCCAAATTTCATCCAAATCTGAGACTACAAAGTCGGAGCCTCTCCTAGTAAGATCTTTGTTCTCTCAGTTTATTTATTGTCACTACCATCGTTTTTTTAAGTACACAATAACATTTCTCTCGAAATCATTTCATTCATCAATCGTTTTCGATAAACATATTCACTTTATCAATTTCTTTTTCACTGCACTGTACACCGAACCACATGGTAATTCACTACATATTATCAGACCAAAACAGTTTTCACATTCTACTCCACATTATTTACTTTTTTCAATGATAACTGAAAATGTATCATGTGGAAAGGTTAACTGGATTTTGCGGCACACATTCCACTAATGTGTTTTCTTACCTAAAAACACAATCAAATCTGTGATGAACAGTAGTTGTCTGTTATCGCTTCAATTATGAGAATATAAACATTGATTCAACAAGAAACGCTTCGGTTTACTTAATGATTAATCCATGGTGCTGTATGTCTGTCTATCTTTCTGTCTGCCTGTTGTACCTTACAAATCAAGCAGTGGTTTAGGATACCACTATTCCACCCCCGACGACATTAGTGCTACTTATGTGGGAAACAATTGGTCAAAGTATCGCTTTAACACGGTCTCAGTGTACTGTGACGTATTTATCTTTTAGTTCAGGTTCCTTTGAATTCAGTATGTACTTAGAGATTAAGTTGCCTCTGCACAAAGCACAACTATCTAGATTCGACTAAAAGCCGTTATTTGTCGTGTAAATGCACTTTGGGGATTACCCCTTTGTTTGAGCAATGAGTATCGGATCGTCTGGCTGAATTAAATGGAGACACAAATGTTTGGTTAGAAGCTTAACGGAGTTTAGAAAGATGATAAAAGTCACACTGTGAAGAAAAACAATTACTTTCAAATATCCATCCAACGCAATCATGTATTTTCTAAGCAATGAGCTAGAGATATTCGGGACAGCCATGATGTGAAAAGTGTATGGTCTTCCATATTTTGGTAGCGCAAGCTTCCAAATGGTTAGTGATTGAAAGTGAATACTTAATCTTTATGAGTAAACTTGCTCAGAAGTAAATATAACTTTAACAGTTCCTTTATTTATTACAGTTGAATAACAATAATTTAACAAATTCTTTTATTCCCTTTATACTGTAAAATTTTTATTTAATTTTTCCGCAAACAACGTTGTTTCGGGTACAACATGTACCCTTCTTCAGTGCTTACTCTTGAATTTCAATTTGCGGAAAAATTATATAAAAATTTTACAGTATGAAGGGAATAAAAGAATTTGTTAAATTATTGTTGCTCAGAAGGATTAGTTGTTACATTCATTTATTGAAAAGGCATGCTACTAAAAGCTTTACAACCGATTATGAAAAGTCTTAATTTTCATCACCAAAGATTTTTTTGGAGTGAGTTTTTTTGAATTGCTGAATGGGCAAAGGAATGATATCACAGCTAATTCATCATCGAACCACAAAAGTGTTTCGAGCAAATGTTGTCCGCTGACATGGACAACAAAAATATTGGTAATATTCTTGAAATATTCTGCTAAAATGTGGTCTAGGTGCCACCCTTATGGTCCACACGACTAACTTTCCAGTGGGGCGAATAAAGAAACTATGATTTGTTTTTAATATTTGTGTTTATATATTGTATTATTATTCTAAAATATTATAATAATTTTTTTAGTCATAAAAGCCATTTGATAGTGGAAGACGTCTCCGCCCTCGTCATCTAAAAAAAAGTCTCGACCAGATCCCAAATCCCCCAGATCCAAAATCTCCCAGATCTTAAATACTCTAGATCCAAAATCCCCCAGATCAAGAACCCCCAGATTCTAAATCCCCCAGATCCTAAATCCCCCATATCCTAGATCCCCCAGATCCTAAATCCTCCATATCGTAGATCCTCCAGATCCTAAATCCAATATTAAATTACTTATAACAATATCCAATATTAACTGCATTAGCGTCTCCCCTCTCATTCTCCCAAATCTGATAATATAAGTTTGGAATTTAAAAAATAATCTTGATTTTTTTTCAAATTGCATTTTTTTACAAATTTGATCAGAATTTTGCTAAAACACACAATAATAATAATATTACTATGAAGGTATTTGGGATCTGCACGAATTAATAGTGCGTTTCAACAGTTTTAAAAATAAGCAATTTTTTCAGTTTTTTATCCTCAATAAAAAACGGCTAAACCGATTTTGCTGAAAACTCATTCAGTTCTAAGTTACGTAATTACGCGTCGAATGAAACCAGTCTCACGTCAATGTGATCTTTGGTTCTTTAGATAATCGAGACGAAAAATAATTCCGAACGCACATCCGCACATACGTACATACACACTCACAGACATCTCTTTAAAAGCGATGGATTTGGATTCTAGAGACCTCAAAACGTGGAGATATGTCAAAATTTGGGATTCGCGAAATCGACCCCATTACAATAACTTCTTACTGGGAAGTTAAACATATGTGTACTACAACTTCCACATTTGAAAAGAGCTTCGCAAACACTTTGAAAGGAATCGAAATGTTCATTAAACGCTTCTAATGGGATCGTTTCTTTAAAAAAAAACATTGTTGAACAAACTTCAAATATATTTTATGATGAACAACAGAAATATACTATCCTTAGAAATTTCCATTCTAAATGTTTTTAACGAAATTTATAGATAGGTCTTCAACAAAAGACAAAAATTGTCGTGGAATTATTCCTGCTTGAAATTAAGATTAGAATAAGCAAAAATGATGTTAATCTAAATCCAACCAGGAAATATTCCACGACAATATTTGTTTTTCGTTGAAAATGTGAGCTTCGCAATCACTTTGACCATATAGATCTATAGTGAATCGCTGAACTTGTTATCCGCAATCAGACAGGGCATCCCCTAAGAATTTAGCTAACCACCTGGATACTACCTTGCACACCTCCTCATGTTCTTATTTTCTGGTAAGTATATGATATGTCCGTAAAAGGAAAAAAATCGGATAGAGAGTTTTAACAGATACATTTAATTTAAGAATCCATTCTGATGATAAAATATTGAAGAATCATCCGGGAATATCTCGCCGCAATATATCGCTAAACATACAAAATGAATCAGTAGGTTTATGTGACAAAGTGATTAGGGTGACTGCAAACAGTTATTTTAAAAAAAGATGACTTATTCAGTTTTAATTTTACGATAAAATCAAAGCAAAAATTCGAAGATAATTTATATAGGTTTTTGAACTTCAAGCATAAGATGCCTCATCAATCGCTGAGGCAATTAAAAATAATTTGCATCAAAAGATTTCGTTGAATTTGATCTTGACGGCTGCTTTACAATGATCCAAGCGATGTTAAGAAAAAAATGTTGTGTTGTATTATTTTTTATTGGTCAATTTACACCCAAACTAGAGGTAAACGATGTAAACGTGGTATCGGAAATAAGACATGCTATTTCCCGCTACTTCAAATATTACAATCAATTTATTCAGCGAATCGACTGTTTTTAAGAATTGCACTCATAAGTTCCCACGAATTTGTGAGAGTAAATTATTCACATAGGAACATTATACCTCAAAAAATCGGCATACCAGTTGCAATTGGCCATTACTAAACTGTTTTATATCGTTCGTATAACTAGGACAGCAAACCACTCGGCAGAGTTGAAACTAGTACTCAACGCATTGCAAGCAAATATGTATTTTGATGCAACAAAGAAACATATCAAAAAATCCTTGAAATCTCTTTTCGGGTTAGGTGTGAGACGGTGACATTCGTCACACTGGATAATACCGATATGTCCGTCAAGTCTACTTCATTAAGAGATCACTGTTGCTTATGAATCTGGCCACATTAAGGAGATTTGAATTCGGGTATGTATGAAGCGAAAACTGACATTCCACCTATGTACCATCTACTTTTCCTCGCATTTTTGTGTTCAATATATTTTTGTATTCGTCATAACACGTAGTCGACGTTCATATCGTTTAAAATCCACAATTTAACATCTTGGGGACTTTAAATTTATTTAAACTATGCTTCAATTTGCACTACGATACTATTCTCTCCAAAGCTCATAAACAGCTTGGCTTTATTAAAAGACGCGCCAAAGAGTTTAAAAATCTGTGGGTAACTAAATCATTATTTACCTCACTGGTTCGCCCATTACTTGAATATGCCTGTAATGTATGGAACCCACATTTCGGAGTTCATGCTACGAGAATAGAATCAGTCCAAAAACAATTCTTGTTGTTTGCTCTGAGAGACCTTTATAGCCCTGATGACTATCAAATCCTGCCTCCTTATGAAGTTAGATTGGAGCTTCTGAATTTGTTTACTCTTAAAACCAGAAGAACAGTGTTGTCCTCTTTTTTCGCCTTTGACGTGATTAGGGGCTACATTAAAGTGGAATATTTGACGAATAAAATAAAGCTTAATGTGCCTGTCAGAAGTACGCGTAATACACGTTTACTAATTGAATATCAGCATCTTACTAGGTATGCAGATAATGAACCAGTTAATAGGTGCTGTAAAATCTTTAACACTTTGAGCAAACACTACTCCTCTACCATCTCCAAGTTCAATTTTAAATCCAGCATTTCTAAAGCCCTTCCATTATCCATCCCTAAATTATGACGTTCATACAACAGTATAAATTAACGTTAGCACGTATTTTAGGGTTAAGTATATTGTTGTAATTTATATTTTATATTTTTATATTTTCAAATGTTGACATGTGATTGCCTTGCTTTGGCGAAATAAATAAATAAATAAAACAAATTAAATTAAATATATTGAAAAAAACGAACACGAAGAATTTGGCTCAACCCTTGATCGCCTAGATTTGATTCCTAGTTCTTTTTCATAAATCAGAGGCCAGTGAAAACATATGGAAATATTTTCTTGCAATAAAGTTTGCAGATGAAGAACAGCTAAACTATTTAAAAATCTTTTTTACTTTCCTAGAATTGATCACGATTTAAACCCACCCTATTAAATATCAACATTTCATTAAAGAGCACGTCATATATTTTCTTCAGCTTATCTATGCTTAATCAAAAAGTTCAAAGAATTACAAATAAAAACAACGACCTTATAAAACTCATTTCAATGTTTATTTTCTGCTACAGTACAACAAAAATGAAATTCAACATACAGCTCATTCGCAGCGAGAAAATAATCATGCATGATTGAATGTACATAACGGCATATATAATTGCGCATGGAGTTTGTTATGATGCTGATCCATTTTTCTTTGGTATTTCATTTAATCCTATTGGTTTTTTCAATGCTTCCGCGAGACGTTGGTATGGATTGATGAGCTCAGACTTCGTCTGGGGGATTCCAGTCAAACGTTTAACGTGTGGCGAAATCAAGATTAAATTTTGCATCAGACCATATAAACTCGATGATACCCAGTAGAGACATAGAGCCTGGAATTGAAGGATTAACATTTAGATGCAATTATCATAGTAAACACATAGCAAAAGGAATGTATAGCTCGTATGTTACTAATATTTTCATTTTTAATTTATAATCTTTCGAGAAAATAACACTTACAGATGGTACAGTCGAAGCGATTGGGATCATTCCTACGCTTAGTATCCTAAATGCATTTGTAACATATTTATGCAGCCGAGTCTCAGGACGTGTTCTCCATACTGATTGCAACTAGAAACAAATACATTTTTTTATTCAAGCTAAATGAACAATCAGCTTTCAAAAAATCACCTGGATAATACTAAGGTTGATCAAACCTAACGTGACTGGTAAAATATATGAACTGTCCACCTCTGTCAGATTTGGTATCCATCCGAAACCGCCTATTGTCAACTCGGTGAAAATTAATTTCGTCTCCAATAGATTTGGATCCGGAAGCATATAAACTAAATTTCGGATTGCCACCGACTGAAATATCCACAACGGTATTTGCCCCCACAGCACGATCAGAGTTTTTGCAGGATGGCAATTATCTCGAACTATAAGATTGTTCCATTGCTTTTTCATCTGCAAGAGAATGAATCATCTTAGCGAAATATTAATTGGCTGGAATGTTTTCGTTTTTGATATTTTTGGTAATTTATGATTGATAAGAAAAACACGTATATTTTGGGGCTTTCCGAAATTTGTAGTCAATAATCATGACCTCTACTACTAAGAAATTCTATTTTGTGAGAATTTTGCTTATTAAGTAAATGAAATTTAAGATTTGTGGAAATATTTTAATGGTCAGAAATTTTTCTGGCGTAGTAATTTGAGTCATGTTCAAATTTTGCATAGAATTTTGAATAATCAAGTACTGCACCTTTTTGAATAATTGAAGGGCCATCTCTAAAAATGTTCTATGTAGAAAAAATGAATGAAAAGACTTTGCATTGCAAATATGATCTTTACAACCAAGAGCGAGAGCTGGCACCGAGCTTCAGGAGTATACAATTTAAGCATACTTCGTGGAGGCTGCGAATAGGGCCTGACTGTTCGAATATAAGCCCACCCTGCGTTTCGTCGTTTCCGTATTGACGGGACACTGTCTGATCGGCAGACACGCAGAAAGATTGGGTGTCCCTTTCAATGATTTCTGCCGAAGTTGCAAATCAGAGGAAGGAGAAGTAACAATCAAACACTTTCTGTGCGAATGCCCAGCACTGTCCAGGAAGCGCATGCAAACCTTAAGCACACCCATCCTGGATAAGCTCACGGAAGTAGCTGATTTAGACATTGGGTTCATTGGAGAATCTGGATGATTCTCGTCATCCCGCAGGTTCTAGTGCCGCCCTTATCTTCTGTGGTATCACAATGGGCCTCTCGTGGCCTAAGTGAGCCACCTTTGGATAAAAGGGGCTGCTACTACAACCAATCAAGTTTGTATAGTAATGTTCTTTTTTGATCGATTCTCAAATTATTACAGGTTCTCTGAAGGCCAGCAGTTGGAAGTCAGTGTAAAAAAGATGAATCTAGGTTAATTTATAGAAGTTTTCATGTTCCCGATAAGTTGTCAAAATGTAGATAGAATTCTTTTAGCGGGAGCCCTTCAATTAATTAAATACTTCAAAAAATTTGACCGATAGTAAAAACAAGAATACACAGAAGCCTACGAAATATGCGGCGTTTAAATTTAAATAATATAAAGGCAATTTCAGTTGGGATACTATTTAAAATTGCCTGCCAGAAACCAACCGTACCAAATGTATAATTTTACTTCTCCTGCACGTGTTTCGCTCTACACACTACAGAAAAACATTCTAATGTTTGTTGATATCAACAATTTTGTCTCCATGGCAAATAGAAAACGCTTTTGTGTAATAAGAAGAGCAAAACACGCGCAGAAATCCCGGTTTGATTTTAACTTCTCGAATTGAAATCCATAAAAGTTACGACATACCATTAAACAGACAAAACAAGAACAAAACCGATATTAAAGTGTTAATCTTATGGGCTTATGATTGCAGCCTGGGTGGCTTAGCGATTAGAGCGCTTTCCATCTATGCACTGAATACCAGGTTCGTGGCTGCTTGATGACAAGCAGTTTCTGGAAATATGATTTGAGACCGAACTATATTAGTCCATTCATCTGTAAATAAGTAACTGTGTTAAATTAGAGACGAGCGTGTTGCTGATTGGTTGGTCAAGTGAATGAATTAACTCCAACAAAACGAAGAAACGTTATCAATATCATCGAATATGCTTCGTTGCTTGGGAAGCTCTATATATTATATCAAAAGAAATAAAGTTCAACCATTCCCCCCCCAACAATGTCACATGTGATAAAATGTGAGAGCTTCCAGCACAGGTGACAAGATCCTGAGCAAGGTAATCGTTTATTATTCGATCCTGCTGACTAAACAGCCATTTTCAGGGGAAAGTTCTTGTCGTAAATTTGAAGCAATGCTTGAAAAATGGAGTAGAAACGGTCGCAAGTGGTGACATGATCTCAAAATCATGCATGATATTATCAGACCCCATGTTTTATAAATCATCGTGTTTATGAACTAGGCGCAGAATTTTTACTTCATTCGCCATAGCCTGCGAACACGAATCTATTGTTTCACGCCTCTGACTAGCATTAACCTCTTAAACTGAATTTCACCTTGTCGTACTTCATACATTTTATTCATTTATTTAATATGAATTATTCTTCAAATTTTGAATGCCTACTTCTTAAGTCGATGAATGAATATTTTAACTATATAAAAAGCAATTCTTCTTTCCACTGACCCTTTTTTAACCTCGGTAATATTTTCAATATTTATGAAAAAGGATCTAATTACAGCGACAATTTATTGATATGAGAACATATAAATTTATCTTTATTACTAACGAAATAAATTGATCCCTTAAACAAGTCTATCCTGCATTAAACTCAGAAATTATAAAAGCATGTGCCCTTCAACGAAAGAACATTCACTCCACAATCGCCATCCCAGTTTGAGTAGGTCCAAAGATTTAAAAAACTTACAATTATAATGACGGAAAATACAGAACAAAGGATCATTTTAGGAAGGTTACCGAGTGGTAATACTACTCTTAGTGACAGCAGATTAAGTTTGAATTCTTCTATAGCATCACAAGATGAATTTGTCATAAGGAATCGTGGTCGTCGAAGTTTTGATATCGGTTGGTCCACAATAAATAGTTCTCGTATGCCTTGTCGCAATCCATTTCAAGAAGAAGCCGAGAACAATTGTAAGTGTAGGAAAAGTGAACCTGTTCGTATGCAATGTTCGGATTTAGAGAAGCCTACCACAGACAAGAGGAGATCGTTGAATAAGCGTTATGCGCTTCGAAGGTTGTGATTTTGTTAACAATATAAGCGACTGTAGCATGTTTTATATACTTGTTAATAATATAATATTTACAATTAAAGAATAGATATTTATTAACTTATATGACTTTTTTATTTATTAACACAATATCAATTGTTACGCCGCTTCTTTTCAAGATTTTGAATTGGTGTGCAAAGTTTTATTTCCTGGTTATCCGTCCCAAAAACGAAATGCTCCTCCCTTCTAATGTAAATTTGTTTAAACGTTTCTTGAAAGGTTTTTAAATTTCGAACCGTCAATTTTCGACATTTTGCCACTTACGCTGCTACAATAGTAATAGATACAAAAAAATATTTTGGCAGTTGAGATTGCTTGTTCTACAAAACATCCGCAGAAGCATAGATTTTTCTGGTATCGTATAGTAGTTAGGATCGCCTTTGTGAGAACCTCAAAAAGTGAATTTTTGTATAATTTTTGAAATACTCCGCGCAACGTCAAACTAGTTAATAATGCTTTTTATTTAATATTTCATATATTAAAAAACATTAGTTTTGGTATGGTTAAAAAAAAATTATAAAGCTTTTCTATTAAATTTTATTCACAAATTTTGAAGTTTTTAAAATTTCAAACGTAATTTTTTTCTTATTTCTTCTTAAACTATCAGAAAGTAACATCAATAAACATTCTGGAAAATTTCGATTGTAAATATTATGATCCAAAAACTTTTCTGTTTTCAGAGGTCAACTCGCAATCAGCGAAATGTTTCACGCAATCGGAAACACTCGGAAATGTGTTACAAGCACTCGGAGAATGTGTCACGCAGTGTGTGAAACACATCATAACGAGTCCCGAACGAGATCCATAATTTGATTTTTCAGTGAAGAAAAAAAATTAAATCTCTTTTTGTACATATCAACATGAAATGATTATTGAACAAACTTACCGATCTATTGTAAATTTGACGAGCCCGACTTTCATCCAAGCGGTATTTTCGTACAGCCATGGCAGTTTCCTTTTTCAATTCCGCTACAATCGCTGGCATTTCAAGAGCTATATTTTCTAGTCGCGCAGTTATTTTATTCTGGAATCAAGTAAAAATATTTTATCGAACTCAATCAATGTAAGTTTGATAAGCAATGCAGTACCTGATAGATCGCCAACGGTAAGGTGATAACAGTCCTAAAGAGAAAGGTGGATAGCATAATTGATGCCCACCAAGGGAGTCCTGTGAGATCGTGGATTTGCACGAGGCCATGCTGCATGTACGCTACTGGCGTGCTGTTCGATAGTGTCGTCCAAAATTTAACAATGGCCGAATCGAAGGACGCATTTCGATGATGGATGGGTAAGTGTGAAGGCGATGTTCTAAGCTGGCATGTTTGTTTGCGGTCGATCGTTATGCATGAAAAATATCGCGTTTTATTGACGATTGATGCTGTTGTACCGTATTTTGCGATGGAGTTCAATTTAAATTTTACTGCGCAATTCATTTTACTTAAAATCTGATTTCTATCACTTGGTTATTCATTATATACACTTAGTTCCTAATTGTTAGTGTAGTAGTAGTATTAACCTGCAAGAAAGTACATTTCTTTAATTGCGTTTTGGTAACGAATAAAGGCATTATTATTAGATGTTGGTGAAACATAAAATGAAGAGATGCGCTGATGAAGCCACACTATTGATTTGCTGTCGCATAAATTCTTTACATGCTCAGTAACAATTTCGCACCAGCTTTTATACAATGGATGATGACTGTTGTTATCCGCCCGACACCGTCAAAATAAGCGTCGAATTAAATTGAGCGTATGTGCATGTGTTGAGCGAGTTAATTTGTCTAAATATTTTAAATTTATTTGCCAAGATGTATCGATTGGTAGGATCTTTAATGGAGCTTCATTGAGAGAAAAGCCAAAAATCATGTGCACTCCGATGCACGTCAAAAAATGTGTAAAATAATGTGAAAATAAACAAAAAATTATAAACAAAAATTGAAAATAAAAAAATATAAACAAAAATTGATGAATGCCCACCCGCGCGGGTGGGCGAGGAGACCGGAGGCGTTAGTGCAAAACGTGTCTCCAAAGCGTTACCCCATTTACGGTAAAAATGGCAGTCATCATTTTTTTATTTTTTGCATTTTTGTCCAAAACCATCCTTTTTCAAAAATTTTTCGACTCCCAAACATGTCTAAAAATTACTTCCGAGATTTATTTTACGGTTTCATATGATCTCTACAAATAGGCAAGTTAACCATTTTTTTTAGTTAGGGAGCCCCCATAACTTCTCATGGGGCCGTGACCACCGCGAACTTTTTATGCCATATTAGTATGGGCACCCCCCTACTCCCACCACATTCGAGCATGTTGCCCAAAATCTTAACCTTTACCTGAAATTTCAACAATTAAGAGAATTTTTCCAGAAAGGAAAAACTCCAATTATTTCAACCAAGGATGACCTATACCTATAATGTCCAGGATTTTTCAACACCGATTCCCCCACACTAAAAGGACGTCCTTTAAACTTACAAATATTTATCTTTCAGCATTATTCTACGCAATATCTTTTGACGTGCATCGAAATCTACAGCTATATTCCATTGGATCCTACATGATTTTTAGTTTTCTCGTATTGTTATTTAAAATTCTACCAATTGCTTCATTAAAAATCCTACCAATCGATTCTTCTTAGCAAAGAAATTGATATTATTTATACACTTCATATTTACACCATGTTCCCTTTTATACCTTAAGCCTAGTACACAGTTCGATTCAGAACAGAAAATTCTGCATGTCTCCACATTTGGTAAATAATTTGCTGCTGGAAATTTGACAATGGAGACTAGTGGAACAAGTGGAGATTAAGAAAGTCAAAGTCATTTACACTTTTGAATCTTCAAATTGCCGGCTACTGTTGATGATGGCGACAACTTCAATGACAGTTTCAATGACAGCTATTGCCAAACGTCAACTTTCTGCATCAAAAGAAATGTCGAAACAATTAAAATTCAAGTCTGAAAAGTGTGGAGAGTACTTGGTGTTGCGGTGCTGCCATCTACCGAGTTCATTGATTCTGCGCAGAAAACTGTGTACTGCTTCTGCAGAATTGAGTCTGAAATTCTGTGCGGAATTTCTGCAACTGCAGAATTTTCATACAAATTTCTGCGTCGAACCGAACTGTGTACTAAGCTTTACTCACTACTTATCTCATTCTCAATTCCCCCTTGTTTGTTATTACGTCACACTCGCTCAACACATGCATGCTTATTTGGACGGCGTCGGGCGCTTAGATACTTCGTAAATAATAATGCAGCGCTCTGAAATTTACAAGTGTTAGAATTGTCCTGCAGCAACACTCCTGGCGTATTTTCCGAGGCATGCTAATATTCCGATCGTTCCCAAAGACAATCCAAGAATTAATGCGAATGCATCGCCCAAATCCATACCAGATTCAGACGACGCTCGGGCGACGGTGACAAGACAACAAAGCAATATCGTTAATATTTTCTCTAGCATTTTATTAGGACTTTCCACGGATATCAGGAAATAACACTTGAAAACTTTAGAGAACCGACAAGATGAGTTTACCAAAATATTACTGATTCAGATTCCGATACATTTATTGCACTTTTGACGTACAGGAGATAATTGACATTGACGTATGACATACAGCGTGTTTTCATGGACCGGCTTGAAAGGTAGAACGCTCGAAACCGCACCAAGTTTCAAGTAACCGTGCGTGTATATGGTTAATCTAATCACATTTAAGTTATACCCGTACGAAATCGGATCGACTTGTGTATTTACGGTACGTCCATAGGTGTGAATTTTTCACAAGTGACTATTCTTGTCCTCAGACATTTAAATTAGTAACATATATTTCTCTCCAATGCTTATTTGTCTTCTGGAGCAGCACAGGAAACAAAATCAATTCGTTTTGACAAACGTTACCACTACCAAACACACACAAGTCGATCTTTCGATCTTCCAAGCTGAAAATACATGGTGCGTATTTCAAGTCGATCCGATAAAATTTCCTGATCGATTCGACTCGAGCGGGTTTTTTTCGTCGTTGGAAGGTGGGAATCTTCAAAAGATACCGATTGGCTCCAGCCTCACGATATGCCGGATTTCTACCGACTAAACCCACCTCCGTGTCCTTCTAGGCAATGTATCCAAGACAATAGAACTATTTATTTAGCCATCCATATTTTAAAAAATGCTTGGCACTTCCCAGACGATAAAGTGCCTAATTTCGATTTCGGGTTCGATTTACAATTATTTGAAGTATAAGCGATTATGTTTCAAGCCGCATGTATACAGGCTAATTATTACCCCAAATGATTGGGATAAAACCGTATTTCATGTTGGGAATTTTTCTCAAGTCTGGCAGTGCGCTCCAAAAAAATTCCCATATTGAAATCAACTACGCAAAACAGCTGACTGGCGGGTTTGACAGCATCCGAGTAGCGCAGTTGAGCAGAAAATTCGAGTTGCATTTGCATTGTACGCGGACTACGCTAAACTATTTTAAAGCGAGAATTTTATCCCGACATAAGCAATTTGTGTTCTGCTACTCGCCCGAGACCACATTGCTGGTTAACAAAATTGTGCAGTTGTGCCGTTAGGTTTCTGTGTTTTAACAGATGCTCCGTTTAAATGTGTGATCTCCGCATCCCTGCCGCAGGGGAGTTTTCCGAAAATCGGCGTTTGGATTCGAGCAACAAAGGGGCGATTTTTCCACACCAAACTTGAGTTTTCCGCGGCGTAGGGTTGTCGGCTTCGCTGTCAGAAGTGCATGACAACTGCATCTTGAAGTGGTCAGCGGAGCTCAGCTGTAGCAGCTGCGGAGCCAACGGTGTGTAGCAAGCAAGCTGTTCACAAGGGGCGTCGGAAGGGGTGCAGGTAACGTAGTTGCGTCACAGACGGGGGCATACTATAATATTGGATTTTCCTGACAGGCAGCTCCGCTCCGCAGCAGTTCGATAACAAGACATCGAGCAGAAAACGAACTTCGGCACGCGAATAGGTCGACGAGGCGCCAGCGACCAGACGCGAAGCAGACGTGGAAAAAGCAGCGAGCGCGCACCAATCAGCCAGAGTGGAAACGGTAAGTGGTCCATGGAGAATTCCGCATTCCGGCCCTCGATCCAGTTCTAACAGTTATGTGGTGAACAGTAGTCGTTCTTGCAGTGTAGTGTCCTCATCGCAGAACTGAATCGTAGTTGTCCGTGCGCCTAGTTGTTTGTTTTTCGTGTGTTGCCTTGGCCTTGTCTGATCTGATCGTTGACAACTTTCTCTTTCTGGCGTCTCGCGTGCGATGGGTGTTCCTCCCGCGACGGTAACGAAAAGCAGAAGGAAAGTAAATAGCTGTCACAGAAAGAGGACCCTGCAACGGAAGCCTGCCTCGTCGGGGAGCAGCATGACCAGGAAGATCCCGAGTTGGGGCGAGCTGCCGGCCCTTGCGATCTCCAACATTTTCGATCATCTCGGCGTCAACGACATCCACATTGCGTCCGCTACCTGCTGGCACTGGCGGAGCGTTTTATTTCAGAAGAGGTGAGTGGCATCTCGAAAATAATTTACGAGTAGTCTAATTCGAAAGTCGGGTATATTGCTCCGACCAGCTTTTTATTGGCCTTCCGCATTCACGCTCATAACAATTCACACCCGTACGCTGTGGCTACAGCGCAGTATGCATTTCATTTGACCAGCTTCAAGATCGAGCTCCTACTATCGAGTGTTTTGTTAAGCAACTTCTTCCGACCATCCACTTGCTTTGAACGGCCCTCGAAGATCGCCCACGACTCTAGTCTCCTTGGCCACTTTAGTATATCTCATGAGAAAATCTCGTCCTGTAAAAAACACAGCTGACTTGCCTACCCAATCGACATTTCCATATTACTTGGCTTTCACTTTTCGGTGGCCATGAAACCTAATCGCCTGCACTAGCCGCGCATTTCGAAATTGTCAACATACGCTCGATTATTGCGGGGTTCGCTATCTTATACAACCGTAATTGTTTTTTTTGCAATAATTGTGATTGTATCATAGCAGAATGTGTCCACGGCACGTTTCGTTGAAGCATGCCAAACGGCTTATCAACTATTTTCAGGATTAAACTTTTCAATTCGTGTGGCAGTCTGATATAATTGCTTCCAGCAACAAATAATCTTCTATTCAATGCAGCTTTGATAAAGTGCGTGTTTCGAGATGGTATCGAATGCGGAAGATTTAAGAGTCATTATTATTGATTTACGTGTCTTGTGTACATTGCAATAACAGCTTGCTGATTGTTTTTGATTCCATGCTGAAATTTGTCAACGTGGACATTAAGTGGAATCATGTTTGCGATTTGCATGGCTTTAGTTCTTTTTAAGACACGTTGAGCTTTAAGTATTTACCACTAAAGAATGTCAATAATCCAAGAAACCCAGGATCTAAAATAAGTTGTGTATGAATTAGAATATGTATCTTAATCTGTTGTTATTAAGAAGGTAGTCAGCGACTGGCTATTTGTTTTCAATTGTTAGTGAAAGTCATGAGTCGAATTCTAGCAATATTCATGTTTGCTACACACAACCAGATGTTTAGCGAATGTTTGCTCAAGAGTTAAAACTAAGCGAGCTTTTTGAGTTGTGTCGTCACTGAATAAATGGTGGTTCATACCCACAAATGCGTGAAAATGTTGCTGAAAAGCGGCTGACTTGCCTGAATGAAAGGTGCAGACAGATATGCGCAATTCATTTGCGGACAGTACGTAAAACAATTAAAAGCAAAATACGAAGTTCTTTCGAAAATCGATGCACGCTTTTAAATAATTGAAAAAATAAACAAAAGGCTACTAGTTGCAAAATCGCTCTTTAAAAATCGAGCGTCCTATCGTAAACTCACAAAAAGGTGTCATCAAAGTAATATCAAAGAAAAGTAGTTGTGACCCAATCGAAATCCTTGCTTGATGGTTGGACTATCTATCGTTCTCAGAATCAAGCCTGGAACTTCTACTTGCTTCGGTGGCGACATGAGGGAACAACCAATACCAGAACTAATCCGTTAGCCATAAAAGCGTATGTGTTTACCAATTGTGAAACAGTGGAAAGTACGTGGCAGTTAACAACTAGCAATAGACTACTGATAACTAAATGCACGTGAATGAACGGTAAGATGCGAATGGTCATGTGTATGAGTATATATAACGGCTAATCTTCGGCCGGTTTCCGAATTATAGAGATAAGTCTGGCATGTTAGCTCTTGATCGTACGTAAGGCGCGATGTTGTTCCGTGACGGACTCCTGAGTCAAGCAGTGAATATTTATTGGTATACAATTGTGATTTCAAGAGTTTAAAGAAAAGATCATATCAATAATACTCATTTTCAAAAGCTCGTAAAGATATCTTCAACTTTAAATAGAATGAGAATAACTTACAATCCATCATTTTGGCAACTCTTTTTGGTATTTATGATCATTATAATCTTGAAAATAGTCATGAATAGATTCAAGTTCATGCAACGAACAATAAATATCTCAAATTCATTGAACAATTGGTAATCGAATCGAGCATCTTTAGACGAATTTTTGATTTTCATGGTACCCAGTTAGGAATTCAATAGTCATGCTTTATTCGTTCTATATTTTTGTCGCGCTTCGAAATCGAAGCAGATTTAAAGTTAGTAAAAGCTGGTTGGATAAATTTAAGGAAAGATGTGGATCTCGATTCCTTACAAGAATGGAAGAAACATCATCACGCGATCCATTTGTGGTGAATCCTTTCAAGGGAATCTCAAATTCTGACTTTCACCAGATCAAATTTACAATGCCGATGTGTCGGTTTTGTTTTGGAAACTTTTGAGACCAAAATGTAGTTAATTTCAGTGAAAAGTCTGCACCAGGAAGAAAAGTAAACAAATAGCGTGTTACGGCTCTATTTTGCGTAACGTCTATTATTACACCGCAGCCGACCCTGGCCACGGTTTGGGCAATCCCAACCGGCTTAAACCCGCGAAGAGGGGTGTGGGAAGGTATTTTTTTTAAAAGGGCGCCACCCGTTTCTACGTGGGGACTGTCCTGTCCGCGAATCCGGAACGGGAACAGGATTCGCGGCGACCCAAAACTACCGACCGAATGAGGGATTCCACGAAAATGGATGGCAACCAACAAAACCGACGCGACGTTCGCTTCGCCACTTCACACAGTTAACACTCGTTCTAACCTAACTATCCCTATCCATGCTTAATTCTACTTACAATTCGTTTCTCCTTATCTTACTCCGTTGGCCGCTTCTGACTCCTGGTTTCGCTCGCTCGCCGCTCGTCGTCCTCGTCTTCTTCTTTATTCACTTGGCGGACCTCGTCGAGTGCCCTTTGTTCTTCCCCAGCTTTTCACCAAAAGAATCCGCTCCACACTGACCTCGGCACCGCACCGTCCAAGACTCCGTACCAAAGAGATCGACAACCAAGACGCAGCTTCGCATTGAACAATGGGATCGACGTAAAAAGCCCCGTCAGCTGCTCCCGCAATCCTATTTATGGGAAAATTCAGTCTCGTTGCTACATCGCCAGTCAATGTCCACGAGTCTGTTGACCTCATCTAAGCTTGCCAGCTTTGGGACCGGTTTTAGCGACGCACATCAGCTGACGATTGAAGCTTCGATGGTTTGGTCAGAGCGTTGTACCTCGGAGCGCGGTGAAATACTTGTGGCAGTCGTTAACCATGGTGAACTGCAAGTACAAATGGTTGTGGGTATCACTGGTGCATAGGGGACTCCATTGGGCGCAGCGTAGACCGGGCGGAGCCTGGATTTGGATCTGTAGCGGCGATTGGGTGAGCGTTGTTTGTGGCCGTCATTGTTGGCAACTTATCTCAATTACGCAGCCTCGCGCGCACGGTCAGGAACAACCTCCATAACAAACTTACTAATACTTAGTTACCTAATCCAGTATCCTTAATATACGTGCATCTCCCCTATATTATATAATTCAAACCTCTACTCCCTACAATATAATTCATTAATAACAATATAATTCAATAACACTATAATTCATTAATTGGCTTCATTGCGTGAAGTGGCGAACGTAACATTCTCAATTCTTTAAAAACAGCGTTTATCCGCACGATGGTTTGGGGTCTCTAAGAACAGGGCATTTTGCCCTTATGGGTTGTGGGTCGACCACGTTGCGTGGCGAACGTAAAAAGCGTTTGACCTTTTTCGCGTCTTCCATTTTTGAGTAATTTAGAACTACCAAAGACATAACTTTACTGGAATGACGCTATTCTTCACAATCGTTTTTACAAGCTTTGAAACGATCTGCATTTGGTAATTGTATTGGATATACTTTATGCAATAAATCTCTGTGTTGATTAACAAATGATTTAGTTTGAAGGTCGTTTTCATGATCATCAATGACGCGACAGCCCGAATCTGGCGCATCATTTTACTCGTTTGATTTGAAAAAAGTGGTACAGGATACATTTTCATCCTGTATCAAGATGGCAGACAAAAAGAAAAAAATTATGGCAATTTGAAATAGTGGACCCAAAGTGCGACAGTATCAAAACACATACATGAAACGAAATCTGCGTTTCGAGTTATTTGTGATAATTATTTCTCGTTGTTCAATCATTTTGTATATACTTTTTGAAATGAATAATGGCTGCAGGGACTTTTCGACTGAACATATTTAAAAACTCTCAGTTGGTCTCTGATAAAGAAATAACGAATAGATCCCTAAGATCCAGTGATATAGCTTATAGCAGAAATAGCAAAATTAAAATTGTAATCGTTGAATAGATGGATGCAATGTAGGTATCGTGTTTCTTGCCATCTAGAAATTTTAAAAATTCTTTTCCAATTACAATATTATTCATTATTCAATGAGTTAAACTAAAGCTTCATTCTTTTATTTAACGAATTACCGAACGATGTGTATTACTTATAGACTGTGCATAATTTAGCGATAGTTACAGGAAATCGTAAATTTTCCGCTCCATTTATATTTGATAAAATATGACTTGGAAACAATGCATCAGTTGTGAGTTCATAAGCAACGTCTATACTGTTGTGAGTATGCATTGTACTTGAAATTCAATCAAATTTCAATCGTATAATGTTAAGTAATTTTTTCCTAAGCTTTTGACCCTCGCATTGAATGGGTAAACAAAGCCTCAAGCAACGGTTCAATAAAATTCGATCAAATAAATTCTGCTGATTTGTAGCGGTACATATTTGATTTAATGCAATTATGACTGCATCTGGATGAATAATGCTATTTTGTTTGAGTAAATCGAACGTTTTTTGCTTTCAGATTTTTTAAAAATTTTAAGTTCACATTAAATGTTGCAAACGATCGACAATGCAATTTTTTCATGCAAAGTTTAGTCAACTTGACAAGCGAGCTGACCATAATATTCGATGTTCGAAGTATCTATCACATAAATAAAGTGAAACGAATTTTAAGCAGGTAAGAATCCACTCGTCGAAACAACTTTGTCAAACCTTCCAATCGCTAAATATGTTTTGTTGACAGAGTTGCTAAGAGTGATCAGTTGATTGGCTTAAGATTGCAAACACGTCTCGGAGCATCGGGATCTTTATTGGAACGAGATGCTAAAGAAATCGAACAGTATGTTAACAGTATTTTTGATTATCTAAAATCGTGCTTATTCACTTTCTTCAAAGGATGTTTGTCGAACCAATCAAAATGCTACTATCGCGCAAATCTTTGCCCTTCAAAAAGTTAGATCTTGGCACCGTTGAATGTTTGGCTTTGTATGCGACAGATTTTATGAAAGCGCTGTCCCGTCCTCAACACCTGAAGGAAATTACTTTTGCATCAATCAAATACGATCCTAGTCACTATCCGATTCAAATGATTGAACCAATACTATTCGAAAAGTGTACATCTCTGCAGGTAATTAAAATTTTCATAGGATATTTGCTTTGTATTAACAAATGATAATGGCATTGCGAACGTTTTAGGTATTATCTCTGGACTATGATACTCTGAACGACGAGTTCTTGAAAACACTTCAAGTTCTTCCATTGAAGAAACTTATGATTTGTGTACATGGTTTAGATGAAACTCATCCTGGAATCTCGGAGAATGCGTGGAGTGAATTTAGTAGCCGATTTGAGAATATCGACTTAATATTAACCTTAATATACGCTTATGAGGCGGTTGATGTGCTGCAACATCAAATATTCCGACGCGCCATGCCTCTGTCACATTTGCGGGTTCTGTTTTGTAATTTAGTAAGTGGAAAATCAGTAGATTCAATCGGCATACAAAGAATGTCAAATAGTTCTTTTACTAAACACCACTTTCAATGCCTATTGTTAATAACTCCATTTACAGATAAATGTTGATGCTCTTGATCTGATTTCACGTTACTACACAGACACATTAAGGAGCATACAATGGGTTGACTCGGTAAATTGATTTTGTTGATGTTTATTGAACGCAATTATATTTTACGACTTATCTTTGTAGGCATTTCAAGAAATGGATAGAAATGTGATGGATTTATATTTACGATCAGGACAGGACCCATTTGTGATGATGTCTTGGCGATGCAAATATTTAGAAGAAATAGTCATTCACGGTAGTAAACTGTGTTTAGATAGAAAAATGAATTGATTAAAAAAAAATTTTGACGATAGGTTACGTGTTAGATCCTCACAATTTAGTAGGCGTATCGCGACTGCGAGGAAGAAGTTTGAAGAGACTTGAAGTTTCGATGCTTGATCCGCCGCTTTCGGAGATGATGAATTCTTTCATTGAGGTATGTTTTTAAATTAAAACTGTTCGGTTAATTTGTCTTGTAGCTTAGATTAAGGAATTAAGGTGATAAAGTTACAGTGAAGTTCACAATCACTTTCACCTTATAGATCTAAAGTGAGTTGCTGAGTTTGTTAGCGACAGCCGGGTAGCATTTTCGTTGTCTACCAACTCATGTTCAAGGAAGCTCGAGGACGCGGCTTGGTGTCGCTTGTTTGTGATTGTTGAATACTTGCTTAGCACGTGTTCAGCCGTTTCAGCTTCTTCTTGGCAGAAGCGACAGGTGTTTTCCGGTGCATTCTTAATTTTTTTCTTCAGGTGATGGTTCATTGAGCAGTGCCCAGCCAAAGCGATTACCAGTATCCCCAGTTCAGGTTTACTGAGGTTGAGCTCTTTAAATAGGCAAGAAATATTTTGGTTTGCCTTTATCTTGGAACTGAGGTCTAAAATGTGTGTTAATTGTTTTCAGGAAGGATGCAGCAGGGTTCAGGACCTGCGACGGGGATAGAACCTGGTTTTTGTGCGAGTTCCGGGGGAAGAATATATCATCAATAGTACAAATATTTCAGTTGCCAACTGAAACAGAATTGATTTTATTGTGTCCGTGACCTCACCCCCAGGTGCTTTACAGTTGTTGTGCCTTGTGTCGTCACCAGGCGTTAGGGTGCGTGAATGTCTATTTCGTCGCCTCACTTTCTGCATTGTTGCTGTCAGGCAAGATTGTAGCCCACCCACCAGTTTAGCGAGACACGCTGTCTTTTAGATTTTTTCAAACGGTTTCATTCAATTTGTGCTCAAGTCGTGGTTAGTTGACGTTATTTAGCTTGGTCGCACGATGGACTTATAAAGCCGTCTTCAATTTTAGCCTTCACATCTTGCCAATCATTTTACTAGAGAGGAATAAGGCATTTCTGGCCTTATAGACAGCAAGCTCAAACTTCAACTTATTTGGTGCTTATCGTGAAAACTAGCTACACACCCCTAGAGTAGAAAATTTCAATGAGCGCTTCTGCCTTCTTGTGATCAGGGTGGTCTTTTTGGCGTTGATACTTAACCCTCTGGATGAGCACCATCTGTAAGCAGTGGCAAGCGCCCATTGCGATCATTTTACTCTGACTAGGGCGTCATGTTTACTCCGCACCAAATTTTTTATGTCGTACGCAAAGATGAGCCCATCTCGACGAGGCTCGGCCAGCAGCACAGCAGAGGGAATAGGAGGCTGTTGGATCGTTAATTTATTTGTGCCTAGCGTTTTTTGTAAGCACATTGGATGTTATATTTGTTAATAAAACCTGGAATGCCAGAAATATCTCATTTTTCACGGTTTAGTCCATAATATAGAGGAAAGTACATTTCAGTTTCAGCTTAAAAGGTTTGAGCTAAAAATCCCATTCCAGGGAAATTGTGCCCGAATCGTAAAAAAAGTATTATTGTTCGAAAAGTTTGAAATTAGGAATTCTTCCATGAGTTGATGTAGATTCAATTAATAAACTTCTACAATGCATTGGAAGAGAAGTCCTATCAATCCCAGTAAAGTGTTTGCCAGGCGTTTCTCTTAAATTTAAATAGTAAATTTTCAAAATTCTCATATTTTACAGGAAATAAGTACACAACTAGGCCAACAGTGGCGTCCTCAAGATTCCAATACAATACATGCAGCTCTCGGTTACGTCCAGGTTTCCGAAGATGTGCGCGATGAATATGTTATGAATGTTATTCGTAACGACTTAACTAATTAACCGGCCCGGACCAGTTTTTGACGGAACGAGTTAGCCAATAAGCAACCGTGGACAACATAGCATGGTGATGACAGCCAGAACAACATTCTGTTGACAGGATACGTATAATACGTAAGTACTGAGAAATATCGATCAGAAGGATGCAAAAAAGTGAACTAGTTTGCATAAAAAACATCGTAGTTTCGAGTCGAAAATCAACAGTTGTTGGATTTTGTAGCGGAAAATCTATTAATCATGCATATTGACACTAGGAAACAAGAAAAGAAAACAAATATTCGCAACTTACGTAGTCTTTATAGAAACCAAAATTATAACGTCTAACGATTAATTCAAAACACATTTTATAAACGATTATATATGTATATGTGTATATTTGTTCCAAATGTGTTTTTCTAGATATTTTTTTAATCAAAATGCTTTTCTCGATTTCTATATATTTTTCTAACTAAACAAAACGAGGAAACGTTTGTGAAATGGTTAAAATCAAATGACGTGATATAAAACGAATAAAAGAGAATGTAAACAAATTAGAAAATGACAAGGACATGAATCCATGTAACACACAACACAAACTTACAAAGATTAGGAAAATATTTCGAAATTATTTGTGATAAAATTGCACGAAAACATAACGAAGCTGCGTGACTCGATTTTGTACACGATTTATATTTACAACAAAAAAGAGTAAAATGAAAAATAATCAAATCATGTTTTCATTTAATATAGTTCAGGTGATATCAAAGAAAACGAATATCCTTATCACATCGGCATATTATGTGAGAAACCTGTGAAAACTAGATTTTTTTTAAAAATAAATAAATGAATCGATGAAATCGTTCGGAACGGCCAGCGAAAAAAAACTTATGTAGAAACATTCTGTGATCGTCAAAAAGTATATGTTGCTTTCAAGTTTTGAATAAGCTCCTTTTTTATACATCAAAACATATTTACAATCGCTTAGCAATTGAAAGAATCCTCGAAAAAAAACTATTCCCAAGAATGAACGTAGAAAGTATTGTGTGTTAACAGAAAGAGCACTTGGAATTTAGATGAGAAAACATGGAGGAAAAAATGTTAAAGATGTCCTTCTTGCGACTTGCTAAGACTCCACGTTTTCCTTAACTTTCATTTAAATGTTATTCTTAACTATTCAAACATATTTTGTGAACTATTCTCTATTCATTAGTTTATCGTAACGATAAGTTTCAATTAGATGTATTTTGGGATATAATAATAACTAGTTTTTATATTTCGTTGTTGAATCGCGCAGAGATGATAACAAGAGGAATTACCTAAATAGAAATACAAAAGTAAATGCAAGAGTTACAGTCAAGTACGAAAATGTTTTGAGTGAAACTATTCTAGTAACATCGTATACGTTCCATATTTTTAAAAGAAAATGAGATAAACAACCATAATGGATTGCTTTTTTTATGTTTTACACTCGATTCCTATTCGCATGAGTTACAAAGGAGAAAAACAATCATGCTTGTATATATACATATTATTGAATGTGGTTTGTGTTATAACAATGCTAGTAGAGATTTTTAAACTTTGATAATTCAATTTAAAAAAACGAAAACCATACTGACATCTGTGATATAATCTATGCGACACTTTAAAACGACCGTGGTAGTGTTTTTTCAGTTATAATATTAATTTTGTATCATGTGCACTATTGAGTTTTATATGTTCAAAGAATTTAACTGGCCATTGCTATTTATTTGGAATAATTGACGTAATAACGGAACTGTCCATTATGAACTATTAAAGATAAAAATAATATGATTTCATATATTTTTCAATGTGATTAAATGCTTTTGCGCCAGTTAAATTTAACGATTCTCTGCTCAAATGCCTATTATCGATCTTTGTAGCTCTGTGAATAATTTTACATGACAAGCAAATGATCAGTTTCGAGTTATCAATGGAACTGTTTACGTGCAGAATCAAACATCTCGTGGTATCGAAAATATTGAATAATGGAATCTCGCCTGACGAATGCATAGTAATGTTAAAATATAAAATTGGGCGCCATAAGCTGTAATCTAGTCATCACATTCTCACTCTTCAGATTGTTGACCTTAAACTTAGAGTCCACACCATAAAATGGGGAAAATACGGAGAGTTTAAATCTACAATATGTTCATCTCAAGTATTATTTACCAAAACTTGTTATATTGATATGTTTTTCTGTTGGTTACTTTATGATTTCTGTGTCTCGAAAAATGATCACATTGTGGGCTTTCGTTTTTTACTATTTCTCTTGTTAATAACTCAATGATAATAAGACTTCGAAATCTGAAACAAAATGCCCTATTGATATCTTTGCGCCTTTAATTTTAACAAAACATTAGCCTTCGCAAGTAATTGTCTTCTGATTGATGCTTATAAAATACAGTACTCGCTCAGTAATGTGAACATCGCTATTTCATTCAAACATTTTTAAAAGAGAAAAAACCATATTAACCTCAACGGAAATTCGAAGCATTCTCGTCAAAGAACTAGCCGTTTGATACTTTTAAGAATGACGACCCCAAATAGATTCTAATTATTTTAGATCTATTTTTGAACTATTGTTGCAACAGCTCGTTTTCTCGAATTTTTTCATAATTTGCGATCTCAAGTATGCTTCGCAAATGCTCCTCATATCTATAAATTTCGTTTTCCTCCTATGATTTAAAAAAAATGAATCATTCATCATCTAGCACTTCTTCCTTATAGTAATTTGTCAACCAGCACCGAAAATTTCGCGGAACCTCGCAAAGTTTTCAAACGAGCGCGATCTTTACGGTTCTTGTAACCCTTCTTTATCGGGACGAGACATTTGTTTGGGCTCTTTTTAAGGCTTGGCAGATTATTTGTTTTTATTATTTTGTTTGTAAAAACTTCGTTATTGAGTTCCGATTTCAATAATTTTGTTTTCGTGCCTAATTTTCTTCTTCAAATTTTTGTCTGTTTAGGCTTTAATTGTTTTGCTGTTGTTTGATTGAGGATATGAGCGTGCATGGATTGTACTATTTTCGAGCTCCAGTTTTTAATTCTTAAATCTTAGACGAACTTTTCATTTTAAAATGATTTGAGCGTAGGCCTCCCGAATACATTGCCCGAAGCTATTTCAGACCGCATCCTCCAGTTTGCGAATGTTGATAGTGACTTGGTGCCTACGTCAGCTGCGTCTTCCCAACGTTTACGTGCTTTTTCCGATAAGCAGTTGCCAGTAGCTCGTTTTTTCACGATGTTCTTGGGAATTTTGCGACGTTTCTCGGGTTCTCACGATGTTCTTGCCTGGTTCTCCGAACAGAGTCGGTATATTTCCATGAAACAAAAGGATATCGGACGAGAACTGTAAATGCGTCTACATTCTCGATGGATTCTTACTATGCCGCGAATTGAGCGCATACATAATTCCACAGTGTTGGATATTTTCATCTTCTCAAGAAAGTTCTCCGCAAAAATTATCGGATAGAGTGGGGTGAAGCCATTCGCTCTCAAACCGGGCAATTAATTTGAACAAACAAAACGACGGACCAATTTTCAGGGTTCTTCCAAACAAAAACAACTTTTGTATATGTGATAATAATTTGCCTACTTCAATGCTAGCCAATGCTACATTGAGTTTACTCGTGAGGTGGACGAGTGTATCAACTTAGAAATATTGGCAGTTCTGCTTGATGGACAGTTTGATGCACTCGTAATGTTAATAACCTTTTGGATGAATGTATGTTTTCCTTGAAGCCGAAACAATTGTAACGAATTGGCTAATCTAGTCGATCCTTCACGGAACCAAAAACGTAGGGACCAAGAAAGCAATTATTTTCCAGAGACATGTGCTAGAGTCCTCGAATTACATCCGTACAATATTTCAGGAAGGATGTTCGTTTTTTTTGTGATAGTCAACTGTTAATTCCAATTTCGATGACCGCCAATCGCCATATTATGAACTGAGGCTTATCATGTAAAATACAGAGAAACCAATCACAACCCGAAAGCTTTAAATATGCCATTTTACAAATGCTTTATCTTCTCGAACGAAGTTATGTAGTTCACGGTGCTTACAGTCGCATACGATCGATCTAAACTTGTACAAAATTCCACATGGTACAAATGTAACAATCAACTCACTCACTCCCTCTCTCTCTTTGTGTATAGAAATAAGATATCAAAAATGAAACAATTATCAAAGTTTAAAATTATACCAACATCCGATACTACCATTTCTACTCTTATTACTTTTAAAATGGAATATATTTTATGTTCTAACGACTATAACTTACCAAAATAAAAGCAATCCAAATGATAGGATGAATATGAACAGGGGAACAGAAAACATTCAACACGCAATTGAATCAAACACAAACAAATGAAAATAAATAAATATGATAACACCTACAAATGTGATTTGAATGGATTACAGATTTTTCTGTATAAATGAGAAATCCAATTCAATTGATAAAAAAACATTGAAATTTAAAAATGGCCATTGAAATGAAGATATTTGTGAAGAAAGTAAAATTCAAAAATCAAAAAAAAGAACATACAAACACGCGAAATGTTAATCTCGACACAAACGATGATCTGTGAAAAGCAAATGAAATGAAAATAATTACTACCATACTTAAGAACAAGAAAACAACAAATAACAACAACTTATAAAGAAATGTGATATGAACAAAAGTTTTTACAATCATTGCCATGAAGTAAAAAAAAATATATGTTAGAGTAAAAGAATTTTATAGTGTACAAGTGTGATTGAAATAAGCGTTAAACGAATAACAACCGTAACAACAACTTTAACAACTTGATGAAAAACAGCTATCAAATGAGAGAGAAAGACGAGACAGTGTATGTAAGAGAGTTTTTTGCTATCATCATACCACGAGTAATGCAAACTCGGAAATGTGTAAAATAAATTTATTATTTTGACGAAGAGATACGAATTATAATGCTATGTTAGAAATGAATCTAAACTAGCGACAATTTATGTGAGACAGCTATCAACTCATTTCGCTTTAAAATAGCATGACGGGGCACGGATTTGATTACGTTTTTCTTAACAAAGGATTGATTTCTAAGCAATAAATCGATAGCGTAACCATCTTTTTGCAGACAATCTTTTTTCCTCAAAGACTTTTGTTTATACAGAGCTCACGAAAATATAACGGTGGTAGGAAGAACCAGTGCAACCGTTATTTGGTTTCTGTAATTCATTACTATTTTTCATTGGAGCCGGCCAGAGTCCATTTTATTTCCATTATCAATATGATGTTTTGAATGTCAACGTATGATATTAAACCAACAATCCTCATTAGTTAGAATGAATACAACTCGAAAATTTTTGACAATTTTTAATAAAATACTTAGTACTCATAAATTTTTTTTAAATTACTTCACTATGAAAATGTGCTCCTTCATCAAGTGTCTGGCATGACGGTGGCTGGCCTTTGATGGTTTCTGCTGAGATTTCTATTATGGTTGACGTTTTGCTTCATTCTAGTTTCCCAATGGGAGCTTTTCATTCAAAGTATCGTCGGGAATTCGGGAAAAAATATTTTCAAATGATTTTAGTAGCAAATCTCGTTGTATTTTGTTCAATTATTTTTAGTTTTACCCGTCGTTTTTCGTTAACCAAGAAGTCATATATTATCTAAAGTGTCTCGATTTTTCTAGTAACAAATAAATCTGATTTGATGGATTCCATGACGATAATCTTGCCAACTGCGTTTCCGGAGCACTCTATCTTATCATTTGCATATTTAGAATTGCCGCGGAACAGTAAGCTTTAGCCCGTGGCAAATATCGTATAATCCTCTTGATTCAATACGATACACTTTGAAATGCAGGAAAACGTATATCACAGATGATTACTTCTCATCGATGAGTTGCTCTATTTATCAGTGCTTCTACAAACCCAAAAATGCTGATAAGAATGGTTTCTAACATTGCTGTATAGTTCTATCATTGTTTAAAACAAAACAAAAACTCTTGTGTTAAAAATCAACTCAGAGAAATGGAGAATTTCTTCAAAAAAAATTAGCAATTTTCAAATAAAAAATTTAAAACATTTATGAAACAATTAATTTCTTCCGATTTAATTGAAAAATAATAATTACTATATTCGTTACATCAATTCAAAATAAGGTCCAAACTTTTCGCTTTTAGTTGCGTGCTACGAAAAAGGTCCATGAATTTTAAATTCAATTCGACAAAGATGATAATACGAATAATAATATGGTATAGGAAAATAAGTACCTGAACATCAAAATGTATGATGAAATAAAAACATCAAAATGTAAAGAAAACAAAGCGTAGATATGTATATTGAAAAGATTAACAGACAGCAGCTATAAGCAAAGAAATAATCAGATTGTATTTTCCGCTAATTACTTCATCTCTGGTCGCTTATCAGGCAAATGATGGTTATTAGCAGTAGTCACGAAAATACAATTAACGATATCAAATGTTATTTTGGTTCATCAAAACTACACTGAAATTGGATATGAGTAGCAAATGTTTTTATTATGAAAGAAAATTGTCAAATAATATGTGGAACACTTTGCCATCGATCTGCATTGAAATTAGTTATCGTCAAACGCTTTTTTTAGAGATGTACTAATTTTTGTGAAGGCTTTAGGTTCAATTCGTCATCCACGATTGCCAAAAGTGTGCAAAGTAAACCAAAATGATCAAGTGCCATATATTTTCTTCGTTAAATGAAAGACAATTTCTGCCTGCACGTAAGCTTCCTTTAGTTTTAACAAACGCAGGCAAACATATCATCGCTGCTACAAATGTGATATATACGAAATTATAACTTGTCTATAGTGAGTAGCAAGAATTGACTCGCAAAGATGAAAAACAAAATGATGAAATACAAAATGATGAAAAACAAAATGATGAAATACAAAAGAGAAATGTTTTTATTGAAAAATAGCCAGCGCTTAGTCAACTATGCCTTCTATTTTCGCTGAAAATGCCATCGTAATGGTCCTCTAGTCGCTAAGAATTCAATACAAGCATCAATTGACCATTTCGGGTGTGCAAATTAGTACTGATGTTTCCATTGCTACATAGAATCTTGGCAAAGCTTTTAAGAACCAAGCTAGTTAGCATACATAAGAATTTATTACGTTTAAGACGCGCAAATAAGACTGAAAAAGTTGTTAAAATAAACCGCAACTAATCGCGAAAAGTTTGAAGACAATTAACTGAAGAAAAATAAATAAAATTATACTATTGCTGCAATTCTGGAATCAAGAATAAATTCTCCTTACGTTTCTCTGTTCAAAGCATTTACGGATAATTCTTCAGTGAATTTTATTTGTTAACTACCACAATGAAAAATTATTCACAACAACCTGTTCGGTGATAATTATACTAGATTATGCATAATTTTCAATGCTTTATAAATCGACTATGAAATCGATACAATTGTAATTGTGTACCTTCACATGAATTTGTTATTGCCAAGCGACAACAACTAGTAAAGCTTTTGTGATCATAAAATAAAATATAGCTTTTATCGAATCGAGAGGAAAAATTGTAATACATACATAGACGCGTGCAATAACAAGCAAACTTACAAACAAACAAACACTATGAACATACCATTATTGCATAGTAGGAAACAAATAACAAATTGATTAGTTATGTAAGAAGAAATCAAACAAACGACAAATTGCAACGTTCAAACAAAACGGGATGAACATCCAAGCAAAATCTAAGAATTATTTTCATATAATTTTTGTAGACGAGAAGCGACGATAAATAAAATAGCGCAATTATTAACATCATATTAAAGAAAAACTCTTCACAAAGAAAATACTAATAACAAAAGACAATGTGTGATTATGCTGTTTTAACAAAATGCAGGCTTTTTCTAAATAAAGACTATTTTGTCAGAATTGTCACTGTGCAGATTCTCACTTGGAAAATCCACGAGAAAAAATGTTATGAAATGCGGAAAAATATATGAATTGTAAATATCGAAGCGATGTTAGATACCATCTCGTTGAGAAATGTTGAAGATTATCTTGTAATTTACAGAAGATACGACTACAGCAAGCTGTTTAGCAAAATCTTAAGACAATTTGGAAAATGTTATGTGTGTGTAGTGTAGATTGTTATTTGGGAGATATTAATGTGTAGCCTGGCGCAACGGGCAAAACATGTCGCTTTTAGGATAATTGACTCCGAAAAAACGATCCATAATTTGATATTTTATTTCCTATATGTGTTCTTTTAACATGCATAAAAGTACAAAAAATAGATTTTTATATGTCATTTAACAATAAAGCTGCATCCATATTTTCGTGCCTCGATGAATATCCACATAAATAGTGTAGATGCAAGTCTGCCACAAATCATGGAAATAGTCTACAGAAAATAATGGAATGTAGCAGAGTACTGCGGAGACGCTGATTCACCATAACGAACTTGAACAATTTTCAAGCGATTCGTTCATTTACTTCTTGGCATAGTCCAGGTTATCTGAATCTTCTTCATCTTCATCGTCTACTAATTATTCTTTATTCAAAGGCATGCCAAATATGAAAACAATTTTCAATTGTTGTTTTCGTCAAATGTTATGTTAAAACAATTCCTTCTTTGCTTCTTCTCGTTACTAGATCCAAATTCCTATCAAATTGATTCATACTACCCAAAACTGAGTTTTTATATATTTATATTTATTCGCGCAACATTCAATTTTTATTGTTTTAGTACAATTTTAGTTGTTTAACGAAAGCAATAACGACATATTTGTGTCACGTACATTTTACAAGAAATCATCAGATTTGCTTCAATGTTGTGCGATTTTCTGCCTTTTCAACGTTTACAGATAAAGTGAAAAACATAGTTCGGTAAAAATTAGATTCCTGTGCTATCTACTAATTGACACCATGATGGACATACATGGTCTTGAATGTTAAAGATGAGGGTTTTCAGAGATTTAAAAATCCTTAATAAACTTGGTACGGCAATGTAGTTGCTAAGCTTACTTTGTACTACCTAAAATTATTCTTCATTTTCATTTGTGCCTCATGAATATTGTTTCTGAATATACAAAGATCGTTTTGTGTTCATCGTTACGCATAATTCCAAACGTTTGGTCATGCCTGATTGCGGTAGTTTTTCATGATTCTCATATCAAAAAAATCTAAATCATCCTTTTACTTTCAAGACGTAATTATTTCGTTATTTACTAAAACAGCAACTCTTTAAATCCCGAATTGTTCAAAAGACCATGAAAATCAATTTTTTAACGAAAATTTTGACTTATTCTTATTTGTTCTTAGAAAATAATTACCGTAAAGTTTGACCCCCATTATCTGCTGCAGCATATTTTTGCTTTAGAATAGGAGTTCATTTGAAAAGATGTATTAAAATTTAAGACAAGCTCATAAAAACAATCACAGTCGTCGCTCAGTATAACGAAAGGTAAACTGTCAGGTCCTGCCGTTATAACGAACAATAATTTTGTGTTGAATATATCTTATTTAATATAACAATTCAATGAAAAACATTAAGCATAAACAAACAAAAGAAACATAAGTGAAAATATATATAAAAATTACACGTTGCATTTGTTTATGCGCATTTGTTTCTTATGCACTGAGTACAAAGCTCAAAGCTTCTTGGAGGCAAGTAGTTTTTGGAAATGGAGCATCTGAGTCAAATCAGAGTAATAATCATGTACGAAGGTGTTGTCCCAATACTGTTGCACTGTTTTCACTGGAATTAACATAGGTTTTGTTGGGCAGCATTTTCAGAAAATGCTGTCTCGTTTGTATTGAAAAATCATCTCCCAAAGTGAATCGGATAGTTCCAAATGTGAAGACAATTTTTCTCTTAATTCTTTCGGAAGCCTCACTTCTATTTTTAAAAATTTTATCACCTAAATGTTATTTGCGAAAAAATAATCCTTTATAAAAAAAATTGTAAAGCCCTTGTGCCTTAGACTTGAAAATTCACAATACGGTTTTTGTGTTGCTTCAGGAACCACTCAAAAGGTGTGTCTTCCATTTTTGGGAACTTACCTTTTTGCACTGATAGTCGAAATGCTGATCCATTAGTCGCTCCTTCATAATTTAATTTTTCATTTTTTTACGATATGAATTTGGTAAACCATAGTTCGGCCAAATTATTTTAAGCGGGACTCATCTATTTACATTCTTCGATAAACTCAATTTCATCTTCTAAAGTAAAACGCTTCGCTGTTATCATTCACTTTGGTTTGTTCATTTGGCACAATATACATAGAAGCACTCCTGACTAAAAGTGTGAATAGTTATGCAATGAAAGAAACTTTGGAATTGCACATCTGCATTTAAATATTAGTAGAATTGACAAATTCAGGCTAATATTCTTTCCGTTTTCTTAGAAATATTCAATTATTAGTTCTAATGAACGAATTATGTGGAATATCAAATTTTCTATGGATCATAGATTGGGCCAGAATTTTTTGTCAAACTTTTCTATGCGTCTGATTATGTTCGTTATAACGGAAACTCGTCAAATCGGGTATTCGGGGAACTGGAATTCTGTTTATTATTAATCGTAATAATAGGCTTAGATGGCCCCACAAAAAGTCTGCCCATATAATTTTAATGCTAAACTATTAATTATGCAAAAGAATCTGAATAAGTATCATAGCTGTACCACACACACACATAACATATGCCAATAGTTACGCTGAAATCTTCTTATAAAGTCCACTCAACAATGTGAAATAAATAAATAATCGCGATAACCTAACGTAAGCATAAACAAAATGAAAATGTAAATCGAACTGTGATATTGTAGTATGAACACCTCAAAACAATTGAATGATGAAATATTGTTGAAACAAATCGATAAGAACATCAACAACAACTAACAACAACAAAACAAAGCATTTCAAATGCTTGAAAAAAATCCAAGCCAACACACGAATATTATATACTATCGATAACGAGAAAACGCATAAGTACTGAAAAAGATATTTTAAATAGAAAATAACAAATTAAATAGTCTTATAAAAGTGAAATCACACAAAATTGAAACCTGAAAAGCGGTTATAACATCTGTTAAGTAAATGAAATGTGAAAGAAAAAAGTTTATTGAAGATGAAGAAGGAAAAAAAAACGGAAATAAAATAACGCTCATTGATAATACGCGGGGTATAACATGGCCAATTATATCAAATAACTAGTAAAGTGATCTAATTGTATTTTAATGTCGTACCAGCAGACAAAATACGAAACAAATAACTCGAAAACAAAGTGAAATAATGTGAGGAGAAATGAAGAAAATTATATTTTTTATGTATGTGTATATTTTAAACTTTGCTTTAATTCATAGAAACACTAGGGAAAAATCGAAAGTGTAAACATTTGAAATAGAACTACACAATTAAATATACAAACAAACAAAATATGAAATGTTCAAAGAAACAAACAAAACATTCGTACAACCAAAGGAACGCTAATGAACTTTCCTATACAATTGAATGAAACGCGCATTGATGTAACAAAAGAAAATTGATTTTTACTAAAAAATGAAGAGAAAAAAACTTGGATTATTATCAATGTTTATTATCATAATATTATGATTACGGTTGATTTGATTTTTTGTTTAGTTTTTAACTACCTAAAAAAAATTATTTACTCTTACGATCGTACAATAGAATAGGCAAACATTATAACTAAATATTAATGGAAATAAATGATATTGGAATGATACGTTTATTGTCCGTCTATCAACAATATAGGTGAAATTACTCATGGTATTTTATGGTTCATTTGTGCTAAAATTTATTAATGTAAGCAAACTTTCAAATGTGTAGTAGAAATTTCAAATAAATGCTACTATAATTAAAATTTCATTCAGAATAAATGTAATGAAAAGCGACAAATATTGTATTTTGATTAATTTAAAATCAGAAATTTAATTAGAAGCAGCGGATTCCGAAGAAAGAAAAAATATTACAGGTATGTAAGTTATAAAATTAAAACAGAAAATGAGTTTTATTATTGACTAATAGAGGTTGGTCTCATTTATAAATAAATGAATGAGAAATGGTAATG
This sequence comes from Oxycera nigricornis, assembly GCA_963942545.1. Classification (NCBI taxonomy): domain Eukaryota; kingdom Metazoa; phylum Arthropoda; class Insecta; order Diptera; family Stratiomyidae; genus Oxycera; species Oxycera nigricornis. The sequence continues at coordinate 24,366,768 of OZ012663.1, read as the reverse complement.
CATATAGGAAAGAACGCTAATGACGAACGCATAATCAAATAAACTTAGTCCTGGCACATAATTGAAAGTATTTATTTTTCAATGTTTTAATCTACCTAACCGGTCAGACTTTCATAAACAATTTGAACAAAACCGAAATTTAAAATTAACTTTTCATAAAAGCAAGACAAAATCTTTAATGTTTGGAACTGACCGAAGAGGGTAGGGTAATCACGAACAACGAGTGCGCAGAGTTCAAGAGTCGACTTCCTTATAACTCTGATTTCGCTGGAACGAATTTTAAGGATTCACCAATTTCAGCTCCGACTCTAAATTTCCGTTTTGAATCGGAAAAATGCTTAGACTATTCAATGGTTATGTATGGTATGTAGATAATAACAACATCCATGCACTAATATTTTTTTTGTATGCGTAATGAAATTCTTCCAGCAAACATCTATCGAACCACTCTACCCACAGTAGAACCAACTACAGACAGTTCGTGACTTGTCGACGTCCTGCAATCCATTCTCGTTGAGGCGCCATGTACTTCTACCGCCACGAAAAACTATGGTCCGTTTATACATTGCATTGGGGGCGATAGTTGCCTTCTGTTAGATGCGTTACACAATGAATTCTTCATATTAAAGTATGTATCAAAACCATACAAAAACTGTCAAAAAACAGCTAGTTTGAATTTGAATTTCGATGCTGTTCACACATGGCTCCACGTGTAAACAGTCGTTCCTGTTTATATCCTTGTTCCTAGGCTACACAATCTTGCCGGTCAACAATTCGGTATAAAAATAAAACAAACTTTCGATAGACAAATGCAAAATTATTTTATTCAGAAGTACAAGGATAACTTAAACTTAGTATAGAAACGAAGACATCCCGTTGGTCCAATTTTGGAGGTTTTCCAGACATCAATCTATCCAAATCCAACAACATAGGTGTGGTTCGTGGTCCAAAGGTTAGGAAGTTTTTTTGTGAAGAAACCCGAAAATATTGCGAAATAGATCAGTTCGAATCACAGACAGTACAATTGTGGCGTGGCTCGATCAATAGGTTTGACTATATCCAAACAATGCTCCTGGTCGAAATATCGTCGATATAGTGCGTGAGTTATTCCTATCGAAAGATTGTGGACTTAATAGTGACCACGTCGCAACAAAACTCCCAAATATCGTATTTAAATGAAAAAAATCTCTTAAAATTTTCTTAATTTATTTTATATATCGTCCTTTTTTTTGTGTATATAAATTAAAATAAATACAGCTTATATATTTGTTTTTTTTTTTGTCAATATTCATCCGTTTTCAATTGTCATTTCATATATTCTGTAATAATTAGTAACATAGTATTTAGTTATCTTTCTTTCTCTTGTCCTTTCAACTTTCACAGTATACAACATAACATTGCCTAACAGTTTTGTGGATAATTTTTATTTTTTTGTTAATTCGATTCATTTCATTTATTTGCCGTTGAAATTTTTTATTCAGAGTTTTATTTGAAATTAATTTTTAAATGATGTTGCGTTGTATTATTTGTTTGTCCATTTCCGATAATTATGACCTATTTTTAACTTTCCTTTCTGTTTATTTGCCTCCGTTCCTTATTACTAGCTTATTACTATGTACAATAATTTATTTTCAAATGCATGCATGGACGCATGCATGCATTCGCGTCCATTATCTAAATTATGATTGATTATGTTTGAAGAAACATAAATATGATTTTAGAAAGGTATTTGCTTTACGTCGATAAGGAAGATGTTATATGTTTATGTTCTTTTTTATTTTTATTTTGCTATTATTAAGATAGATGATAGTGTTGCGCCGTTGCGAAGATATATTCGCAAAGTAATTTTACGTTGTTTTTTTCATTTGGAGATTGATTTGTGTTTTTATTTCTATGAAATTTAAAGTGTAGTGAAATTTTCATTTCAAATTATTGACGATTTATAGGAATGGAATATTTTTGTTCGTCAGAATACGAATTTTCATCTAACAAAACAAAAACAAGCAGAAAGCTTTATGGATTTTAAACGCGCTCATTTTTTGTTCTTACCAATGAATTTCGCCAATTTTGTGTTGTTTGGTTGGAATTCACTATTACAGGAGCTTCAAAACTAAATTTTGAAATGCTTTATTGCAAAAATTAATTTCTGAGCTACACTAAAATAAAAATCTATAGCGATTTGTCTGTTTCTAAGAGGAAGCACTGTGATGTGATCGAAAATGATCAATTTTAGCACGACCTTTTTCAATAATCTATTTTTATCGCCGAAAAGTTTTTTTGAGAGATATTTTAAATTATATTGAAATAAGTTTTAATGAAAACAGTACATTATAGACTGAAATTAGATTATTAAATGGTCCAAAAAAGACATTGTCATACTTTGAGTACACACTTATCTGAAAATAAAACAAACAAATCTTCGTCCCAACTTCTTCAACAATATTCACACCAACGACGGGTTTCTTCACTGTGAATCCCAGAGCAATTTGAAGGTCCTTCAAAATTAATGTGCATTTTATACAAACAGACAATCACAATCTAGCACATCGACATTTTGACTGTACTATGTGAACTGAACATTTTCGTGTTGCTGATTTTTTGCATCTCATCGGAATGGTAACAGGCGATCGCAAGATTACTTAGCTCATCGTCAAAAGAAATAAAATTTCAGGAAACTTAGTAGGTAACGTGAAAATATAAACGAACGTCACCTACCCAATCAAATTCTGATACGATGGTAGGGAGGGGGATAACTTCACCTGAATGCGTTCATCAAAAATTACTAAAGATACTAAAAATATTTGGCACATTCCTAAAATCACCAAACAATCCTGAAATTTAGATTTGGAAGCTAAAAAATTATTTAATATATTGAAAGCTTGATACGAAGAGGTTTCATATTACTTTCTAACAACTCAGACCACTAAAATTCATTACTGAAGTCCGAACATTATCTCAATGTATCATGTATTTCGATTCGTACCAAATCTACGATTCCATGACCCGAGAAACAGCCCGAAACCATAATGGAACCGCCATCCTGCAATCTGGCGTTAGCTTTTTTCCCACCGCTCCATTGAAGGTAAATCCTTCCTTTTAAATCAAATATTTCAAACTTCAATTCGTCATATGCATATATGCGAACCAATTGACGGTCGTTATAACTCGCAGATGTAAATTAAAAAATAGTTGAAATATAACGAGCTTAATCCACCAACAAGCCAGCCGTGGTCGTGCTGTCCGGTGATGGATGGCAAGTGACAGCACCTGAAGAGGATGCCATCCGACACGCCGAAACCACACTTCCTACTAAAATTAATTAGGAACCAGCCTATAATCTGGGAACAATAAAGAACCTCCATTAATGTGCATTAAATAGTGTTAGCAGAGTTGCGAACCAAAATTGCACACTAGAAAACAGTGTTGTTGACTAGAGTAGGAGGTTCTAATACATGTTATTCAATTCGTCAGTCCATAGAATTTTTAAAAAAATTCTGTACAATCGAATCAGTTTTTGACTAATCAGTGGTACAGATTTTGATCGAGATTTGTTTACTTCGGTGCGTATTTCTAGCGTTGTTAGGCGTCTATTTCGGTTGTTGGTAACAACAATTAACTTGTCGTCACTTAAAGTGGTAGCTTTCGGCCTTCTTGAACATGGACGATCTCGATTACTGCCAATTTCTTTGTATCGAATAATTGCGCGATGGAACCCAAATCTTTAATGGCTTCCGTTGAAAGGCAATCACACTGTTGGTTGTTTTTTTTGCATCATTTTTCGTTACATCGAGATTACCCTGGATGAAACCTATGTTTCCGATTATGGTCAAGTAGATTCAGCATGTTTTTCGCTGTATTCTCGCGTTGAATTTGTATCATGCCTCAAGCATAAAGTTCTTGGGGGTTTACAAGGCTGCATTTGAAATTTAAATTGGTTTTTCTGTCGAGAGACAGGACGAACCCTTATGCTCTTTGCGTCGCTGAGAATATTAGATGTAATATTTTTCTGGCTTTGTACCATATGTATGTTCGTTGAGACGAGACAGTGATTTGATCATTCAGAATATCAACCATCAAGACCCAAGTGGCAAGCATTGATGAGCGAAGAAATCAAATAAAAAACCACCAATTACTAAACACTAAAACGCATTCCCATTAACTTAATAAACACTGTCGAAATTATTGTCGCCCAACTGAAACCATTCCAATAACAACACTTCACATTCGAATCAAGCCCAACCAACACATAAAATGCCAATTGTTTGCCAATCAATCAAATAGTTGTGGATGAAAGAAATTCAATTAGCGGCGAACAATGTAAAATTAAAATAAAAGAATTTCATTTTAATGTAAACTGTTTTTTTTCTCGTTTTTATAAATTTTTCCTTAACTTACTTAATAGATTTCTCTTTCTCTTAACTTAAAAGAAAAAACAAAACATCTTCATTTAGTTGTTACATCTTCTGGTTGTATTATTGATGGTACACTTCAGCAGTAATTTTCCGCGTTTTCTCTATTTTTGTTTATCATAAACGTCGTCTTCTTTTCTTTCGGTATCATTTCATTCGTTCACTTTCTTCTTTTTGTTTGTTTGTTTTGTATATAAATATATAATTATAATAATTAATCATTATTATAAACGTTCATATTTATTGTTTTGCATTAATTAAATTAATCGTAATAGTTAAGTAATATGGCAATAAATTCACAGTTTTCGCGAGTGAAAATTGCATGATTTCTTCCATTTTTTTTCTTCATCTCTCTCTTGTAGATTGATGTGTGTGTTTTTTGCCCCTGTTGTTCTTGTTGTTGATGATAATGTACGTTTTCTTTCCAACATATGTGTGATAACATGAGAGAAGAAAAGTAAAAAATATTGATTTTACGATTAGCAATCTATAGAGCTTAGATCCACGATATCTATTCATTTTCAAAAAAAAGTATTTCACGTTGTGTGTGCAGAACGATAGATCAAGACGTTTGATTATTTTTTTGTTGGGCTTTTTGTTTGACGGTCGGTCGAAGATTTTATGAATTCAGAGTGAGACTGGGTTAAAGATCCTTTTTTTAAAATAGTTCTACCTGTTTTGAACGTTTTTTAATGCTTGCGTTGAATTTTATTGTTTTTCAGATCGGAAAAATTGTTCTGGTGTCAATGATGTCGTCTTGTTTTCCCTAGACTTGTTTTATTTCTTCAATTTTTAACTGATATCTATAGTTTAATAGGTTTTTTTTTGTTTATTTTATTTATTCTCTATGTAAATAGTGTCCATTAAATTTACTTTTTGTTGTTGTGGTTGTTGCTGTTACTCCTAACGTGACGGCTTGTTTCCCTTGTAGTTTGGATTCGGTTGCCTCGGCGGCATAGTTCTCGGGGCTGTTGTTTTAAATGAAAAGGATGTTCATTTTAGATCAGACGATTTTTATACTGCAAATGATGTTGCAAACTTACCCGGAAGCATCATGTTAACGGTTGGATATACACCGGTAAGCGGTGCTAGTTGTGGGCGCATATCGTTTGGCGGAGATCGTCGCGAGTTTGGCAGAGCCATTGATGGCTGGAAGATTTAAAAAAGTAATGAATTATTTATGGACTATGTTAAGAATTGTATTAAAAATTCGGCATTTGGTGTGAGCAAAATTCTCAGTATGAAATCTTGTATGAAGCATTTAAATGAAATTTTAAAAGATTATAACTTTATTCTACGAGACAAACACGATCAAATTAGAGTTATATTCTAGGGAACTATCTTAGAGATGTAATCAAAGAGCAAATGCTAGAGAAAAATTCAACAGGACAAATTACTTTTCAACATAAATAGATGGCCATGGCAACTAACTTGTATCTTTAGGCACTCAAGAATAACTGAGAATTAATAAAATGACCAGGCACCGCATAATCGAAACCAGTCGCAGTTCCAGACATGATCTGAACTAACAAGACAACATGATCTGAATTAAGGTAATCGGACGGCTTACACGAATGCTTTCAGAAAACTTCAATGAAGTCTGCTTCACAAAAACGTTTTGAATGATTTGCTGCACACTTTAAATCTTGCAACAGACGTACAGATTGTGTCAAAGCTTCAGCAATGGGTGCTAATTTGATATGGAAAAAAACAAACCATCCTCCAACGCTTCGCAAAGAACTTCAATAAAAAGAAGCTCCAGCAAAATGAGGAAGTGTAAATCGATTTTTTCTTAGACTTAAGTGATCGATTCTTTCAAAGTAGAATTTTCCTATCCAATAAAACTTTCAATTACATGACAGGCGAAAGCAGAATAGTTCAATAATAATTAGAACGATAAATTAAGCGTAACTTTTTCAACGTAAAATATTTTTTGTCATGACATTATTTTCACCATCCGGGGACATAGCATTTTACATTTTCACTATTTATTATCTTGCTGATCAGCTACCAAAATTGTTTCTATTTTGTTTTTGAATGACGAAGACTTTCCTGAATTAAATTTTCAAGATTTCCGGATTCGGCGGACGATAATTTAAAAACAACCAACAAAATACATAACCATGCATTTTATCATGAATATAAATCCAATTATATTTCTTATTTACATTTACTCCTGTTCTTCGTTATTAAATTATTCATCGTAAAAACTGCCCTCGACACTAGCATGCTGATTATCAATGTCTGAACTTACATGTGGTGCGAAATACGGTTGTGGATATTTTATATACATTCCGGCTGGATTGTACGCTGCTCCGATTAGCTGTTGATGGCATGCAGCATCATTCGCTGCTGCAGCGGCAGCTGCCGCAGCAGCAGCAACCACTGCAGCCGCCGTGGGCGGATGCATGGGTGGATGATGCATAGGCGGGACATGGGTTCCGCGTGTCATATACATGGGCGGTGCATGCTCCATTGAATTGTGATTGAATGAAGTTACACTATTCGGCGAATTGTTGTTGCTCTCTATCGAATTTGTGCTTGGCGAATTACGTTGACTTGCGCTTCGCCTCAGATCGAGATTGGATGGCTTTGAACGCATTCCGCCTGTGTTGTTGGTACCACCACCGCCGCCTCCACTGTTGGTGATCGATGAATTACTGCGCGATTTATCTGTAGCGCTATTGTTCGTAGCTGTGTTCGCGTTGCTCACGGACGATGATTGGCTTTTATCACTGCTGGTGTTTAGCCGCTTCTGATGCATGTGCACCGACGAGCGGTTATGTCCGTTCTGATTCGTAGACGGTGACGATGTAGCGTTGTTGGAAAGATCATTGATGTTCGCCTTTCGTCCATTTTGATTATTGGTATAGCTATTTTGTCTATTGCCTTGCGCATAGCCGCCATTTCGTTTGCTTGAATTCCTTCGCTCGTAGTTCGCGGATGACCCTGAAGCATACGAAGTGATTGTACATCCATTGGACATGTCGGCCAAGTGGGAATATTGCCCTTGCATATGGTTGCTATAGCCAGCCGGCAGCATCGGAGGCGTGGAAAAGAGCGGGGGAGGATTTCTTTGATGGTGTGACAATGCAACCGAATTCGATAACGGCGTGCTTGGAGCTGAATGTGGAGTCCCGCCACTATTATGTCCCCCATGCGATCCGTTACGATCTGCAATCGCACTATTCACAGAGTAGCTGACACCACCCATTATACCTCCGCTTGGTGTGCCTGACACGTCGAGCGGCATTTGTTGGCCACCCATTCCGGAGGCGGCTTGAGTTGAAATTAGAGGATTAATCACAGCATTTGGTTGAGGATGGTGCCCAGAGGCATGGAGGTGGTGAGATAGCATTCCTGAAGGTGTTCCAGGAGGCGGGGCATATGGTAACATACTAGGGAATATAGTTGCAGCTTGTGGAATGGCATACATCGTCGTTCCGGGCGGAGCGTTTGGATCCGCAGTTGCCGTGGCTAAAGCAGTCAGTGGCAGCCCTGGTGGAGCGGCAGCGGCGAACTGATATGTACTTGCGGCAGCCGGTGTAGCTGATTGACTATTGTGTCCGCTTGACGAGTGTTGTGGAGGAGTGCTTCGCTTTGTTACAGTTCCATTCGATGAATTGCTCGTTGAAGAATGTCCCGCAGAGCTTCCAAGACTTCCCATACCGCCGGCTGTTCCGGCCAACTGTTGCGATATTATTGACGAGGCGATTGGAGGCGGCGCCGGCTGAGGAACGTAATACGTCATCGTTGGTTGACTCCAATATCCTACGATGGAAAAGTCGATATTAGATTAAATGACCATTAAAAAAGCCACCCAGAAAATGATATCTAGTCTAATGAACTTATTATTAAGGCCACCAATGCATTTTACATGTTTTCCGTAACAATATAAATTCAAGAAATATTTACTAACCATTATACGGATACGTATAGCTAACTGGATACGTTGGCACAGGATATTGTTGCAATTGACCGCCAGTAGCAGCAGCAGCAAACTGGTCCGCCGGAGAATATACAACTTGACTCTGATACAGCGGAGCACCACCATAGGGGGCTGCTGTCGGATACGCTACAACTGCAGTTGTTGGTCCACCGGCTGACTGGTATATTGTTGGTGTCGAGGCAGCCGCCACTAAGCCGCTGGGATCTCGTTGTGATTGATCGTAGACGGGCATAAAATAGCCTTGAAACTCGCCATCCTAATCGTAACAGAAATTACAAACAAAATTCGGACAAAATATAATTCACAATTATTTTTTTCAAGTGCATATTAAAAATCTAACCATTTGTGGTGGATACGCATAAACCATTGGTTGTTGAACTGCATAAACACTTCCGTCGGGCTGTTCATAATGTGAAAAGAAAATTCAATGAAAATTAACTGTAATTTTTAAAAGCGAGTTCGAAATTTTAATTGAACGTGCGCATGAAGAGGGGAAACATTTCATTTCGCTGATTTTCAGGAAATTAAATAAACCTTTCTGCTGGTCACGCTATTTTTAGAAAAAGGTGTTATGCCATTGCCAGTATTCAAAAAACAAAACTTTGTAATTGTAGAGACATTATTTTTGAAAAGATTGTTGCAACCGCTAGGAATGTGGAAATGTTGACATCCAACTTCATTTTGAGTTTTGAAAAAAACTGAAATGTTTCCCCCTTCTTTAAATGACACGTTCAATCCCCAATTTAATAAACAAAATAGAATACGAACCCCTGTTTGATATGCTGTGGCTGTTGGAAACGGTCCGTTTGATGGTGATGCAAACACTGTGCTACCGTCGATGGCTTGATATCCGGTCGGACCGAAACTCATGAGCGGAATATTCGGAGTGACCGATACTTGTTTGCTGATGGTATCGTCCTTCCTCGATACAACTTGATGTACGTTTGCCGTTGAGGATGACGTTGATGAAGACGACGATACATTTGCCGAAGTGGTAGTAGCATTTTGACTTGGATTGGTTTCAGCTGTACTATTACTATTGGTTTTCGTATTCTAGAAATTTAACGATTGTAATGTTTTTATTGGTCGTGCATTAAGAAATTTAAATAAAGTATCGTCTTCTTTTGACGAGTTGATAGGATCAATGACATGAGCTTGGTGTCAAAATCAACAAATTGGATATAAGAATTGTTTGGAATTTTAAATATATTTTCATTTTCTAAAGGTGAACAAATCAGAAGCTATCTTACAGCTTCAAAAGGTATATCAATGTTTCAACGATTTGTTGGATATAGCTTAAACCGTTCAAAAATGTAAAGCTTGTAATAGACAGACAGGCGGATACCAAAACAATCTTATCTTACCTCATTCGATTGTACAGCCTGTTCTGGTTCGGGTGATGGAATATTTGGACTAGTTGCCTGGTTGATTAGCTTTGGTTTTTCTTGAGTTTCGGTCAGCGTATCCAACGTCAAAAGTGACTTGTCTTCATTTGACTGACTACCCGATTCTACGAAAGATTCAACAGATTCTACTTGTATATAACACTTACATCTGTTTGCCAAACAAACAACATCTGCAACCTACCTTCCTGTATATCGCTCATTTCTCGATGAGGATGATTATCTTTGGTTACATTTACTTCATGTTCGTCGTCCTGGGCTGCGCAGCTACTATCAACGATTAGAACGGTTTGTGCTGATGACTCGGACAGGTTTTCCACCGAATTTGCATCGTTTGCGATTGGTGGTGATTGTCCAGTGCCGACTAATCCGCTACTATTGCTTTCGATCAAGTCGTGAGTATTGTTGCTGCTTGATGTCGTGTTGTTACCATGTGTACTGGGCTCGATGTTACCGATGCCGTTCTGCAAATCAGCCTGTACGACTTTTGGCTTATCGACTATGATTTTTCGGTGTCCGGATCCTATTCCCGATGCTTTGCAATTGCTGTAAGTACCAGACGCGGAAGCTTGACTAGGCGGTAGATTGGACGGGTCAAATCGGTAAATCGAACTGAAATAAACCAATCAAATTATACTAGTTACTAAATATGCATAACACATTGAACAACAGCAAATTGTTGTGATGCAAACAAAGCTCAAGCTGGTAAATAGTGTTTAGTAGCTAAGAATTGTGTTGGATTGCAAATTTAGATCTTAAAGTCAACGAAATAGAATACAAATCAACCTAGAACTGCTTTCCAAGTGTTATTTATTAATCAGCACTTCCATATTTTTCAATGTCAGAATAGAAAATGTTAGGAAAGTTTCCAGCGAGCATAAAGAATGCGTCAAGCAACCAGCGGAAAATTGAAAGAAGTCCATGAATAATTAGATGTGATAATTCCGTCCAAAAACATTAAACCATTGCACATAATAAATCGATACATAATCGTAATACATTTTGATAGTTTTAGGTAAAGCAGCCAAAAATGAATTCTTCGCCAATTGGAGTAGAAAAATATTAAGTTACAATAAAAGTCAAAGCGTATAGCCTAGTACGAGGCTCGAGCGTAGCAAAGTCGCCAATGTATTTTCCACAGCTGAAATACCCTCGTGAAAAACATCATGTCTCCAATGGATAATGAAATGCCTCCAGGCGGATATTTTTGAAATATCCAACCTTCGTTTAATTTTAAGCTGTTCGTGAAAGGAAATGCTTTCTAAAATTTTGACATTTAGCCATGAAAAGGTGGTAACTAATTTTCTAAAAATTCAAACATGTTAAAGTAACAGAAAAGTCAATTTTATTTTACCCAAGGAAAAGCGCGTCAGTATTTGAACTGTTACAACTGATGTTTGCTGCGTAAGTTGTACTGGGAAACTGGGGAAAATTTCGACAAGCTCGAACTTCGTACTAGGTCTTTGTCTCAAACTGCACGATAATTTTGCCATGAAAACTGTTTCCGGAAACCTGACGTTTCGTATCTGATAAACATATATGGTACTCGGACAGCGCTGGCAAAGAGTGATGAAGATATAGGATTGGAGGCAGTGGATGCGGTTTTTGTCGGTAGAAATCTGAGATGCTACAAAAGGCAGGAGCTAATCGATATCTTTTGAAAATCTCCACGCAACATTGAAAAAAAAAACATTAGCTTTGATATATGATATCTGGATAAAAGGATTCAAGTCCACTTCCCAATCATGTTCCCAGTAATGCATCCAACAAGCCGCTAGTATGTATTCGTTTCGAAAATAAGCAAATTTTTATAGATCAAAATGCGGTATCTTTTTACCCGAAAACACTTCAAAGCTATAGGCTCAAAGTAACTTTTCAGCCCTTTGAGGTGTATCTTGAGTAATTCTTACATCGAAAAAACCTATGGAATGGAAAACACAGCAAACACTACTCTGGTATTATGCTCAGTTTTATTTGACATCACGACACTATTTTCCGATGAAGCGTCTAAAGTTTGAAGTTTATTTTTTCAAATATATAAAACATAGCCTTCTTCAGATTGCCGATTGGTCGAGTGAATATATTTGAACTTTGCTAATGTAATAATGGGATTACAGTGAAATGCAAATTACATTAATGGCTGATTGTTATGACCGAACGGATCTTTAGGACCTTAGTCACTTAAAGTTACTTAGATAATAGAACTTTCAAGTAGCAGAAGAGCTCAGAAGTTGGCAAATAAAATGAAACATGGCAGTATTTTGATAAATGAGTTCATTTTTGAAAAGAAGTATCTCAACAACAAAGAATATTTCAAGAAATATGTAGACCACCACTACAAGCTGAATAACATAAGTTCGCAATATGAACTCTACCCTAAAATTGATAAGCATATCGGAAAATGGGACGCAACACGAGCAAGATCACTTTCGCTAATAGATTTTGATTGCAGTTAATAATTGCTTAGGCGTTTGGTTGACAACAGGTGATATGATTGAATCATAGACCTAATCTGCGAAGGTATCTATTATTAGAAAAGCTCAGCAAACCATTGTGATGGTATAAAATTCAATCATACCACATTATGCTGGAACATTTTTTAGAGTCATTGGAAACGAACTAATCAATGATATCACATTATCATTGCCTTTAAAAACGAAAAAATACATATCAAGGATATGCTCAATTAAGAAGGATTGAGTTTGAACAGAGATGGTCAAATAATGAAAAATAATGAGTGCTATCGAAACATCCAATTTTATTAACACATTTAATTAAGTGCAAAGAATGAAAGTATTTATGCATGAATATGAAAACATTTAAGATGTACACGATATATACATTCGATTTTAGTTACAAATTAGTAATAGTTGTCCACTAAATATAATCACCAAATATGGTTGACAAGATAACACACCTATTGTTCAAAAAAATTCTTCCACACATACTGTAAATAAATATTTGTATCGTCTCTTGTTAGTTGTGAGCGTTATTTCAATGATCCCTATTTGTATCAGCAATACTAAAAAATAGAAGTTCCACTAGGATAACAATTGGAGATGCTGACAATACCATTCTTATCGTTTCGCGAATTCGTTTAATCCATATTTTAATGAACGCTCAGTATTTCATATAAACAAAAAAATTAATTACATTAACTTCACATCTTTTACAAATTGAAAATTGATGAAATCCACAGAAAGCTCAGGCTTAGATGATGCATGGCATTTTTCCGAAAAACAGTTTATGGTTTTTATTGAAGCAAAACATAAACAATTAGTATTCATGGCGTTTTGATGCTAACGGTGGCCCAGCAACAAACGATTACCAAAAAGAATGGAAGTGAAAAGTTACCAGAATTATTCTTCTTACAAATCATTTGAAATGCAACCAGAAATGTGTAAAACACTTTTTTATGAGCTCAGGGAATATACATAATAGGATATCATAGCGTTGCCTGAAAGGAATTTAAGGAATGATATGAGGATAAGATTGGGTACACGTGGAGTGACGCTGAACGTCCCGATTAAGCTACACCGTCACTCACTTATGATTAAAAACTCTTGTTGCATCGCCTTTACAAACGGCCCAAGTTGAACATGGCCTTCTGGTGTTTAGAAAACAGTAGCCATGGTACCCTTCCCTTCCAAAGGAATGCTAGAAACTGTAGACTACCCTGCAGTTACCCAAAAAAACTAAAGCTATTCAAGCTTGTAAATGCGATATTCGACCCGCACGTAAACGATATCGTGCCTCCAAATTCACGACAGCGATACCTTGTGCGCATTTCTTCCTTATCGATACATTTCCGTCATACTATCAACTAAACGTGATCTGCCTGACTCAAAAATTCGACTTTTAGCCACACATTCGACGTACGGCGCCTGAAGTTAAACTTCGGTATATGACGATCGTTCACGTGGACATTTGTCGTGGCAGATGTTACTTCAATAATCATTGGTGCCGGCATTCTATTTAGGACTTCTTGTGGACATGCTTGGACGTCCACTTCTCGATCGCGTAGCTCATTTCACTGCTGTAGCGCAAATTCTGTCAGAAAATAAACCTCCCGAGCACACTATCTACACGATCAACTTTTCCTCACACACAGCTCACTTCTTTGGGAGTATCAAAGAATAACAACTGTAACACCTCATCGAATCGAAACCAATACGACCACGTACCATATGATTACAGCCAAAGTCCACGGTACACTAAGAAATGGAAGCATTACTGCTGTCGCAAAGTAGCCCTGATATATTAACGTTCAATGCGAAAACAAAGTGGATGGCACATTAGGTACAGCAACATTTTTAACAATCTTCAGGACTACGAAGTGGAGATCGCGACGCGAGTTTCAGGACAATTTCAAAAAGACTTCATCCATGTTCAAGATGTACAGTAGGTGAATATTTCATGTATGAACATATCAATGCTACCTAAATTTCGCTATTGGATTACGTTAGATAAAACTGCAACACGAGTAAATCAAATAATATCAAGAGAAATTTATCTCGAAATGTAGCAGCATCTCTTCAGTATACATTTTAAACGGTATACAGCTATTTGAAAAATCGTCGAGCGAAGTTATAACGAAAATAAACATACAACAGCATGCAATCATCATCTAATGACCACCTAGTTTGAAAATGAAACTGATTGAAAATGTAAATGCCATACATATTTAACTTCCTCACAACATACACAATATATACACATAGTGAAGATAAATTACGTCCAATTGTTGTTTTATTTGCATTGTGTATTAAGGAAAGCAATCCAAAAAGCGTTAATCTTTGTATTATGCTTAAGCGAATAGAGAATAACATAGTGCATCAATCGATCTTCTACAAAACGACTGTTTTATTTATCAAGAAATTGAACTTTACTGTTCGCAATTTTTTTTTTAGATAAATAGTATGCTATTAGAGTGATAAAACACAAATCAAACAATTGGCTGGTAGTGTGACAAGAGTAATTAAAGACATATAAAAAAAAAACAAATTGAATAATTGCCAATTCATATCGGTTAATGATTATCATATGAAATTAAGATATAACGCACAAACGAAATAAACGCAACACTTTTGAGTGAGTCGACCAACAATACTATTGTTGGTAGTTTGAAAACAATTGCTAACGAAACAAACTAAATCAAACATGGCAAACCGCATTTCTAATCGTTTCGTTCAAGTGAGATATGCATTTATCAATATTGAAAACACGTTAAATGAAATAAAACGTAAACTTTGACTAGTTATTGCATTACTGTGTTACTGTTTTGTTGTTTTTTGGAATTCTTTCGTTTTTAAAAATTAATTAATTACCCGTCTTGATTGACGATCGGTTGCAACGTATGTGGATTAATAAGGACACTGCCTCTTGGCACACTAGCCATATCAGTAACGGCCCAAACAACACCAAATGGTATCGCTGGTGGCGATTGTACAACACACGGTTCGGGTGTATGATCATCGCTTCCATAACCAGTTGGCGAGGGAGTTACCGAATCAGAACGTAGAGATTGTGTTTGTGTTTTATATCTATATTACAAGATGAAAAAGAATATTTTACATGTGACTTGGATAACATGGTACAAAATATATGTCATATGATTCTATTATATTTGTGGGATGGCTCGCTTTTATTTTTATTTTGATTTAAATGCCTTCGATGTTTTTAATTGCTTGAAATAAAAAGATGGACATAGTTGGGACATTATTCAACCCAGATATTTGAACGTTTATTTGTGAAACATAGGAATACCTCAAGTTATTCTACTTTTAGTCAACGACACGAACACGAAGGTCGGATTCATTTATTTAGAATTCAAATTCTCATTGCTGACTAGTCCGTTCAGTAACTTGCTTCTATCTGTTATTAAAATTAAACGTCATTTTACATTTCAGAGATGCTATTAGTTTGCTTGTTTTGTCCTAGAAAGTGGGGGAGTCATGTTTGCGCAATATCTAGGCATTACAATGATCACCCAGTTATGTCCATTTCAAATTCAACAATGTTTCACCCAGCCTAAGACACTGATCAAATAAATGCACTTACCCGCTACTCGACGGCGACAATCTCCAAGGAGTATTTGTGCTACCTATTGAATCTTGTTTTGGAAACAGTCTTGCACCTGCACTTCGGGTAGAATTTATTGAATCGCCACGCGTTAATGGACCACCACTTTGTGGCGGTCCACCATATCCACCGAAACTGTGAGATTTCGACACACTTGGACGTCCATCCGACCGAGATTCGTTCGACTGTAAGATTCATGTAAAAAAAATTTCGCCGTTACACATTCGCATTTTTTCGATGATATTTCAATTGAAAATAAAATCAATTGCTACTCACCATCGATTGGACCTTTAGAAGCTTATTGTGTCGCATACGATTTGAATGTTCGGGACTATCGTTGCCGCACCACTGTGACTGTGGCCATTCGTTCATTTCGCCACCACCATCGGGAACTCGGAATATACGTTTGCGAACCTGTTCATATTCCTCTTCACGTTGCTCGTAACTTTTCGCTTTGCGATCTAACATGCCCCGATCCGGGCAATTCAATAGATTACGACGTGGCTCGTCAAAGCTGTAGGCATCGCGTTTTAAGATTGATTTTCGTGGTGGCGCATCACTTGCCCGATATAGGGATTTGAACTTAATCTATAGATAGCAATGGAAAAAGTATTCATAAACTAATTTCGCAGTAAAGAAAATATCAAAGATTTCTTTTTTCAGTTATAATGATTAACTTGCAGCGTCTAACAAGGTCTAAAATAACAGAACCACTCACCGATGGAATCCTAGATTGTTTTGTTTTAGAAACAATTACACATTCCGGTGCTGCGGAGTCTACATTATGTTCCATTCCAAAGAATGCCGCCACTCTGTGTATGAGCATACGATTATATGACGACATTGCTGGATATTGGATGTCAGTTCGACTGCAAGATCATACCAAAAGTTAAAGTGGGGTTTTTGTTGGATATACGATTTTTTCCTATAGCTTACCTTTTGTCATGTACTAGTTCAGTGAGGTCTTTTTCGATATCGAGGAGTGTAGATCGATCTATTGGATTTTTGGAAAGTGTTTCTCTGAAGAATTCTTTTAAATCGATACCGCTAGAGTCCGTAAATTGTTCTGTGGAACTATCTGCAAGTAGAGAAAACACACAGGAACGATTGATTAGCTTCGTGTATTTTTCAAAGTGGTGCAAGTTAATTTTAGCATTATTGTTAATGCTGTCTGTGATTATATTTACAAGATGTATGTTGAATTGTAATCAACGTGCTTTTCATAGTACCCATTGATAATTTCGATTGATCCTGACCAATTTATTGAGATCAATACTTCTATTTATTGGGATAATGTTTACGACGGCAAAAAATAGAAGATGAAACATTTAACCCAACCTGAGATGTGCTTGGATTTTGAGCTTCTATCTAGCTGCTGGATATCTTTGCTAAGCTCTGCGATACTTTTGATCGGCATTTCTAAAGTGCCATGATAATAACTTCCTTATAATATGTAGTTGCAAAAAAAAATGATGCTATGTTGCTCGAGCAAGGAAACTATGACCAGCGAAACCTGGAATAGTCGTTTATACATTCAATGGCGACAACTAACGAAGTCCATAGGGTGCAGCTCAAGAACATGTTCTTTAGACGCAAAAAATGAATGAGATGTGAAATGGCTTCTGATTCCGGTGAGATGGGTAGCTTTTAAAAGTTTTCAATAAATTGTTGGAAGGTATCGATGCAATGTGTTAAATTTAAGCTTGTTTACGATTATGAACTATTTTCAATGTCATACCAGTATAAAATCAAATGTAGCTTACCTCTAGATATAAAACCCGATGTACTATTCCCGCCCTCAACACTTGACGACGATCCCATGTTCTTAAGGCGTGCTTTCGAGCCCTTAGCGTTAGCGTTGTTCCTATGTTTTTTGCCCATTTGTCGATCACATTTTGCATTTGTCGTAGAAATATTCATCGTATTGTCTGTAGGACTTTCGCTTATAACGTTATTCCGATTCTCATCGTGCCCGTACGTGGAGCTACACGAACTATTATTGCAATTCATCTGATTGCCACCGATCGGGCCACCACAGTTCTCGTCGTTTGCCGCACGCGTGTAACGATTGTTTGTCGATGTCTCCTTGTCAAGACATAGTTGATGAGGCTGGGACAGCGGGGGAGGGCTCGATATCTGCATATTATTTAAACTATTTATTACATTTGAATCGGTTTGCATTTGGTGATTTTGTTGCTGCTGATGCTCCTGGAGCATTTGTTGCTGATGCTGCTGTGAATAGGACGATTGGCTTCGTCGCTGCGACTGCATTTGCTTTTGTATGGGCGGCGATGGGCCATTGTTGAGACTATTATTACTATTCATATTCGGTTGATGCATGTTTCCGCGATTGTTTTTATTGTTGTTATTGTTATGGTGACTCACTTTCGTGCCATCGACGTCAACTACTTTGTTTGAAGTCTTGCCATCAGACATTCCTCCAGATCCGTAGCCGCTCATGTGCTGCTTCGTTGAAATTGATGATGTCGATGAGTCACTGCTGTTGTTTAGCTGCTTCTCACTCGAATCGCGGTTAACATTGTTGTTGTTGTGATTGCGATGTCCTTTAGACGATTTCGGCGGCGACAGTTTAGGAAAGTCCACGTCTAACTGACTTTGACTACATACTACACCGTTACTTTCTGTACCAGAATACATTATTGATGTTGTAGTCAATAGCGTTGGCTGCGGGCTGGTCACGGCTCCTAATGAGGACGGTGACAGTGGCTCCTGCGTTTGTGTGGTTGAGGTTATGGAAATCGGCGAAGACGTCAACAGCGGCGATGTTGATGATGATTGTACTTGCACTTTATTATGATCATTGGCTATTTCGCTCGATGGCGAATGGGAATGGGTGGATACACCTGAGTAGCCGGAAAACGAGGTTGGTGAACTAGCTAGACCTTCGGCAGATGATCGTGGCGTCGGTGTACGAGGTGGTGATGCTGATTCATGCATAGCATGACTACGAATCAGATGTTTACTTTTCACACTCTGCAACATAGAAAACGTATCATAGGATTAAGTCAACTCGTGCGATTGGTTAAAATTTGCCGGGCTAGCGTTTCAAATGCAAGGAAAATAAAAACCAATAAGATTTGAACGATAGCATAAATCTACAACAATTATCGATTATTTTGATTAAATCACCATACGATTTACAATTTTCGCAGCTTATTCAAAATGAGTGAACCCAAAATCAGTTATAATAATAAATACCACGCGCCGGTAATATTGATTTTCCTGTTGATCCAAAACTAATATCAAATTACTGATTGTTTATTCTGGTCGTTTTTATACTTCACATCCATCAATTTTAAGGACATTCTTGCATAATAATTTACCTGGTGGTTAGAATGGATTCTAATACTACCAACGACCACTGAAACATGATAATGAAAATAATGAGCTATTTTCTCCGATACACATTCGATACATATCGTGCCTAGTGAACAGCCAACCAACAGTGCTACGTATGGATACGATAATGTGAATGTGTTACGTTTTTCCACGAAACGTATCCTGAGTTCAATCTAGCACAAATGGCTATAAGTCAATCTTACCTTAACCTTGACAGCTAGTCTTTTTCTACTAGACTTGCACAGCAAGCCTGGGCCGTGTCTTTACCAATTCGTATCACGTGATTTGACATACAACGCAAAGTAAACATTATATTTTAGGCGTGTAAAGCGAAGTTCGGGGGAATGCCAGAGAGACTCATAGAAATGGAAAGTGCTGCCAGTTTGCCAGAAAAGGATATTACATATTTGATTCTTTTTTGATTTGTCGAGCCATGAAATGATGAGGGAGCGTTATTTTTCTTCGTCTTGCATTGCTGAATTGAATCTTAATCCGAAAAGGATTTGAGTTGAAATAAGCGGCCAGAATTCACAGAAATCTGATGTAGACAGGATTCACAGAAATGTGGTGTAGACATATTATTGTTGGGGGGACTTTCTTTATGACAATAGTACATTCCATGCAAGATTGAATTTTGTTTTTAGCACAGAGTATAGCATATTTATTTAATAGGATATTGTGCTTGGTTTAAAGTGATTGTAAATTCTCAGCTAGTCTTTTTACAGAAATTAAAGCAGCAATCATTTTTCATGAATTTATTAGGTTTCTATTTGAAACATGGTCTAACCGCTGGCAACACTCCAATGCTATATGTGAATCAATGTGCAGCATCGACTAACCTATTTTTCTAATCATTATTTATTGGGAAAAAGTTTGGGTTGTTAAAAAGTAGCAGCCATTGATTTATTCAAAGCTCTCTTCTCAACACGACTATACAAAAAAACATCGAATTCTACTAAGAGTCGGAATGGTTTCCAAGAAAGAAAGAAAACATTACAACAAAACCGAATAGGTCCTTTTGCACAAATGTCAAAAGTTATTTAGCAGTCGGTCACCACTATCGATAAAATCAAGCTATATTTTATCGACTAATACTAATTAAGTTGGTGCTTGTCATCGTTCTTCGGTTGAACTACACACCAATGGAATGAAGGCGCGTTAATTATTGCTTCCTTTCCGTGTCGTGCGAATCAAGGCAAGCAGCAGAAATAGCCTTACTGTTAAACATTTTCTTCTTCTGAGAATAGCAGTCAATCAGGCGATTTTAGAATAATGAAAAGTCGGGTTCCTATGAAGAAATAAATGTCCTATTTCACCTTGGCATGTTGTCCGCTGTCGTTGGCCGAAAGACATGGCAATGTATTTTATAGACTAATAGTCACTTGAATGGAGTCTAGATAAGGACATTGATTTTGGTTAAAGAAGAAAATGTTTTTGTCCGTATAATCAAGTTTCGAGATACGAAAAATACATTGAATATGAGAGTTTGAATTGTTAAATTGAGTTTTATCAATGTATGCAGTCTAGATTTTGAGCTACCATGTTTTCTTGGATAGATTCGAAGTGAATTATTTACTTCTACAAGTGTGGACAGAATAATTGGACCGCGACTCTTATATTACGGAATTTTTAACTCTCTAAGACTTCAACCAGAATATCATTGTATATAACAAAAGATTATGGATTGGATGAGGGAACAATCCCAACGAGAATTGATTTCTAGCAAATTATTAATAACGATCACAAATGCAATGGCAATGCTAGGACATATTTCATCAACGAAGAGGACAAGGACATTTGCAACAGATAATGCGAAATAAATAGCCATTTACATTTATACCTTTAGATTCGTAATTGTGTCTACAGACACTATAGAGGGGATCACTGTTTGACTAGGCTTGCGATGAAGTTTAATTGCTTATCGATATCTATTCCTGAAATATAACATTTAAGTTTATATATTTAACAATTCTCTACATCAACTTACTCTTATGCGTGGTGGCAAACTATTCTGACATGAATACGATGACTCTTCAAGGTAATCTTTCTTGATTTGTGTTGTTGTTGTAACCAAAGTTGAGGCGCCTGGTGCCACAGCCAGTTGGGTTGGCGCAGAACTCATTGTCTCGTCTCATAAAAGCTAAAATATTTAAAAAAAAAAAGATTTTTATTTTATTAGAATGCATTTTATTATTTAATTAATAAAAATCAAATTTGGAAAATAACAACGTTGTGGAACAATTTGCAAAGAAAACACATTTTACACATGTTTTAATGAATTCATTACCCCAAATAACATTTTGCACGTGTATGCAAGTTTGCATGCATCGTAAAAACGATGTTTCAACGATCGTCGACAAAGGCAGAATTATTTTAAATTGCAATCAGCACCTTTGCAAACGTGAAATAGTTTGGTATATATTTGTTGGTGCACGCTATGACAAGGATGAGTTTATTTAAGCATATAGTTGTTGAATATTTTTTATAATTTATAAAACATCTGCAGATATCAAGATATTTCACTTAAAAACAACAACTGAATATCTTTGAAACATGTCGACTTCAAGAGTAAGTGTAAATTCTTTAAAAAGAATTCTCAGATTCAATTTTGTGAATGAATGCACAATGTTGTAGAATGATGGAATTATTTCCCGAAAAATGAATTATCGGATACTGGCAAAAAAATCATCCAGTCAGGACTATATGAGAACCTGAATTGAAAAATGTCAACAAAAGTTTGTTGTGGACTAGGCAGCGGCATGCCCTTTCTTTTCCACAGTTCAGAAGCAACCCTTAAACTTTCATTATTGTTCCAATAATATAGGAGTGGGTATTATAGGAAAAGTTTTTGGAGAAGTTTGAAATGAATTTAAAAAAAACAGCCTAATTTATTTGTTTTTCGTGGGGGATGGTTTAACGACGAGTAACTAATAACTGCTGCATGCTGCGTATCTTCCGAAAAAAGGGAAATCATGCACGGCTAACGCTCATAGAAAGTTGTGTAGATTACATGATTTTGAAATGAGCTAATAGGGGGCCAATTAAAAGGTATATGTATATAAATTCGTACATTACACAACATAACAGACAAAAAAAGATCCAAGTGTTTTCAACCTACTGTAAAAATTTGGATCATATTATACGGCGTTGTGTTTACTAGAGCTAAATTAGAGCTACTGCACTACCAGTCGTTATATGCAATTGTGAAATGGTTATTTATTTGCAAAAGTTGCATGTTTACTTTTTTTGCACGCTTTGTTTCCAAATAGTTGGTTAGTATTATTTAGCTAATAGTAAAGCTATAATATGTATGATTTACCTAACACTAATGAACAAAATAATCCTGTGTAAACAACAATGGGTAATTTTTTTTGAAAATGATGGTTTGATTCCATTTTCCATCGAAAAGTGTTACAACACAAATCTATCTTGAGAACAAATCAAACAAACAACTTTCGTAGCAGACGATCTAAAATACATCGAATTCAGAAAATTTATCGAATCCTGAAATCATGCGGGGATTTATCTCTCTATTTGTCAAATATTTAATTCATCCTTTCTTAGACTAATCTCATATCATAAAATACGTCAGGATTTCAGTAAAGTCAAAGCATTTTTTCCATACACTCGCACTTGTCTCGTTACTTTAGAAGCTTTGTGATAAAATATTGCTAATATCATTAATTTGTCTTCGACGTTCTTGTCTTAATTAGAACATTTATCGTAGGTAAGGCTATATCCTCGTAGATTTTCCATCATATGTCATAAATTTTCCTTGTTGGCACTATACGGAAAGTTACTTTGAAAAACCAGGCACCCTTATGTGTAAGTAAGTAGATTCAATTCTTCTTCCTTTCTATAGAAATGACCAGCATCTAATCGTGATAAATAGTGTTAATGCTTTTTTTATTCAACGTGATAGATAAGGGACAGACGTAACTCTACTTTGGTGTTGTATTTGAAAGGAACATTGTGGTTGATTAGCACAAGTGACTTGGAAAGAAATTTATTAAAGAAGAGATTGATTGGTATTTATAAAGCATCACGAGTGAGCACGCTTGTGAGCATATTTTTTTATACATATTTTATTCAATTTCATTCATCATAGATACATATTCAGAATACAGTGATAAGTTTATCATGAAAGTAAAGGTCGTATTTCTTATTTTTCCGAAAAAATTATGAGCCGCATTTTATTTAAATTTATTAACGCAACTCTGCAAAACAACAACATATTCTCCGTCGTGCTGTTGTTTGTTTATTGGGGAACGTGGAAGTTACGTAAGCGGTGCTTCTAAACCATTCATAATTTAATGAAGTATCAACGAGTTTCTACAAATCGTATTTCTTAAAAATATAAGAAAATACACTTGTTTTCTTTATTATACGATTTCGATTTTATTATTATTATTATTTTTATAACATTAGTTGTGTCCTTCTTCAGTGTGTTACTGTGTCTGGGACACAGATACAGTAATATACTGAAGAAGGACACAACTAATGTCCGAAATGTACATTTGGTAATAATAAAATCGGAATTGTATAATAAAGGAAACAAGTGTCTTTTCTTATACATTCATAGTTACAAAATTTCCGCTTTCTGTCTCTCGCTTGGCTTGCGTGACGTCCGCAGTAGAGATATGGTCTTCTTCGTTTTCGTGTTCGTTTGTTTGGGGAACGTTAGGTAACAAATACGCTACTTCCAATTTTTTTCTATATTTGTTTTTGGTTTACTAATATATCTTGACATGAAAAATTATGTATTTAAGTGAAACGTCCGTATAAGATATCAAGGAAGTAAATTTCTATTGATTTCACTTGATCTAAACTAATAATATTACCAACATAGGTTATACATTACTTAGGAAATATACTTTTGGGGTGTGCGCTCAACTACCCTCTTGTGCAGATTGTAGACCCTGAATACATTATTAATGTGGAACAAAGGAGGTATTTCGATATTTAAGCCTAATTTAATATACCTGAGCTAGTGCCTCCACTGATTCAGATAACTGCAAACTTTTTGCAAAATTTTCTGTTGCATTTTTTTAGGGATATCGTGTGTTCTCAGTTTGCTTGGCTACACACGCGAAAATTGGAATATACGAGTATGTAGCCCGCAACCACCCGAATTTTTTTATCATACGACTGCTGGAGTTACCAATGAAGATTCGAAGTTTTGAATTACAATCTACTAAAGTAGTAGTTTTAAAAAAATAGTGGTTCACTAGAAACGGAAATTGCTACTCTCTGAGCAAAACAAGATCACGGAGAAAATAATAAAAAAAAAGTAATAAAATGTTGTAAATTCGGTGTATTTATCAACTAGGAAATATAATTCAATTTTAATTTTGTTAGTTGAATTTTAGGATTTCAAAAAAAAACAGTACAATTTGGAAAATGCATTGCAATTAAATGTTTTATGGGACACACTCCCCATTTTACTTGAAATATGAAGGAATAGTTTTCTGAATTGTATGATATGTGTGTGCGTGCTATTCTAGATTTGAACTTTTGATTATTTATGTATCTGAATACAGAAATCTTTCAAATGAGCTGCATTTACGTATTCATGCTTTACATAAATTATTATTATTATTATTCCTAATTCAACTAGGCATGACGCATATCTGGAAATCATAAATATTGAATGAGTCTCTACACTTTTTATTCCACAGTATATCAAGACTTCATAAGCTATTCAAATATAAAGTAATCAATTTACCTTTTAGGGAAAGATGCGTTGAAATATATACATTTCGTTGATGATTCCATTTAAAATTCTTTCTATTTATGCGAAAAACTGCAACGAATAATTCAGTGGCTAACAATCTTGAAGGACGACACACTATCGTTGTGACTGTAGTTCGACACTAAATTAATACACGATTATTGAAATGAGACAACATTTTTAAGTCGACCGTACTACATATTTAGTTTCATTTAGAATATTGGCAGTGCACTGAAATTATTCTCGTTTCTATCAATGAATGATTTTTAAATAGTCTGTAGAAAAATGTCGAGTATTTTTCATCACAACAATTTTATAAAGTATATATGTTCGAAATGTTTTTTTGCCGAATGGAGAAACTATACACATTTAATGTATACAGCACATAAATAACATTGACTTATTTATTTATTTATTTTTATAAATAACTTAATGTATTACTCACGATGAATATTATGTTTCATTTAAATTTGTAGATATTATTCTATATATATATGTTATAATCTCTTTTTTTGGTTAAAATTTTAAAATATAGAAATCACTAATAATTATATAGCACAGCACTATCACATTTTTAAAACTCTCTGGTAATCAGTTAAATTTAAAAAAAATATTTTCATATATAAATCCGTTCAATATGTGTATAAGTTATGATAGTTTCTTTCATAAATGTCCACTTTTGGTAACTTTTTTGTTTAGCGCACAGCGACCATCTTGATAACACTAAAAATAGAACATTTAGCAAACATATGCTTTCGAAGTTCACTTATTGTTTTTAAATATACTATATTATTCGTTACATGATATATAGTTTGTTGCACCGTACATTAAATACTGTCATTCTCATATACATATTTATCACTTTGATTCAACTTTAGTACCTCCCGTGTGTGGTTTTCATCATACTTCCTTCAAATGGTGTGTTTACCTAACATGGAGGAAGCGGTAGATGGAATTATGAAATGCAGTAGCAAGGTTTAGAATAAGTAGACATGCAAATCGAGACAAGTTACGTGAAGATATTTGCCGGTCCTAGCTTTTTGATAGACAAATCCAGATATAAAATAATATGTTCATTTTATTGAAACCTAAATGAATCATTCCTTTTTTCAAAATCAAGTCTACTATGCAGTTTTTTTTAATTTTTTTTATCGATAATATGCGGCGGTACCTAAAATTCAATAATTTAACAATTGAGATAGATCTCTTTTGAGATAGACGGAATCCTTTAGTGCTAATCTACAATAATGCGGCTTGAAAGTAAAATGTTCAGCTATTTGCTTGATTCATTGCCAAGAAAACCTTTACGATTAATAGATTATTTTTATGATTTACATCTACATGAGAAATCTGATATAATTACTGGATTAATCGGTTGGCTGTGGGCTAAATGGTTGACATTGAGTATTAGTTTAAGCTGTCATATAAGTTAGTTTATCATGGGTTAGAACCTCCTAGTCTAGTCAACAACTTCGTCTTTCTAGTTGTGCTTTAGGTTAGCAACTCACTAACACTATTATTGCACATTAATGGGGGTTCTTAGTTTCCAGATTTTATGCTGGTTCATCATTAATTTAATGGAAAATGTGGTTTCGGGGTGTCGGATGGCATACTCTTCAGGTGCTGTCATAAGCATAAAATCTGGAAGCTAAGAACCCCCATTAATGTGCAATAATAGTGTTAGTGAGTTGCTAACCAGAAGCACAACTAGAAAGACGAAGTTGTTGACTAGACTAGGAGGTTCTAACCCATGATAAATTAACTTATAGAGAATAGCTAACGTAATCATATATACGAACCCATTGACAGTCGTTATAATTCGCAGATACAAATAATAAAATAGTTGAAATATAACGAGCTTAACCCATCAACAAGCCTAACCGTGGTCGTGCTGTCTGGTGACGGATGGCAAATGACAGCACCTGAAGAGGATGCCATCCGACACCCCGAAACCACACTTTCCATCAAGTTTTCATATTTAAAAAAATCTTTATCCCCATTTATGTTCAGTATCTCACTTATTACAGTCAATAAATTAAATAATCCAAAAAAATTACTCTACAATATCACTGATTAAAACCGCTATTCTTAGATTTTGCGAATTTTTCAACCCAGTTACTTATAAAATTTCGATTCGTGAACTCAGATCGGGATGAAATTTGGCATGTAAATAGAAGACAGTTAGGGATATTCAATCCTTAAAATATTAAACCCCAACACAGTCCACCCCATTTTCAGAAAAAAGCCTTTGTAATTTTTCGCGTCTTTTCAATTAGAAGGTTTTTACCCCTACCAAGGGCTGTAGGGAACAGCGTGCTCAGCTCACGATGCTGTGTTTAATTGCAATTTGGTGCAAATTTTTGTTGAAAAGAAAGTTATTAGTTTGAGGGTTAATCAACCATAAAGTACAATTTTTTTAATAAATCAGCTAGCTGTGCATTTAGATTTGGAAACTGTACTAGAATTTCATTTTTGAATGGTTGGATGGTTAAAAACTGTTGTAATCTAGAATTAATTTCTGCGTCTGAGCCTCGTTACCAATTTGGCAAAAATCAAGGTACCTCGTTTTTCTCTGGTTATTATTAATTTGGAAAATTATATGTAGTAAGCACTTTTGAACTACATTTAAGGGTCTAATATTGGCTTATAAAATCTTAACTCTGAAAATTTTTCTACAATGCCGGCTTCCCATGGAGCATGATTTTGTGGGCCGTGCCGATTTGCACGAGCACGCGCCTCGATTTGAAGTTTTGCACCCTTCCCACAACGTGTTGGTGGTGTGAAGCGGCGCGTGAAATCACGCGTGGAAAGCCGGTATAAAATTTATTTACATATGATGGCAGTAGCTGTTTTGAAGGTTTAAAGCCTGTATATTCCCTTTTCAATCGATGTATGTTTTTATAAAAATATACATACTGGATTGTTCTTTATGAAACGTATATTTAAAATAATGATAATAATAGCAAAAAATCAATGACATCCTTCACAAATAACAAACAAATGAAGAAAAAAGAAATACTATTTCATTATAGAATATAAATTAACTTGAATGAAATCAATTATATATCTAAATATGTTTTTTATGAATATTATCCTGTCGTTATTTATCGTGGAGTGTGTGGTATTTTTCAAAGAGCGCCGGTAAATGTAAGGACACTTGACAGTGCTTACATTGTCAAGTAGTCTCACTACGTTTGTTGTGCATGGCGTGTACATGGCACTTTTTCAAAGGATTGTTTTGTACTTGTTGGTGGAACGCGTTCCGAAGAACGACTTATTTAATAGATAAAAAAAAACTGCTGTGTTTCCTTAGACGGGACATTTATTATTTTATTATTTTATATACGTATAACTGTGACTTGAAATACGTATCAGTGGCGAGGCGTTCATATAAGCCGATTCCCATCGGTTTCCCTTTCCAAATATGTTCCAAAAATGTCTAACGCTTCAGTTTTATAAGGGAATTAAGTGTTTATTCACTTGCATGCATCACTGTAAACATGCACAATCGTTCCACTTGATCTCAGTGTTTATTTCATCATATTCCATTCTCTTCATTTTACACATCTTCATATTTCCATAATAGCCAGCAAAGCGATCAACATCTGTAAGAGTTGCAGCAAAGCTTTCCGAGTCTCGAATTCATCAATAATTTAAGGTGCCGTGGGCATTCAACTCCCGTTTGTTGGAATGACAGCTCGGTTTTCCTCAATAGGATATGGAAACAAATCAAAAAGCCGGTAGCGTTCCCGGCTTGCGAATCAGCTGTGAAAATTGATGCTAGAAAATCATCGACTTACCCACAGTAATTTTTCTACCCTCGCCACTGATACGCATACACAAAAATAAAATAATAATTATCCCGTCTAAGGAAACACAACAGTTTTGTATTCTATATATTGGATAGGCGTGGAAAACATCGACGACAAAAATAGTTTTGACTTGTTTGATATTTTTTATTATAATTACACAAACTAAAACAAAGGCAAGTCATTATATTGCTAAAGAACTTTAACACTTTGAAATCGCAGGATAACTTACTATGGATGCAACAGTTGTAGAAAATGTGATAAAGGAAAGAAAGAAATTTATATGGTTTTTAACCATTTAAATGTTTTGATTTTGGTACAAAATTTTAATGCGGGCGACAAACGTCATTTTCACGGAAGGGGTTAAAGTGCAAATAAAATTGGATTTTTTTAAAAAAAATCTTTCAATCATAGCTTTGTACATATAACAAATCGCAATCCTATAATAATTGATAAAATGACAAGAACCACACCATATTAAACAGTTCGTTTCTTATAGATGCTCTTCCTATAAGCATTCTCTCATTATACTATCGAGTCAGTTAATTATTTTTAATTAAAATTAAATAGGAGCGTTTGTTGCATTCAACAAAAATAATTAGTTCGTCTCTAAAACACTTGAAGCGTGTTTAAAGTCACAATTTTTACTAGAACAATTTCCAAACACTGAACAAGAAATCAAGTATTGATCCACTACACCTCAATATTGCCAACTGAAGACAAAACAGACAAGCGAACAAACATTCACTCATCACTCAGTTAATAATAAATTTGATAAACGCTACTCTCTAAAAAAAAGTGCCACAAACAAACAACCACACTCGATCATCAGCTGTGCGTTCATCATGTGTGACGAACATTGCATCATAGTTACGTGAGTGACGTCACAAAGGTCAAGAACGCGTGAGTGATGTCGTGCAAATGAAAACTTTTGTGCTAGGTGTTAGTAGCCAAACTAATTCGTTATTAAACGCCGTCCGCCCGTTGATTATTCTTTTATTAGCATTGAAGAGGCGTTCCGCTCTTTGGCGCAACGGAAAGTTAGGGGTTCCAACACGTTCCACCCGTCTCACACTAGCAAACTTGTTACGGGCATATGTGTCTCACCTCCTCTAGAAACGTTGACATCACTAATAAAACCTGTGTTCCTGTGCGAGCAGTGTTTAAAAATCTTTTCGTTCTGAGTTTTCGCAGTTCATTTTCATTATCGCATAATTTAGCGAGAATTGTCGGTTTATAAGTGAATTTCGCGAAAAATCAGATTTGCACGGGGAAAACTATTCGTTGGGATTCATTTTCATGGCAGGGCAGTCATTATATTTCGAAATAATTTCAAAATTATTTAAAGAACATCGAGCACTGGTTCGGGCGATAATTAACACTATTCTTAGCATAAAACAAGCACATGTTGAATTCAGCAAGCGTTAGATATCACAAGAACGGCAACGGTTCGGTTGCTAGCGAATCGAAACGAGGAAACTACAAAGGGAAATAGAGGACGTTCTGCACTGTCATTTATCATCGACTAAATAGAATTCCCCTGCGTGTTCATATCCATTTTCCACAATTTCAAATGATTTGAAAAGATAATACCGAAGGTACGCAGCAGAAGGATGAGGCGACCATTTTTCATAATTTTAAGAGGCACAACTGAACTCCCAGACGCAACGTTAATATATCATATTTTCTAAGAACAGTTTTCCCATTTCCCGACTGTTCTTTTCTATTTGACCGACGATAAAGGCGACTATACGATTATATCAAAAGCAATTTTCGAACTGAATTCGCACCGAGCTTTCGCCCGGAAAATTCACAAAGAGAGCCCCACAAAAAGCAACGAGAGAATGCGAGGAGACTGAGAGCTAGCAGATACACTTCATAATCATATATATGAAAAGCTTCGTCAAAGTTTTCCATCTTATATACAAGGCTCGGATATATATGCATACAAGCACGAGGAGAATAGATGTTTTTCAATAAGTTTAGGGATTCGAGACGAACTTCCAATGCTTTTCATGTTATATAGACGTCTATGTGCAGCGAAGTAGCTGCAGGTGGACTAGAATAAAGGTAGCGTCTGTTTTTAAAACTTACCTAAAAAATTGTGAACAAGAAAATTCCACCGTTTTGCCTTGCAATGCAGACTAACTGAATGTATTCTCCATATACATAAATTCTAAACAGTTTTTGCCCCAACGGCGAACGTACGAATTTCCACAAGAAACTTTCGCAAGCTAACATGTTGTGTGGAAGTTGACAGGGAAGCATAAATTTTTTAATGCGTCTAGCGAAGTTTAATTTTATTTGCCAGATAAGAAGTAATATATTTTTGGAAGTTTTCCCATATGTGCGAAGAAGCACCTGAGTGTACTGTAGTAGAAGGTTGATGGTATACCATCGAAGGGATTAGGGGGTGATTCCAGTAAATTATGCATGGAGGAAATGGCTGTTCAAATCTCACATGCCAAAAACAATACCTATTAAATTAAATGAAAATTCGCTGTCAGAAATAAAGTCGTATCTATCTCTTTGAATTTAGAGATGTAAAATTATTTCAGCAATATACAGTGCCCGAAATAACTATAAGTTCACCTTATTTTTTCTCTACTGCCACATTTAGAATTTATACTCGGTTACTTACTACTTAACAAACAATAACGGAAAGGGTGCTTGTCCTATGTAACACGTGATTTCGCAGTGCACCGCCACCAAGCAATTGATATGGGACATTTGGTTGAAATTAGTGCGAAAAAATTATATGTTCACTGGCATTTTTGAAGTTTTTCTTGAACAGGTTAGAACCTACTACTACTAATAAACCAAAAAAGAAAAACAGCAAACTCTCAAGATGAGAAACTAATCCTACAACTTAGAGAAAAGATGTCTACTACATAAAAGCAGACAAAGGAAATAAAATTGTCATCATGAACAAAAAGAAATACGACGAGCTTGTTGAAGAAAAACTAAGAAGCGCACTCAGAAGTGACCCACTACCAGACTCAATAAAAAGAACAGAAAGGGTGTTGAAAGAGTGTAAATCCCTGATTGGAAACCTTGCGTCCCTAAGAGTTCAGAATCCGAACCTCCCAAGAATCAAATGCCTTCCTAAATTACACAAGGAACAAGCTACGACAAATTATCACGGCAACAGCACGCCCTCATACAAAATAGCCAGATGGCTCGTAGAAGAATTTCAAAAACTGGAAACACCAGCAAAGAACAGATCTGCAAAAAAATCCTTTGAGTTAACGAATCTACTACGACTGGAGACGAGATCATGACATCATTCGACGTGACAGCCTTGTTTCCCAGTGTACCGATCAGATAATCACTACACCTCTTGGAGGTATGGCTACTGGATCAGAAGAAGTCTTCAGAATGAAAAAGCAAAGTGAGATGTTACATGAAATGGCGGACCTCCGCATGAAAGAGAACCTCATGTGTAGCAATGGGGAACCTACTTTCCCCTTTCATCATCGAATTCTTCATGAGCTCGATCGAAGAGAAGATTAAAGAAAAAAACTGTTACCAAGGATATGGAAACGATATGTAGATGGCGTGTTTGTGTTAGTTAAGCGAGATAAGCTGGAGGAGGTTTTTGAAGGAATCAACAATATCCACAGAAACAGTATTCACTATGGAAAAATACCAACTACACGGGATCGCATATTTATACATGAGAATCATCAGGACAGGAAACCAATTTGAGTTTGACATACATAGGAAACCAACTTACACTCAAAGGACGATACCAAATACATCCAATCACCCATTTACTCACAAAATGGCAGCATACAACTCCATGATCTACCGGATGCTCAAGGTCCTTTTAAGTACTGAATGCGGTTTGAAGGAAAATAAGTACATCTTAGAAACAGCCAAAATAAACGGCTTTGACACGACAATCATCGAAAATCGGATCAAGAATAAGGACCAAAGACACGACACAACCAAGGATCCACGAACCTCGACGGAAAAAGCGGAATATACGATGTTTCTTGCGAGAAGTAGACAAGGTCTACATCGGACAGACTATCAGGCCGATCCAAAAAAAGAATGCAGGAGCACATCAGAGAAGCTGAACTAGCCATCAAAAATGGAAGGACGGAGGTCAGATTATCGGTGGCAAAACATATAATTGAGGAGGGCCACGCGACCACATTGTCAAACTCAAAATGTTTGAAAATAGTACACAAACGGTCTCAACTGGTTGCGTATGAGAGTTTGATGATAGCAAGAATCCCAGCATCGAAACGCTTGAATCATGATCTTGGGAACGGTTTTTCGAAGCTAATTAAACTAATTCTTTAAGATAAAGTTAAACCAGGGCTCAGGTAAAGACCTGGGGACCTAATTAGCAATAAGTTTAGGATATTTAAGATAGATTATGCCACATTTGTCTTCAGACACAGTGTAACTCTGAAGAAGGACACAACTAATGTCCGAATTATATATATTTGTAATAAATAAAAATTTTTGAAATCGTGTATAAGGAGTGTCTCTAATTTAATTTGTCATTGATGAATATTTGCGTCCAAATTGTCACATGCCAGAATAAAATAGAGTATTTTAAATATGAACTGACGTTAAGTTTATTGAGCTTCAACCCCAAGGGATATGAAATTAAAATTTGGGTTGCAAAGAACGCCAGATTCCGGGACTACCAATCGGGATCGCAGATGAATCTCTTCCTAACATTATGAACGTTGACAACTTTTATTCGATTTAGGTGAAATTTGCCAGGTATGACAGAGTATTTGTGTTCGGTCAGGGCTAAGTGGAAAATATTTTTTTAAACATCTAAACAAAAATAATTATTAGAGGCCAAGTCTAACTAGTAGGATGAGTGGTTACTTTTTCGAATACACGCCGACGTGGAACGTTTTGCTACATATGAAGTGTGAAGGAGTGCGTTGTCTTTCAAAAACGAAACAATTTTGCTAATAGTGCCGTACACTACCGTCGAAAAGTCTCGCAACACCGCTTATATAATACGTTTGGCGACTTATTAAGGCAGTGCACAATTTTACAATAACCAATACACCTACAACAGCGAAATGTTTCGAAACTAATTGACAGTAGCTATCAACATGCCTGGGCTATGCTTAAAATTATGTACAGCGCACAGGACGCAAATTCGAAATGCATAATAGATGAATAGCACCTTCTGTTTGAATTGGCTTTTCTAAACCTGTTCAGTATAAAAATAAATAAAGCACGTGAAGCATTCTTCAAAATGCTACAGTCTCAAATAAGTTCAGAAATACAAAGATTCCACCCTTAATTAGAGATGCAAGATTATTTTTACAGAAAAGTAGAAGTTCGAAATTTTGGTGGAACGTGTAGGCAGCGTGTGCATCACTTTCAAGGAGAAAGGATATTTTCATAATGTGTAAAATACTCAATGAAGCATAGTGGACGATTTACGATGTTGTGGGGTTGTTTTGGTGGTGAACGTGTAGGCGACTTGTTTAGAATAAAGAACATAGTTAGACAACAGAAGTACCTCGAACATTATAATTTCATTCGATGCCAATAGAAGAAAGATCGTTGGAAGTGCATTAATAATGACGCAAAGCAACGACCTTCTAAGCTATGCAGGGACTATAAAGAATAGCAAGAGGTATTTGAGAACATTGGTTGACCTCCTCAATCTCTTGATTTTAACCGTATCGAGTTACAGTAAACCGAACATAGTGAATTATACAAACTATAAACTCAGAACATCTTTGAAATCATCTTAAAACATCAGGATCAACAACTTGAGATAATCGTTGCGATTCATTTCCCGTGGCAGTAGTTGCGATCATCATAGACCGATAACGATGCGAGTGAAATTAGTAGGGCAGTTTATCTGAAGAGGAAATCGAAGGAGCTGCGAATGCACAGGATCAATTTGATTATAAGTGTTCTTACAAATATTTTATTGTCAAAACATCTTGCAAAATTTGAAAGGTAGATACGTGTTCTTAATATTAATCATAGGTGTAGATGGATGCGAATAATGAAAATTAAAAATAACTGATATAAAGAAAAATAGGGGAAATTTAACTTTAACATAACGCCATACTATTTTTGGCTAGTCCTAAAACAAAAAACCGAGCTTCCTATTATGTCACACATATTCATTTTAACACGTCAATTCCAGTATTTAATAAAGTCTTAGTAGGAAAGATACAGATTCTTAGAATACTAAGTCTCCACTTTTACAGCTGTACTACAGAATTTCCATCAAAATTTGATTTGCTTGATTCTGTTAGGAGAGTTGGAAATGTTTTTATACGTTCATTTGTGGTTTGAGGCATCATACATTCCACCAAAGTTCAATTTAACAAATTCATCGTCTTACCACGACATTCAGTTTAGGTGGACAAAAGATTCAAAGCAAAACGTGCCGTTAACGTAGTGTTTAGAACTTCAGTGACATATAGCTTCTGAAAACTGCCTACAATTATCTAAGTTCTACGGTGTTCGAATAATCAGCATTAAATATTGATTAATGCTTTGCCTTGATGAGATTTCCAAGTCATGTTTGTGTATTCAGACATAAACTTTTCCACGGCTTTATGGATTTCGTGTGATACACGTGGCGATTTCAGCTATCAAGGATATAGACGTTGACAAATCTTAGGCTCATTCCTCACATTGAATCCCTCAAATCGGTTAGGGGAAAAATTTGGTTTTTATTCGGATTTGGGTTAGTATGGATTTCGTGAAATTATTATTCAAAACTCCTTACGTTTATTCCTATTTCATAGAATTTAATTCTTTCTTTATCATATGCTTCAAATAATCAAAAGTCATTGACCTTAAAAAGTTATTTATGGTCTTATCCATTTCCAGCTGGAAATATAGTTTGGCGATGCTCTCCAATACAATTATTATGATTGCTTATCAATGAAATATACACAAAGGATATGCACATATCGATATCGATTTTTGAGTTTAATGTTGATGAAATGCGTCTTCCAGCGAAATACACAATCCTTGTGAAGCAATTCAACTCTTGACAAGTCTTCCGTGCGTTAAGAAAATACGACAAGTAGGACAACCTTAAATGCATTGTGTATTGTTTGAAAAATATATTTTATATCTGGCTGTGACTGTCTATTTCGGGGATATGATTTCACAATTTAAATTTTTTCATATGCTTGTTATCCTTTTTCGTTATCGTAAGACATTTATGTAAACTCTCGATGACACACCGATCGGAATCGATGCAAATACTTTGAGTTACGTAAAATATATTTTTGCGGTAGACATTTCAGCGATTTATGCATATAGCATAATAATCGACGAAGCTCAGGTAGATTTTTTATTGAATTTGATAATAGGGAAAATTTGCGTTACATGTATGAGATAATATAGTACAAAATGGCGAAATTTTTAAGTAGAATTCATTATTAAAGACAAATGAGGAGGGGTGCAACAAAACGGAATTATTTTATTCGAATTTAAATTACCGAGATAAAAGGTTTAGATGAACGAGAAGTTTCGTTTCCTGATAAAATTGTTTATAGTAGAGTAATTTTTTAAATATAGACTAGAACAAAAGATAATCAAACAATTTTCGTTTGGAAAAAATAAATAGTGCTTATGACTGGAAATGCTATGAATTTGCTCAAATGTTTCAATGCAAACATAGTTTACATTATAAAGAAATGCTAGTCAAATTTGTTTGAATAATCCTTTTTACCAGTTCCGATTCAATTTATCTATTGAAAAAATAACAAACAAAATCGTACAATGTACAAAACGTGACCAGTTGATGGAAATTATATCAATGTCCCTTTTTCGATAAAACTTGAGCACTTTCTTGACTTCCAAGAAGAAAATTTGTTTTACAAAATCTGAATAAATATGAATATCTTAATTCATATATGATATCTCAAAACTCTCTTATTAGTCAAATTTAATTTTCATTAAGTTTGAATTTAAGAGTGCATTTCACATTGAAATGAAAAAAAGACCGCCATTCAGTCGAAGCAATGCACCAAATTACTATCTTAACTAATTTACTTGATAAACATTTTGGAATGAAAATTAACTTCTGTGCGAATAATTATCGTTGAGAGATAATTGCGAAGTTTTCTAAGGAATTTTAGGGGGAAATTCAAGAAAGTGAACGGTATTCAAGTTTTGTGTAAATATTTTATATATTATATATTTTATATATTCTCTGAAATAATGAGTTTTTTCATTACAACTCCATTCCAATGTGTCTGTTATAAAAAGGTAATGTCGACTGAACACAATGTGTCTTTTTTTTGTATTTGAAAAGACCTGGATGTTTGCAATTTTTTTTTCTAAACTAGGTTCTTTCTGTTCAAAATGCAGCTTATTGTGTGAATATATTTCATATGTAACCATAAGAGAGTTTTTAATTTGAGATAAATTGATTACAGGCTAAGTGTAGATGATGTAGGTGAATTGATGACCAGCGATCACTCTGAAGAGTACACCAAAATACATTAGTCGTTTGGTGTAGGGTTTTATTTCGACAAGTAGAGATAATTTATTGACTGGCTAGTCTAGTTCGCTATTCTTCGTTCGATAAATCTTTTAAGCACATCAAGGGTCTCTTCTATCGTTTGGGACCAATGAAAATCGAATTACTGAGCTTTTATCGAGCTAACTTTAAAAACACTTAAAAAAACCGGTACAATTTTTAAATGCAGAGATGTGATTATGTCAAACACAAAACTATTAAATTTGGTTTGTAATATTTATAGCTTTTCCCGAGTCACTTAAACTCTCTCACAAGTCGCTTAAACTGCTTCCCAGTTCATTTAAATTTTTTCTAAATCATTCAAATCCCCACAGGTGAGCATATAAAGTACTGATTTTTCATGAAAAGCGAAATGACGCCAGATAACGTTAGAAATTCTCTATTCGTTTTCTCATACATTTAAATTCTACCTCAAATGAAAAAAAATCTTTTTTCCAAATCAGGTACAAAGTGATTTTAGCAACGCCTGCCAATAGAAAGTATCATCCGAAGTAAAGTTGTTACGGAAAGTTTTTCGAAACGGTTTTGTTAATAATAACGTTCTAGGCATGTAGACTTAAAAAAATGTTTGTAATTTTAGAAAGGATATTAAAGGTCAGAAGCAGCTAGTTTCGAAATATTTAAATCAAGAAAACTGTATTCAGTATCGTTGATTTTTAAAGTCGGACTGCAAAATTCCTCCGGAAATGAAAACTTAAAACGAAATTCGGCTGTCAAATAGTTAAATTGAATTTCAGCATTAAATTTACCATTTGAAATTATTAGTGTTAAAAATTAATCAGTTATATTTTTCTAGATGTCGTAGTTGAAGCAGCACTTTGACGACTTCGTCTTTTAAACTTTTTTTTGTTCGCGACTAAAATGTTTTTGCACGTTCACTGGACTTTAATTTATCCTCTGGAAATGGTGATATCCAATTCTTGTAATCACTACTTCATTCACTGTGTAACAACGCTTACTTTCTTTATGGGGAAAGTTTTGATGGTACTTCGATCATTAAATTGATCTTGAAAATGAAAATTAAGCGAATTGTTTAAATTTTTTATCTCTTTAACCGATAATTGATAAAATTTAAGAATATTATTTGAGCTTAGTGAAAAATCCATCCATTTCGAACCTACATTGCAAATCTGTCGTAACGCTTGTGATCACCACAATTATCGCTAAAAAAGGATAAGTCCCTACGTCTGATCACACTGATGTTGAGTAATTTTGAATAACTCAATCATTTTCTATCATGTGCAAATAACAGCCTGGTTATATACATATACCTGTCACAAAAAAACAGTTGTTTATTTGAAATTGACGATTCCTTATTTTTTCTATTGCAAGCTTTGTACGCATTGCTGGCGAAGAAACAAAAAAAATAGAAAAACAACTCCCCCACAATTCCATCCAACAGTTTGCGACAAATATATTCAATTTACCGCACAAGGAGTTGCAACGATTTTAAGGGTGATATAATAAGTTTGATCGATGTTCATTTATAATGCATTACAACAGTGTCAGTTCAACGACCGCGTCCTCCAATTTATAAATCTTCGCAAGGATTTAGTATTGCGGCTGAGCCGTTCTAACAATTGCGTCACTTCCGCGATGAGCGGCTGTCCTTCATGAAGTTTCTAGGAGTTCCGGAAAACACAATCTACATACATATGTAGGTGAATAGTAGGACCAACATTTTGCAAATCTTTTCAAGCCCATATATATACATATATCAGATTTTATGAAGCTTCCAGGGGTAAAAAGTTTGAAGTAGATTTAACTGTTGCCCGAGCGGTGTAAGCAATTCTAGAAATATATTTTTTGTGTTTGCATAAGAGCGTAGCATGCAATCCCATATAAACATACAATTCAAACATACTTCTTTTCTGCTTTTTGACTGCTATACTATTTTCGGTCAAATGCAACAATGGCTTGACTTATTGCGTAATTTTAACCTAAATCCATCACTTGAATAGCCAACGATTAAAAACCTAACTTTTACATTAGCTGTTTGAAAAAAAAGATTTTTGGTCACAATCACTTAGCTAGAAAAAATTTCAACTCTTTCCAGAAGACACATATTTTCGCGGAATTATCCTCTCGTGCCTCAAAATATTTCTCAGTTTTTCGTCGATTCGTTTCCTTGCGTTCTTCCAATGAAAACAAAAGCAACTGATGCCCACAAATTTCCTTTCATCCATCACAGACGCTTACTGCTCGTAAAATTTTGAGCATAAACTCGACGACGACGACATTTTCAAGAAAACTTTCTGGCTGTCGTTGCTTGGCCCTAATATCTCGCGAGCGTTTCTGCATTCGACGATTTTGTAACATTTTCACGGGAAGGTCATTCAAACCCGAATAAGTGGATGAGTACTACCACTACCAATTGGCGACTGAAGTTGGTGGCTTCTTTTCTTCATTTTTGCAGGGCGCACGAAAGGAGCAAGAAGCAGTGAAAAACAATTTGCGGCCAATATATCATTGTCAGGCAATAGCTTACAGCTTGATTTTGGCACCGTTCCCAACGGCTGGCTTCTGTTTAGTGTATGCATACATATTATATTACATGAATATAATTTCGACTAGCCTATAACAATGCTAATAACAATAAAGCGTGAAGTTTTTTGGTACTTAACACGCACCGAAACGACGAGGCGGCTTCTCCACGCCAACTATGCACGCTATATTCGTGATTATTAGTATTATTTTTATAAAACGAGCCGCAATCTGAATGGCTATCTCCATAACTACCACTCGGGGGTGCATGGGCAGCATAAACAATACGCAATCCATTCAGGGCTTAATTTGCGAAGCTTAAGATACTTCCTCGACAGTGTTTGCCTGCTAGGGCACGGTTCCTCGGCGGAGTGGTGCGAGACGGAAATCCTGCTGCTCCTTAGATTTGGTCCAGCGGGTTACACATTTCAAGTATGTTTTTAATAAGAGGAGATACGAGAATAACAGGATTACACCACACGTGCGCACTAAAAGCTTCTCTCACACACGTGAAGGGATTCGTTTGGTTTCGAGGCACATATTCACGTCGACGTACGACAGGGGTAGCTTAGTGTGCTTCAGAGGTGGCATTGTTGCATGCGAATCGTACGTTGCTAGGATCGCTAACTATTGATATACTAGGCCATCGAAAAGACGCGTCCGACATAAGTATATAATTGCACGAGGATAGCTATACGTGTACGTATATTTGCTATTGATTTTCACCAACGATAGGGTAAGTTGGCAAGTTATCAGCGGGAAGTGATTTGTTGACTTGGCCATTTTGGGCACTTGTATTTCGCAAGTCGAGCAAGAGCAAATTAACTACTCAAACAATTTACAGGCCATGTTCGCACTTGATTGACATTCTCCTTGGAGTGCACTTTCCTTTCACGTGTTTACTAATAAAAAAAGCCAAACTTTTGAGTAAACTTCTTTTAAGTCCACATTTATTCTTGATTCAAATTCCCAGCAACGAATGAGACGCTTTTCAGCTTCACTCGTCCAGAAGAATTGCCGCATCACTTGACAGTGGGAAATCGAGCAAATTTTCATAGGAAACTTTCAACGTTTAAGCAAAGTTTTCCTCCGTTCGTTGAGTTTAGTCTAAAAGTTTGCCCCTTGAGAGATATTAAAATGAATGAGTTTTTCATGTTTTAGTAAGTTTGAAGGAGTTGTCTTCAAATCGACTACCCATGACTCTTTTTCTTTGTTTGCCAAAGTTCTTTGTCGTCAGCAGTTCAAACAATAGCAAATGTACGTTTTGATTATAAGCCTAAAAAAATTTGAAAGTTTAAGGTACTGATGATAGATTTATAATGGCTGTTATCCTTTAAAATGTTTAGTGCAGGAAGGGTGATGGTCTGGCTGGCTGGTCGCAAAGCAATGATCAAAGTATAATTCCAGCAACATTCAGGTGTGAGAGAATAAAAACTTATTCGCAATATTTGTTTTGGATTCAAGTGCGAGTTGTTTTGTAGGGCACGTTTTTAAAAGTCCATTTTCTTGAAAGAATCAGCCAAAAATGACTTGGTTAGTTATAGCGGGTAAATCCTTTTAATTGAATTTAACGTAAATTAATTAATTTTGGATTAACGTGAAACACAAAACATGCTTAACATTTCAAATAAAGCGTTGCTATACAACATAATCAATATTAAAATTGGAACTATGGATACTGCGATCATCCTTTCAAATTGAGTCAAAAACTTGAATCAAGAGATTCAACATTGTTGCTGCAAATGTGGTCAAAATTGAATTCATGAGACTGTGTGGCTTCGCCGTATTCGATGTCACTAGTTTGAATTCGCTAGTTTTTTTCGCCATTCATCTCACTGAACGTGTGTAAATCTGCAATGGTGGTTTCCCACGATGCGTGATTTTATGAGCCGCGATGCGTCAACAGTCCTTGAGAATTGTGCGCTATATTCTCCACGAGTCGATAGCTTTAAAGGAGTGAGACAAAAGCGCCATTTAACAATGATATGCAGGAAATGATGACAATAAATTCAAAGACATGAGCCAATAGCACCATTTCAGGGTAGTATGCAGAAGATGGCGCGGATTTTTAATGTAGAATTTCATAAGATTGGAAAATTAATATTCTTAAAAGGACGTGAACTGATTTAATGGATTTGAGGTAAAAATAACTATTTTGTCTTCTACTTGCTGTGCGAAAAATTTCACTTACAGAATTTTACAATAGATGCACAAGTTTAGACGTATTTTTCACAAATCAGTTTAATCTAATACATCTAATCCACGAATCTAGTGGGCCGAACTTTCTGAAATTTTTACACGATGTTCCAAAAACTATTGCATATAGAACTAAAACTATATCAATGATCAAAAAATTCAAACTTTTAAAGTTCAAAAAATTATAAAAATTACATAGTTGATTGATATAGAGAATCTTCGATTTTCTTGATTTTTTGAAGTGAAGAAAATACCTGCTCGGGGAGCTCATAGGTTCAAGACAGCAAAACCGTCAAGGTAAACATTTCGTGGTAGATTTTTTAAGGTCATTTCAACTAGTTTTCGATGACTACAATGATTGGCAGTAAAATACAATAGACTACCAAATTGAAATATTTATTGTTCTTCAAACAAAAATTTTCAACTAAAAACTTTGTTTATCCTTTCGCCCGGAATGTTCGCTTAAATATAAATCAAATTAAATTCTTTATTCATGCCATTGGGCATGTCTATTTATGGATTTAAAAGTTCTAAATTTCCAGTTGCATCACTTGCTGTAATTACAAAACAAATTTTCTCCCTCAATTTGGATAGGCGCCAAGAATATTCTCAAAATGAAAGACTTTTTTAAACTCTGCAACAGGGGGCAAAATTTCAAATACAGGGATTGTAAATCTGATTCGGTATGTATATAAGTCAATTTTAAATTCTTTGCAGACGTAGTGTTCGCACTGCTGGTATAAAGTATTATTCTCTGATAGAAGAGTTCACACAGCTGAAATGGTTCGGAAACAGACCAATATCAACAATCAACAATATCAACAATGGAAACTAAGTTTTCGTATTTTTTATAGATTTTGATTCGTTTTTCAAATATTTTCACAATATCTGTTAACACAGAAGTTTGCATTCAGCTAGCTGGGTTTCATCTGATAACTTTCATCACGTATGTATTTTTGATTCCATCTATGTCAACAATTATTTTTTAGTAAAAAAAAAAGGTCATTGCTGCAAAATGTTCTGTTTTTTTGGTAATATAAGATTATACGGAACATTATTAGCAATGTCATAGTGAATTTTGACATAACTAAGAATGTCTGTAGCACTTTCACATGTAAATGTCCCAGTAGTCGTTTTGCACAATAATTTTCGCAAATTGGAATTTAGGGAGTGACCGTTTCATCCGGATAGTCTTCTTAAATTGCCCCCTTTTATGTAAAATCAATGTCTGCATGATCTTTGACCCTGTTTGTTTCTTTGCTCTTTTGATTTATGCCAATAATTTGAAGTAGTGATAAGAATAAAATGAAACGAAACGAAAGTTCTCAACAATTGATGCTATAATTTTTCTTAACCAATTTATTGTGACGAATATTCTGTTCTTGTCCAATGCCGCACCATTCTAACACTCTTTTGTAGATTTATCATTTATGGTGCCCTTCAACTTATTAACTTTACTCGGCTAACTCTTAAACAGATGGACATGTCGGCGAAGAATGTGTAAACGATAATGTCTTCATGATGTTTTCAGTAAATTTATGCTTGAAATCGCATCAAGTTGCAAGTATGCAATTTTCCATGGAAAATATCCCTCATTGTGGTGATACGATTAAGTATGCATCTTCAATGCAAGCTAAAATGCTTTCATTTCATTTGCATTGAGCAAACATAAAATTAACATTCCCACAACGGCATAAATGTGCAAATACTATTCGGCTATATTGTAGCTTCCACTTTATATTTCGAGGCAACGAATACAAAACGACCCGTGCATCCTTCAAGCGAGAGTAAGGGGTACAAGCGGAGCCAGCTAACCGAGCCCGACAACGAAAGCGGGTTGGAAAATGTTCTCTAGGCATACAACGCCATAAGATACAACAGTACCATCGAAGATTCTTCGCGCTAAGGGTAAATATGGGCCACGGGAGAGCTGCACAATCGATAGCCATGCATTCCGAAGAGTACATGGAAATGTGACAA
Source organism: Oxycera nigricornis (assembly GCA_963942545.1). Lineage (NCBI taxonomy): Eukaryota > Metazoa > Arthropoda > Insecta > Diptera > Stratiomyidae > Oxycera > Oxycera nigricornis. The sequence goes on along the minus strand of OZ012663.1, from coordinate 24,322,857 downwards.
CACTGCAACGATGGTGGTGCGGGGATAAGGCCACTATTATGTACCGTGCAAATAGTGGAGAAAGCACACTATGGACGACACACCAACTTCATGCTTTGCATAGGGTAGCTTAGCTGGGATGGATCTATCTATATCGTTATGCACGAATTTATACATATGTATGTCTTGCTCAATCGTTGACACACTTCTTGCTCTAAATCCTGTTTCGGTTACTTGGCTTCTTCATTCTCCACCACATTATCACCACGACCACCCTTTTCCACAACGGCACTGACTAACATCACTGCATATCACATAATAAACTTGATTTCATTCTTTCAAAGGATATTCCACTTTTTAATGGGAGAGAGATAGAGACAAGCGATTCACGTTTCAAGGATATCGATTCGAGAATTGATTATTCGAGGAGCCCGGTACCAGGTTCAAAGTGGATGTACCGTCAAATGATCTCGTGGTGCTGTTGCTCGCGGCACCCTCCTTAGAGCCACTCGAACACGCTGTCGCCAAGGAGAATCAAAAACACTTTGCCAAAGAACCAGAAACGCGATTTTCGCATAGTAATATTTGTTCGAGCTAGAAACTAGGAAAGCTTTCGCACCCGTGCACCATGGCAGTACGGAAACAACTGCTGTTCCGTGAAAAAAGCTGAACCAGAAAGTCTACATTCGATTCGCACGTACATTAACTGGGAAGTTTTCCCCGAGCTTGCTCGCCTGCCTACCCTACATACGTAATGATTCGCCACCCCGTGGACATGGTCGGGCGGAAAGTACAAAGAGGAGCTCTGGCTTTCCTGAGCGAGGTGCGAAGATGGGCCAGGAAAAGCACTAGTGGCTTCGTATTCGCGCGTACCACGAGTCCATAATTTGCAAGACATGGCGTGCTTCGAGCGAATGCGGATACGCTTTCAGGAAATTCACAAGGAATATGATATCCCAGCGTGCACAGGATGCGGATCATCATTTCGCCGTTTATGTGTGGACGGATTGTTGGAAAATCAGAATATCAACGTATAATCGCTCGAGTTTAACAGCAAGGACTTCCAGGAATTACATGCATAAATAAAAAACTAAAAAATAACATTGAGCTTAAGGGGTTACATAGGTCTTGTATTTTCAAAAAAACTATCGAATTTTTTTTATTCCATATGAAAGTATAGTACTTCAAGAGGATTCACACCACGAACGAACACCCCGAACGAATTACTGTATGGACCTGGAATCGACGACTCGATGTAAGTCGCTAAAAAATGACTTTAATCCATTAAATCGCGGTAAAAAAAACTTAAACGCATTTTTCTCGAAACTTTGTTTTTTCGTGCGGTAGGCACGATTTCTCGAGAACGAATCGACCGATTTTGCTGAAACTTTGCACAGTGCCTCTTTATAGTATTGACTCGTGCTTGAACGAAGGGATTTTCATTCGGTCGACTCGTTTTTGTTTTGTACGAAAAAATATTTTAAAAACGATGAAAATTGGCAAAATGCTAAAAAAATATGAGACGAAAATTCATTCAAATCCATTTCAAAACTTCAATTCTCATTTTTTTCAACTCCTTCGTTCAAGCACGAACCAAGGGCATAAACTATATGAAAATTTTTGATTTGAGATGAACCTGCACCGAAATATTCTGCCTACCACAAAAAAAAACGTTAGACGAGGAAAACTGCAGGAAAATTGACAATTTTGAATGTTTTTAGCTCACATTTTTTTTACAACTTCTTGAAATGCTAAACTTTTAAGTGTGTAAATTTTAAATAAAGTAAAAATTTGGTTTTTAAAATACAATTTTTTGAAAGTTGTTTTTTTTCTTCAAGACCTACGTGACCCCTTAAGCGAAAATGATTACAATCCATGAGATTCTATGGAATAGTAATACTGGCTAATTACATTGAATGGACAGAGAAGTTAGTTAACACCATACCAAACAAATTTTAATACAAGTTCTTGATTACAATGGATAAACGAAATTTTGCAACAAAAGTACTTTTTGCATTATCTGATTACTGATGTATATTGACTGTGCAAAAATCTTGCATGGTGAAGGGGATACAACATATTGAATTTAGTTTTAATTATTTGTTAGATTCATTTCTTCACCAAATATAATAACTGAATAGGAAAAAAACTACTTGGCTACTACTGGCTGTTACTTCATTTAGATTTCACTCAAAATTTTCAGATGTTACTTTAACGCTATAAAAACGCGTGCGCTTTTTTTTTTAATTGGGCATAAGCAGCACAGACTTAACCGTTGCTGCACTTCTATTAGGGTTTCAGTTTGGTTCCCTAAATTACTAGTGTTTTGCTTGAAGTCGAAGAGGCATCAGAAAATCATTATTTTAAAAAGTGATGTCAACTATATAATATCCCTTATTCCAGGACAGAAGAAATGTAAAAACACTTTTTTTTGCGATGCAGACAAAATAGACATCAAAACCTCGAAATAATTCGCTTTAAAATTTAATTTTGAAAACAGATTATAGTTCCATTGATACGCCAAATGTTTATATTTTCGGTTGCATTTAATATTTACGATAACATATTTGAATATTCTTTAATTTTAAGTACTATACGTTGATTATCCATCCCAAAAACCATTCAGAGAAAGAATTTTAATCGTTTATAAAAGAAATTCATAGGAATACATTTTGAATTTTTGATCCAAAACGTTTTAAATTGAAGAACAATTAAAAACGCGTTCTTCAATTTTCCAATTAAGAAATTTAAATTATTTTGAACGGAGTAAATTATTTTTACTAGGATATTAACAATGTTTGATTTTACTCTTACGTACACTCCTAAGAACATCTTTTAATTGCAATTCCTTTGCTGTATTTTGGATATTTATTAAAGGCATAGTTCTTCAAAAAAAACTTCTTTGGTGTGAATTTAGAACTTATTTTCAATTTTCCATACTTTTAAATTCATTCACAAACATTTTAAAAATGACATTTACGATAATATATTTCGAAACATATTTAATTTTTGTCTCCTCAAAAATTCAACTCTGAGGAAAAATATATGCGAATAAAGTATATTTTCCGAATAAATTTGTTTTGTGTGTAGTACATTTTTGGCGATAACGCACCGTAAAGGAGATATGATTTCTTAAACCTCTTTTGACATTTCATTTGTAATTATGTTCTATGGGTCTGAACAAATTTTCAGCTTTATGCTAATTTCCACGAAATTCAATGTCAATTCAAATTTGACTCTTTGGTACAATTTACACATTAGCTTTACGTATAAAATTTGGACCTTCAAAAAAAAAATTTGCAGGCAGTGGATCGAAATAATGACCTTTTCCATTCAAGAAAATGAAATTAAACTTTTAAACATGCTGAGATTAAAGATTTCCAATAAATACAACGAATGAAAGACTTCCAATGCATGCATGCATGTAACTAAAAAAAGAATTACCTGTCTTGGAAATACAGTGAGAAATGTTGATTTTTTTTTGAAAAATCACATCAGATAATTATAGAAGCTAAGATAAAAAGTCTTTGAATTAAATCAAGGCTATGAAATGTACTACACCCTTAAAATATTGTTTCTAAGATTCACGATTGAACTTTTCTTATGCAAATTCAGAAGCCGTCAGCGATGAGCATGAAGAGAAGTTATACGGAGAGGTTTTAATGAATGAAAAACGATATCAGCATTGTTATGTTAGTAATTTGGCGGGTAGTATTAGGACGAAATATGTGATAGAACTACAAACGGATGTCCTTGAAGCGCCAATATATATATGAAAATTGTAAAATATACGCATAAGTTGGTAACTATAATAAATCGTGGGTTTTGTTTATTTTTCTCTTCATTCTCAGGTAGACCTAATTCGTTAGTGCCAGCATTTTTCGAAAATATTTTTTTTCATTATTTTAAAGTTTCTTCCCGCTTTGAAAATAGTAAATCTATAAACTGAACAACCACGTTGCTTAAATACAAAACAATCATCTGTGCGATAGTAATTTGCAAATGTAAAACGCGGAGCCACAAGCAACAAAATTCTGAAGAAAGCCATTGATTTTTCGAACACCAAATTTGCATGTTTTAGCTCGTAAACGGTGGATGAAACCAACGACATCTTAACAAAACTGAGTGGTATTGAATTTTTCGACGAATCAATCTTATCGATCCTGGCTAAGCTGAATACACAGACTTCAGATGGTCAGTCATGTGCAGTAAATGGATTACAAAAGAGCTCCCTGAATAGTGGATTATGTGATCGCCACTTACTTCAAGCACGATGGCTAGAACTTTACTGACAGCAAAAATGGATCGATTTGCTTGAAATTCCATATATTTTGACATTTTTTTTTATCCGGATGAAGATTGCTTTCGTTCTATAACATATTTTTAGTTTTAAGTCGGACAAAAATAGGAACTATAAAAAGAATAAAAGTGAAATCTAAAGCACACAGATTTAAAGACTGACCGACTAACCGACTTTATCTTTATGGCTAGTGCTGCTCATTCATATTCATACTTATATTAGTCTAAAATAGTGAGTTATTCGTCAGTTGAAGGTGTTTTTTAGGCCTTAATATTTGCTGAACCGTAAAGTATGTGAATGTGTAATATGTTGGACTGCTGTAGACTTCACGCACTTCCTTAAAGAAGTGGACTTGATTAGCCCGAAATGAGCCAGCAGTAACATCAAAACTCGGCAAACCGAAAATTTATCGTCGCTTTTAGTGCGGAATATGGACAACCTACTGCTATCAAATAAAAGGATAATTTCAGCTCGGATAGAGTTTGTTAAAGATTTACCCTGTTCAGTATTCAAATTTTTATAAAGCGGAAAAGTAACAATACATATTCAAGAATTGCTAATCGTCTCAACAGCTGCAAGTTGCAACTAAATACCATCATGTGCAATAGTTTACTTTCACTGAGCTAAAACTACAATTCGTGACATCCTGGAATTTACTATATTAACCAATAAATCTTTCCCTTTCACGTCCGATTCCTTCAGGAAATTCCAATCGAATCACGGTGAAGTGATTTACAACGAAAACCTTACGTTTTTCCTTTTAAACTCGATGCATTGTGTACACTGGGAGGATTCAAGGTGCTAGATACGATGGATGCTCCAGCTAGCATACCAACAGCAAAAGGATCATGCGGAGAGACAGACGAGGAACAAAACAGCATGGACCTTAGAGGGAGCAACCAAAAAACTTTTACTATTCGCTACACACGAGCGCGTGTCGTATTATGACGAGGGAGTCGTGTCGTGTTGTGTCGTGTACGTGAGCTGCATTCGTCGGGTATATAACGAGCAAGCAAAAAGGGAAGAAATTGCCCCGTGGACCCACCCCTCGTTCGTAGTTAGCATGGCGTATTTCTGGATGTTCCTGCTTCTGTACGCAGAGTATAGCTGTAGCATTGTAAAGGGTAGTCGGGGCGGAACTATCATACGAATGAGTGGAATGCGACCACAACCGAAAGCATGAGCTTTGGCTGTCGCGTACGCTCGGATATTAAATAGGTCATGGGAAGTAGAGGCAGTGGAAGTTATGGCGACTTTTATATATGGGGGACTCGATGTTGGATAAGATCTTTTGGAGTAATTTCTTAGATCGTCTTACAATTATGGATCATAGCGAGCCATTGTGGACTTTTATGTAGCACACCGTTGAGAAATTCAATTTATTTGATTTGGTTGTCTGATAAAATATAATGAATGCAAGGTGGCTTGATAGTGGAGTCGTTTTTGCGACGTTTCAATTCACGCAGCCAATAAAAGATTACAGCATCCCGGAAATAATTTGTCAACTTGCTGATTACTATGCATATTTCGATTAGTTGGACGTACATCATTTACTTTTATTTTCCAGTGCGGTGGGTTGAAAGTTTAATTGTAGATTATCTGTGGCTTAAAATAAACAATTTGCAATAAAATAATTGTTTTTTTATTTATATTTTCATGGAACATGAACGAAAATCCATCCACATGTACTTTGATGCGGATTTAAATATTAAACTATGATTAATAGTCCATTTACTTTATCACGAAAATATCTGTTTACAATTCTCACATTTGAAAACAACTTAAAGCGTCCATGGTTTGGGATGGTTTGGATTGTCAGCTAAAAATGTTGGAGAATAGCGGACTTAAACGCAGGGTTGCGTAATTATTTGAAACAGTATTATTGAAATTTTCTATATAAAAGTCGAAATTCGATCAAAGACAAATTCTTACGGAAAAATAGTGTCAAAACTAGGAAAATATCAAGTAACAACATCGATTGCTTACGGCAAAATCGATTGAAATCTTTTTTTTTACCGAAAACAACTTCCCGAAGTTTCTTTGAAATTGATGCAAAATTACGTGGTTTTCAACCCGATAATGGTGACATCCATAAACAGCTTTAAAGCCATGTAGTTTTGTGGCAATGTAAATAGGCCATACGTTCTATAGCGAAATATGATGACAAGCGAGATGAAGCCTTTTTTCAAGATTATAGTGCATTGCTAATGTAATAAATTACAACAAACCGAAGATTTGCCTGATTTCGTGGTGCAGACTTTTTCTTCCGATCAAATTGAGAATCAGAGTGTTTATGATCCTCAATTTGGTCAAATAAAAAAGTCTGCACAACGATCTCATGCAGATCTTCGACGAAAGTTGATAAATGTGTGTAAAAGAAAGTAATAAAGTCACAATAATATATAAGCAAATATTTCTTTGTTGATATGAAAATAATTTAAAAATATTTTTTTACAGAGATACAAATGACGAGCGATGGCACCTACTGGAGCATGCGAACATGACTTTCTTGAATAATTTTTCTGGACACGAAAATTCATCAAAAAAAAATATTAAATGCGAGGAATTACGAGGACTGAAATTGGAAAATGGGTTTCTACAAACCATACGAAATTTTATATGATTTCATTACTAACACGTTTAGTGCCAGATCAGACTGATATAGCTGACACCTGTTATCCTGGGGATTGTTTCAGCCTAATATGGTGAACGGATACACTTCATGGCAAGCCATGTGTTCCGATCATGAAAACATATAAAAAAGTGTGTCCCTGGACGAACATGTTGATCTACGCCAATGGGTCCTATGATGAGCAAAAGTAAGACCAAGTTTTGTACACATTATTTCCATAACTTTCATTGAAAAAAGCAATAAAGTATAAGTTAATTATATTGTTACTGTTTGTGATGTTCAACAAAACAGGATACGCACATATGGAGCTGCTTAGAACATTCAAATCAAAATGTAACTGGCGTTTTAATTTTTTTCCGTATTGTTAACCTTCTTTTTGTTATATACATTTTTGGGTATCGTAACATACAAGACCTTCTTACTGACTTGTTGTTATCGTCTTTTATGGTTGCAATAAAAAGGACGTTTGTACATTTTGGTTTTTGTTGAAAAGGAGTTTCGGTCGAATTCAGCAAAGCATTTACTAATTCTTCACGACAGCAAATTCAAGCATGATTTCAATATCTTACTTGGTTCCTCTCCGAAGTGTAGTAGCATATAATGCCATTTAGTCTGATAAATCGATTCCGGATTTTCTTTTCTTGTAAGCCAAAACCATAGCATGATTTTTAAGCAAATTTTCTTAATCAGCAAGAAGAAAGCAGAAAGATTAGAACCCGATGACGAAAAGGTTCGCGGTACCAACAAAAACGACACTAGTTTATGACCAATCTGCCTCTCTTTTTTCTATCAACCTTGTTATGTCTAATTAACGAGATATTAGTTATTATATATTTTGCTTATTGCAGACAAGATAATCATTCAACTACCAAATATTTTTCTAGACACAGTCAGTAGCTAGATTAGTTGTGGGACACAAAATAGATATTTGCATGTTTCTAGGAATCTATGTGGAATGCCAACCAGATTTCTTCGAACAGGACGTTCTGCTTAGTATCCTATAATCCTTGCATATCCTGAAAAGGCGTCCAATCTTCTTGGTTCCGACCAGCCAATCTATAATTTTCGATTATTGGCCATGTCCGTCGACGTGGTACATGCAGTTTAGAGCTATTATTCCGTGATGGCCTGAAAATATCGTTTTGAATACGATGCTGTCTTTCGGCTGGTCATTGCGACGCTTTATCGATTGCAAGCTTTCCCGGCCGACGAGCTTTTCTGACATAGTTTTCCTGGCTGTGATTAGGGACGTCTATATAAAACCTGCCAATATTGCTCTTTTGTGAATTTTCCGTTCGCACGAACGATTAATGTTCAGAATGACTTTCTTGTGGTACACAAATCAGTAGCTTCCAAACGCACGCCAAGCCAGAAAATCCAAGCGAAATACAGTCTCTTCGAATTCGGAACTCGATTCTTGGTCTGTTGAGACGTGCACGCTTAAAATTCGCAACGAAGAGGATTAACTGAAAGCTTTTTGATGCTTCCTTTTCAATGGTTTGTTTTGTATATTGTTTCCTTTCGCCACCTCCCCATCCTCTATGTTGTTCCTGGATCAGACGGTTGTAGTATGAATCATCAATTTCCAAGATATAAATTGGTAGAGGTCGGTACAGATGAATGCTTTTAGATAAATTCCATGGGACGTTGTAGCGTTGGGCTGTCGTCGAGAAGAGAAGGATAATAGAGTAACAAGTTCCAAGGGAAATATCGAGAAAAAAAGAAGAAATTAATTTCGTTTCGCTTATGTAGGATTATGGATGATTTAGGAAGATAATGATAAATTGTATGTAGATTGTAATCATGGATTCTATTTCGTTTTGGTGTCGAAGGCTTATTAATGTTTCCCGACGCACAGACTAAATGTGGGGATCTTGTTTGATGCTAATTTTTGAGGGATATAAACGTGCAATCAGATAATTTGAATGATGCTTGCGATGTATTTGAAATGTTTTTCAATCAGAAACGGCTATTGGAAAATTTCTTTAAATTGATTTGATAGAATTCGCAAGCTTTTTAAGAATTTCCTCTCTATCAGTTTCATAAAAAATTTAAAAAAATTTGGAAGCTATGATTTAGTGAAACTTCTTTTGAATGAGAATATATTTTTCAACCATTTAAAGATTATTAATATGACACCTGTTATGCATTTATATTTCAATACATTTTCATAAAATCAACCAGAATTAAATTCATGGTTAGATCTGATTTGAGCTTGAAAAATTCATGGATATCATTATTTCGAATTATTTTTTTCACATCTCAACACTTTTTCTATATTCCCGGCCACTTGAAAAGGGACAGCCGCTTCCAAAATTGTTTAACTCAAAACCTCCACTTTACTGGGACAGCGAGCAAAATTTAGTATCGCAAATGAAAGCCTTCTTTATTGCTCTGAGTTTCCAAGAAAAAATTTGGAGGGCTGATCAATAACAATAAAATTTCGATAATATTTTGTTGATGCACAAAGAAACTGTATGTTCAAAAATGGACCATTTGAAGAATATTATGGAATATTTGTTTTTAGTAATGAATAGATCCACATTTATTTAAAATTGATTTAAAAATTCTGTTGTACATCGAGTCATACAAAAATTCAAGATAGTTTAAAAATATTTTATCCCATGCGACTTTGATTGCCACAGTCAGCATATTTTTGTTTTCGAACTGCCTGCCATCTTTGTAGACTTTTCGCATCAGCCATCCCCAAACATTTTCCATAAAGTTTAAGTCCAGGGAGTACGGGGCCAAGCCATCAAATTGACATTTTGGGCTTAAATCCAGTTTTTTATTATTCGCACTGTATGAATTGCAGCATTATCTGGCTAGTACGTTCATCTCAAAGGATCAAAAATGTTCTGACATTGTTGAAAAGCTGCTTCCAATACCTTCTAGTACGAATACGCGGGCATCCTTGTACTTTAAAAGTTCAGGAATACGCAGCAAAGTACGAGACTGCTCCCTAAACCATAACGTTCCCCTCTCGACTGTGATGCCTCCCAAGGAATCATCTATTCGCAAATCAATTTCCATCCGTTAAAAATTTAACCCGATGGCGTTTTCGAATTACGCTAAAGGGGGAAGTACTCTGTTGAAAAAAATCAATTTTTTTTATTTGGGATATTTCGTCAGAAAAGTACCTTATAAATATCTGTATAAAATTTTTGGATGTTTTTCTCAGGGTTCTACGCGGTGCAATCCGCTTTTTTGTTTGGCACTGGTCGCTTGGTCGAAACGACCGCCATTTTATTTTTGAATTTTTTTTTAATAATGTGAATCTGAACTTTTAATCTCATGTATTTACATTTCAAATTTCAAGTAGATATCTTTAATAGCTTATTTTTTATATATACATTTAAAAAAATATCCATTTTCGCCGTTTCAACACAGTACTCCCTCTTGAATGTGGCTACTTCACTTTTTTTGGGTTTCAGGTGTAAAGCTTCCTGAATCACACGTTTTACCGTTGTTAAACTCACATTCAATCCAATTGTAAAATGTAAATATAAGAAAAATAATAGCTTTGGTTTTTCGAAACACTTTTTAAAACAACCACTGAATTGCTGTCCTATTCAAGGGGTCCATTTTTAAACATACAGTTTATTGGTTAGCAACAAAATGTTACCGCAATTTGACTGGTATTAATCAAGACCCCAAATTTTTTCTCGGAAACTAAGTGCAATAAAGTAGCCTTTTATTGCGATGCTTAGTTTTGCTTTGTCCTTAAAGGGTGGAGATTTTGAGTTAAACGATTTATTTTGAATGGTAATTTGGATATACTCTGAGACTATCTTGATCTATCTTTCCTTGGTCGAGAAGAAAATTTATCTTACCTACGTCGAAATTATAACTTTCTATAGAATCGTGTAACTCCTGTGAAATCAATAACATTGTAACGTTGAAACACTATTTCTGGTGTTTGTAGCGATTTTTCTAATTTCTTACATAAACAGTTCAACAAAGCTATGCTTAACATATCCTATTCTTAAACTGTCAAGATAATATTTTGTGTCAACAATTCCAAAATATTAAGAAGCGAAAAAGGATAATCAAATTAAATTGCAACTACAGTCATGAACATAAGTCTACGTACCCCTGCAATTTTCATGAAAAATACCGATCTAAAGGCCTGATTTCAAGAAAAAGTATAAAAAATAATGAAAACAATGAACTTTTTTTATCTAAAGTCCAAAAAATATGTATTCGTTCAGTGCAACTTAATACAAAACAAAAATAACTGAATTCCATACAATAAAAAAGAACAAAAGTCTACGTACAGTCATTTTTAACATCAGTTATCTTAAAAACTAGTATTTGCTAGAGCCTCCTTTGGAAGAGATTACAGCTTTCAGTCGGCTTGGCATTGAATCGACTAGATTTTTAGTGATTTCTCGTGTAATTTTACCCCATTCTTCATGAAGAACGGAAATAAGTTCGGATCTATTCGAAATTTTGTGGTTTTGAACTTGGCGCTTCAAATGTTCCCATAAATGTTCGATTGAGTTTAAGTCCGGAGGTTAGGGTGGAGAATGGAGTTGTTTTGGAATATTGAATATCAACCACTCTTTCACAATCTGCGCGGTATGTTTGGGGTCATTGTCTTGTTGGAAGACCCAAGATGGTCCTAGTGCCAATTTTCGCGCAGATTGCTCCAAATTAGCTTTAATTATATCCAAATATACCATACGGTCCATAATACAGTCGATAATAACTAAATTTCCCACCCCCGCCGCCGACATACACCCCCATGTTTTACTGTACCATTTAAATTTTGTTTTTTTGAGGCCTTCGTTTGATTTCCTCGATACTCGTTGCCTTCCGTCATGTTCGAAAATATTGAACTTACTCTCGTCGCTAAACAAGACGCTATTCCAAAAAATTTCTTGCATACCTTCATGTAGTTTTGCGAATTCGAGTCGTTTTTTCATTTGCCTTACTAATGTATGGTTTTTTTCCGCGGTGTCCTGCTAAAATAGCCATTGCGGTGGAAAACTCTACGCACAATTATAGGATGTATGTGTTTGTCCTTAACCTCCTTGATGCCATCAGTCAACGACTTTGATGACGTACGAGGATTATTTTGTATTTCTGCGAGTACACTTCTCTCTTCACGATCGGTCAACTTTCGCGATCTTCCACTTCTAGGTTTATTTTCAAATGATTTCGACAACTGGTAATTTGAAATTACAGTTTGAACATCCGACCGCGGTTTGTTCACTATTTTGCTGATTTCACGATAAGATCGCCCTTTTTTTCTAAGGCTCTTAATTATTTTTCTAACGTATACAGAAATTTCTTTCCTAATCGGAGACATGATCACTTTAAACAATTTGAAAATTACTTGTCAACGCGCCGTCAGCTGTTAACGCTATTACGAATTTCACAATTCAATGAAAACAAGCACAAAGAAAATTACTTGAACAGACATTAAGCTGTATGTAGACTTTTGTTTCATTTTTGGTGCCAAGATTTCTTTTATTTCCCTTTATAGTTTCTTCGATAGAAAGAGTTCAGATTTTTACGTATATTTAAGCTTAAATTAAGTGAATACATGTTTTTGCTGTGAATCCTAGGAATTAGGATTATAGGAATTGAGAGAAATGCTCAAATATAGGGGGTACGTAGACTTATGTTCATGACTGTATATATAATCCATGAATGTTTTTCCGGGCGATATTTTTTGGGAAAACATCAATTTGATACATTTTTTCCAAATTGTTCCGGAACTGAATTGATGTTAACTTGCGAACATTGTATATTGTAAAATCAAAGTTCATGTTTTACTTACTAAGATGTAGGCACACAATCTTACTTCATTACCTGCAAAAGAAAAATATACATTGTTCGATTAAAATATCATTTTCAATGAATTTTTGGTGCTACAAACAATCTATGATTTTATTTAATAGATCATTTTTTGCGTTGGATCCATAAGGTCGAACACAACAAATCATTTGATAATATATCGTCGGCGTCAATGCAGGACCTTGCAAATGCAAAAAAAAATTGTAGAAGGCAATAAAAATCTTCTTAAAAGCAATGCAAACAAAACATTTTCACTAAAAATTGTAGTTACAAGGTCCTGCATTGACGACGACATCCTTAATATATATATATATATATACAGTCAAACCTGAGTAAGTGAGAACTGGGTTAGCGAGAAACCTCTATCAATGAGAGTATTTACCAGGTCCCGTCATTTTGCCCTCCTACACCCTCTATAAATGAGAAACATAAAACCTGTATAAGTGACAGTCATTTTTCACGCGTGAACCTCTTCAAGTGAGGTTGATACTTGCCTATACCTCTATAAGCGACAGTACGACGTGACTACCGCCGGAGAATACACCGAAGACGATATCGTTCAAAACTATGAGAGTTCGTGTACTGACGGAAATGACAGTGAAAATGAAGCCAGCCAATCACACATTTTGGATAGAGAGGTGGAAGAAATTCCAACAAAACGAGAAGTTTTAAAGGAATTGGAGACGTTTCACAAATTTTATGAATATGCGGCGATTGATCAAACATTATTTGATAAAATTTATGAATTTGAAAAACATACACAAAATTTAAAAACAGAATCGCAGAAGAAATTAACAGATTTTTTCTAGTAAATGTTATTATAATATTATACATGTATGTTCAGCTTTTATTTTAATAAATATGTAATACCCATACATACACGTATTTTGTTTCTAATTACGTCATATTTGCCGTATTTTTATACACTTCTATAAGTGAGACAGACCCTCCGCTGTTACTCTGTAAGGTAGAAACTCGGTTAATGAGAAACCTCTATAAGAGAAAAAGAGATCGCGGTCCCTTGAGCTCTCAGTTATCCAGGTTTGACTGTATATATATATCTTTATCAAATTATTTTTAGACAATTATCTAAAGCGAGAAGACAAAAATTTGGAGGAAGTTTTGGAAGTCAAAATTTGATTACAAAAACACATTTCCTACATTTCATCTCCACCGCTTTTGTAAATTTCTATAACAATTTTTCCAGGACTTTTTTGAATTTAAACTCTTTGACGCATCGGTCACGATATTCGAGTGACTGGTTCGAAGCGAAGGAAGCAGGGGGCGGAGCCAATCACAAGTATGATGATGTATGCTAAACTCTATGAAACATCGGCCATGAAATGCGAGTTACTTGTTGGAATGCTTGCTAAGCCAGCGGAGGACAGAGCCCCCTAATCTTTCAAACAAAATATTTTTCTCTCGAATAAATTCAAATGTATTTTATAGAGTTCAAATATTAATGGTATTTGAAAACTCTAAGAACAATCCATTCAAATTATTCATCACCGAACTGTAGGGAACTAATAAATCCCTTTCTCATGACGCGTTTATAGCAGTTGTAAAAATGGAAATGCAATGCACTTAAAACAGATGCTATATAAAACCACATAAAAAATCATGGACCATATGATTCTGTACATTTCGAGCATTAAAATTAAAATGGAAGGAGCATAATAGCCATAATGTTTACATTGCCAGGCACTAACCAACAGCTCATTACTGCATAATACAGAGAACTACCGCTAATTACATTTTCCATTTATGTTGTGGATTTTACAACATCCTTCATCAAATTTTAAAAGGGTTAATAGAATGCAATTAGCATAATCATGCTTAATTTCTGCATACATTTTTGGGGTTCCTGTCCTAGTTTTCGCATCATTTTCACAAAACTGAAAATGCCAGTAGATGATATTGTTTTAAAGGTCCTGATAACTGAATACATTGCTATTAGGTTTCTGTGGAAATTGGTTAAATCAATTCATTGGTGTGTATCGTTCCCTATCTATCCACTTTTTATTGGAATTCCAATTATATGGAATTTCAATACGGCTGTCTCATCAAAGTCCTTCATCATAATCCTTCTTCTCATTTATCCCTAACCATTGAGCCCATTTATGCATCATCCGCCCAATGCGTGACCTATATTTTATTGATTTTATTTCTCATTTTATTTGGAGAATGCGAGAGGCAGCAAACGACTATGTGTTTGTGCATCGTTATTTTAAAATGTTGTGTAGTACCAAACTGAATCCACACGTAGGATATATTTCTATGTACACGAGTCGGTGTTTTTGTATTTAATAGCTAGCAGCTAGGATGGCGATTTTCGGGCCACCTTTAAATTTGAAGATCATTAACTGGAAAAAATTCATTTTACAAATTCAAAAAGCCCGCGTGCTTAAAAGTCAATTTTATCAACTTGTCGTATTCAACATATTTTTTATGATCAAAATGCATCGATAATTTTAACCCTATCCCTTAATGTTCGTATGAACACCCAGTGCACCCTCTAAACTGGAACAAGATAAATACATTTTCGCAACAGCTTCAAATCGATAGCCAAACGGAAAAACATTCAAGACAATACTCAAGTGCCGTCTTCCTCCAAAGTGATTTGAATGCTATATGGACATACAGATGTGTGTAACTATCAATATCTTCCTGTATCATCTATCCAAGCCTGCACGTACCTTATCCTTGAGTCTCGTCGTTGATCCATTAATTCCACTTTCATGTTTGGGGTTTTCACAAGGAGCAGCAGAAAAGAGGCCAGCAACTGGCTGCCTAAAGGAAAGCTTTCAAAACGTTGCTATTGATCCAACCGAGACTTTTCCTGCGCTGGGGTAAGAGCGAGAAGTTAAAGAGTTGACATTGGTTTTCAGTGACTGCGCCTACTAGAAAGCATGCGAAGGATGGATATAGGTTGGAGAATGGTTCTCAAAATGTGAAAGGTGATATTCGGAAGAATGTGATGTAGGCAGAAAAGTAATTCCTTAGTGGGTCGATTTAAGTCAACATGCATAAGAGACATATCTTGCAAAATTTACCTCTAATTAAGAACAATCATACTTGAATATCGTCTAACCACGCATATCCTCTGACATTTTGGCTTGATTCCAGGAAACGTTCACTTTGAGAGCCCCTAACCTATTTCCTAGCAGTGCCTAGACACCACGATAAAGCCTGTATTTATTGCAGCTCGATGTACAGCTAACATCGTTCTCCGAATCAATTTAGCGTAGACCTACTAAATTACCAACACATGCTACCCCCAGCCCATCGGGGTTTTTCACTAGAAAAGGATTTACATTTTATTCTTTCTGTGAAGCGGCGCTTTAGTACTTGTACCAGCCATGATTCATGAATTCATAGGCCTTGTAATGCCCCGATAATATCTTGGGGAACCTTAAACTTCAACTCCAATTCGGCATTTTCTGTTTGTTCAAGGACATGTGCTGGCTTTAAACGAGGAGCTAGCGGGCCGCAATCAAGACAATAGCGGGAAGGAGTGTTGGCGACCGAGAAGGAACTGAACGTGTCCACGACAGGGCCAGGACGACGGTATGTTATCACTTAATTGCAGACATTGTATGTAAAGCACCTTTTCGAGGTCAACAATAAGTGACTGGTGCACAGGCTTCCTTCGGCGATGTTTGATTAGTGAGAAACGAACTTTATCGGAATTGTGATTAATGGGTAACTGCCTATTGATGTAATAATCGTTTGGTGGTGTGGCGAACAACAAGCAGGGTGCGGAACAGAAATTGATTGAGTGGAAAGAATTTGGATTTTGACGGCCGACGTTAGGCTACACTGTCCAAAGGTAGTTCCAAGGACAAAAACTGGATATGCAATATGAACAAGTCCGGACTTACTTTCAGGAGATGGGGACGATGATATTTCGAGAGAATCCAAAGAATGTTTATCGATTTGATTCAAATGAAGTGCTTTTGCGTGTGTTTGCCGCATTATAAAAATGCTTATTACAGTGTTTATAAGAATTGAAGGGGCAAGTCTTGGAATTCTTGATGTAGAAGGAAGTTGTTTACTATTCTACTTGAAATCATTATTGGTATTTTCTCGAGAATAGATATGACACGTTGAACAATTCCAAAAATTGATTTGCACACTTGTATTGTCGCATTGAAGTAAATTCGACAAAAACATGTTATTTGACTGGGTATTAAGGATTATAGCCCAGAAATTTGTCACTTAAAATTCAAACCTGTGGGCTTTGTTGATTCCATCATCATTTTCAAAACATGTAAATATCCCCGACAAATGGAAAGGCGATCATCTTGGGACGTTTGTGTATGCAATTATGTACATTGTTTAATAGAGTAACAAACATTTTACTAAGTGATTCTAACTTGAAAGCCTTTTGATGTTTAGCGGTTTTCAGGGCTAAAATCGATTGTTTTGAAGTTATGCATTGAAGCATCATGCAATAATTCTAGGCTTAATTTGCTAAGCGATGATGATGATGATCCAATTAACTATGTGGCCGAATTTGGGCCATTTTTTGAAATCTCCCTTCCTTCATGTAGCTCTAGGTGGCTTTAACCTAGACCCCTTCTTTCTCCTCTACCTTCAAAATACGACACATGGTTTATGGATGACTACTTAGCAAATATGTTTTGACTTCTCCGATTCATGAAATCCACTTACAGAACGCATGAATATTGATGGGTTAATGCAACAACAGACTGAAGCTTATTTTTTTTATTATTTCACAAAAAAAGTTTTATTCAAATTCGATTCTTTTGTCAGTATATTGATAGGAGTCATAATATTTATGGTTGCATCGGTACGACTTTAAGGTTTGAAAACTTGTATACACCGAATTAATATCAATAACCACGAGGGAGCCAACATTCTTTGATAAATCAAGGAATTTGTAACCCATTCCACAACTGTGTCCTTAAAATTGATTTTGAAAACGGCACGTTAAATCTCACTTAATTTTTCCCATTGCAACAATGAATTATCAATCACCTTACAGAAAAGTCCAAAAAATAGGTAAAGCATACGAATTGGATGTAGAGAATATTCTCGAAACCTAGAATGCTGGTTGCCACCTCATATAAAAAAGCAATATCCATTTTCACGGAAAATCGTGACATATGATGAGAACTGAAGTCTCTTGGACAACAGTCGAAGGTCTGTATATCGATCCCATACAGACGAATTTATCACCGCAGGCGCTTGAAGTGTTGCTACCAACATGGCAGGCTTTTGAATATATCATACACTGTTCATTCTTTCCTGCAAACTGGAAGAACAATCACAAATGAAAGCCATTGTTCTGAAATTGAATTAAAGCATGGCGAAAAGAGCCAGCATTGCGGCGATGAATAGAAATGGCACCATCTTTTATCGAATGGTTCTAGGCCGTCTGCCGAACAGATCACAGTTTGGGAGCTCCATCAATTAGCGAGATTTTGCCTCACCCACCTTATTTAACTGGCATTCCGTCGGTGGCGGATTTCCGATAGAAGATAAGGAAATATTACTTCCCTTGTCAATGTTGAAATATATTTCACTAAGTATTTTTCACTTTTTCGAAAATATTATGAGCAGCTCTTCGCTTAAATCCATTCAGGCAACTCTTGAAAATATAAAAAATATTCTGCCACGCGCTGTTGTTCGATGGTTGGGAAACGTGGAAGTAATGTATTTAAGGGGGATAGCCACTGTGATGGGTCAAAAAAAATAAAATTTTTTTTTGTTTTAAATCAAAGTTTATATGTTCAAAAATATGTGTACAAAATTGCAAGTCAAAATTTCAAAAATTGACTAAGTTACAATGATTGTAGTGAGAGCAGGTAGGCCGATCAGCTGCTCAGTATCGCATCGAAAAAGTTAATAAAAAAATTAAGAAAGTCAACAAGACCCCTGGAGATGAAGGGGAAGAACCGTCATATGGTCCAGGTCTCGATAGTTTAATATAGGTATGAAAATTTTAAATTTTTTTATACATGATTTCATTACGAGAGAAATGGACTAAAATCTTTAAACGCAGTTTTCTCGTAACGACTTTTTATGAACTGGTCGCATCAATGACTCGAACAATGATTAACCGATGTCTAATTTTGTTTTGTTTTGTTCGTCTTAGTAGTGGTTAAGGTTAAGCGTAGCTGATTTGAAAATTTTTGTGTTTTACTATTTTTTGTGAAAAATCAAAATAAAAAATAACGGCTACGTACAACGATAACTACATTCATACAGATTACAATTTTTTTTTAGAGTGCCGGCTTTTAAAAAATCGATGCGACCATGGAGGGGAAATTTTTTTTCAAGCGCTACGGCATCGTTTATATTGTTAAAACTATTTAATATTTTTACTACAAATTTGTGGAAAAATTATTAGATGTGTACTTTATAAAATAAAAAAACGACCCAAAAATTCCTCTACTTACTCGGTCAAAAAATAATTTAAAAATCACTAATTTTTCGGACGTCACAGTGGCTATCCCCCTTAATTGCTACCTCCAATCCGTTTATAATTAGCAAACTTGCGCTGCAATAGAGGCAAATTCTCTTCTCCGTGATTATTGGGGAACGTGGAAGTAACGAAAAATCTGTCTCCGAATTTTTCCCATATGATTTTTAGAATTACGAATGAGTAAAATGTCAAGGATTTCTTTTCAATCTTCGTAAAAAATACCGAGAGTAATTTTATGTTGACTTCACTTGGTCTAAACTCACAATTTTTCTAATATTGCTGTGGAAGCAGAATTTCGAAAGCTGCGTCATTCTTCTCTCCCGTCTTCGTTAAAGTTCCTGGATACATCATCAATCCCTGAACTGATGTGTAAGTTGTGATGTAGCTAACGAGATAGGTTTTTTGATATTCAAACTTAAATTACTTCCCCAAAGGAATCGCACTAGAGCCACGACCGCCTTACGACTACTTTTTTTCGAGGTAGGCAAGATAACCATCGACGAAATACACAATCAAAAAGCTCCCCACCGGGTATTTCGACCTTCAAATAGTTCATCTAGGATAAGAAAGCTAAGTTCCCTCAGCTAGCTGAACTATTCAAATATGTCATAAGTAATTATTTGTGCCACAACAATATTAACCATTCGTAATTGATTTACAATGCATTGAATAAATCTGAATATTAAAGCATTCAAACTGTTCAGCAATGGTTACAACAATCATGCATGTTCACCATTTCTAACCCTATTTAGATTCATGGAAAATTTAATTCAATTACAAAAAAAACCTATTCAACAGATACTCTGCCCATGTGTCGTCCTGTTTTTAGTTGCAATCACTTCAACTCGACCCATGAGAGCTGCCTAATTTGCAAGTGTCGTTTCGCAGCTGAAAATTCAATTCCCTTTAATTATCGTCATTACCCTAAACGCTTGCTGCTTACATCGTCCATATTTAATGAACACTAGCTACCACCTTCCCGTGCGACGCTCGTTCAGTATCCGATTTATATCTAACTAACTAAACTCTGCGGATTAGCTGCAGCCCGCTCTTGATGTGCCCGTACTAATATTCAAGATAGAATTTATGGATGCATCCCACAGGGTCGATTACATGTGAAATTAATCGGCATAGTGAACTGAGCAGACGGAAGCGGCAGCGAAGAGGGTCATGGTATCGTTTCAGCACATGATACATAAATCACATCACATAATTTGGAAGGTGTTTGCCCGAATTGTTTCCATCGATTCGGGGAATTTATGGGATGCGTACACCAGCTCAGACTCAGTTTTCTGCCAACCAGTCTGTAAGTAATTAGACTTTGTGTGGTGAAGTGGGCGTAATAACGTTATTAGGGACCCACTGTTTTATGACAATACCGGGGTTGGCTCAGACGGGTTGGTGGTGAACATTAAGACGTTGCCTTCTCTCGAGCTCGAATTAATTCGAATTATATTCAGGAAACAGGACACAATCGAGCTTAAGTACGTTCCAGCGCATCTCAAACGGAGTGTATCCATTTTTTACCAGAAGCTACTTCAAACTAACCTTCTTTGCATAATCCAGTTGATCAATTGGAGCTTCCACCGTCTCGTACTCTTGAACAATTATTTGTCGTCGGTGCACCGATCAGATGGCTCCTTTTCCCAATGAATAGGAGCCATGGTGAAACGTCTTCCCCAAATGTGCACTGAAACGCTCGATTCGTGCCGATGCCGACTCTAATTTTCCTCTTAGTTAATTTTAGCATGGCAAGCGAGTCCTGTGTTTGTTGGCTAACACTTTCTTGGCATCATCACGAGCATCATCATTATCTTTCAGCCGGTCGCCATCATTGACGCTGGCTGGCTAGCTTACCAGCCCCAGGATGCCAAGGGGTGGAAGGGCGCTCGTGTTGTGAAGGCCATTGGAGTTTGTAAATTCTAGCTCTGCTTGTTGGTATTGTAGTTTTTTGCGGTAGCTAGCTGTCAGTATTTACATTCCCCGGTGCGATTTGAATGGTCCTCTTGTTGCCATCGTTCGAATCAATGCTTTGTGGTGGACGGCTATTTTTCTTTCATTCCAATCGTCGTCACAGGCGTCTTTCATGTCTCGTGTTGGAGCATAAAATGAATGTGACGTGGTCAAAATTAAAATAACAGATCCACTCTCTCCGTCCGAAGCAAGCAATGGGTGGACTGACTAGAGAAACAGAACAAATGCGATGAGGGGTGATTGGAAAATTCATTACGGTTTCTTGCCAAATTGGACTTTCAGACATTAAAATCCCGTATTTTGGCGCTATTGATTAGCACCACGACAAAAGGAAACGGGGAAAATCTTTTCAAATTTATGAAAGACCAACATTAGACAGCATTTGTGAATAGCCCTATTATGTACAGGGGAAAGTGTGTTCAATGTTGTTTAATGTTTCAAACACGCGCCAAAGAGTGAGATTTTTGTTGATTTTCGTTAGGGAACTGAGCAGATATAATTCAGTTCTCTGATAGAAATCAAACGAATTTTACGTGGCTTTGCATTAATACAGTACACAAATGTGTGTGATGCATACCTATACAGGTGAGATATCTTTTCGAGATTTTCATGGCCGCAAACAACACAATAGATATCACAGTGTGCCGAAAATTTATTCATATGTGAAATAAATGACAGAAAATATCTTCCCCCTCAGACAATTGACAGAAGTTGACACTTGGAAAAGGAAAATGATTTTAATTTCATATTGGAAAATCAGGATTCATCGAAAATTCACAGATTGTAAAATACACAGAAAGACGCCAAACATTTTCAATGCATTTTTTATACGCGAAATTTGATGGAAACTAGAAAGGTTGGGTTTTTTATAATAAAGACATACTTAGTTACGGATGGAAGGCATGCTCCCTATGACGCTATCGATTTGCGCTTACTTTTCAAATGCGTGCCCACGTTTTCATCATCAATTTTCGCTTTTCTGAAAATTGTTTTCGATCATTCATACTGCAAATGTTGGAGTAATCTGCTCTGTGATATTTTCGAATAACAGACGCTTTTTGTTAAGGGGGGAAGTACCTTTAGACACTTCAAAAAATCGATTTTTTTAAAAAAAATTTAATCGATAGATATATCGCCTAAGAATATAATGTCAAAGTTTCAAAAGCTAATTCTCAAAATTGTGGAAGAGATGCATCCCGGTGCCTGGCGCCGAGCCCGCATGGCTCTTGACCACAAACTTTAAACGGCCTTTTCTCGAAACCATGTTTTTTAACATTGCGTAAGTGATAATAAAAAAACTAGTGAATCGATTTTCACCATCTAGCATTCATTTTAAAGAGCATAAAAAACTGTTCTATATAGACTAAAGATTAAAAATTATTTTGGGACTATTTTTGACTGGAAGTACAACGTAATTTTTTTTGAGCCTGTTTTGAAGGGTTAATTGTCGAATTTCGCAAACATTTTAGTCTATCTACTAAAAAAACCTCTCGAGTAAGAAAATGTTTGGCTTGTTGATTTCAGGTGAAAATTGCAGCCAGCATCGCTTACGCAATTTACGACGTCAGCGACGACATGGCTTTCAAGATCCTTGAAAAATTTGTTAATTTTCAACTTTCACTTTTGTAGAATATGTTTTTTTTTCAACCTCAAACATCGCCTAAAATAAATATTATACTGATTTGAAAAGAACTGTCTTCATTTCCCCACAAATCAGTTGCGAAAAAGACCTTTTTTCGGCCTCTAAAGGTACTTCCCCCCTTAAACAAAGTGGAGTTTGCGTTTTCCTCGGTTACTAGTGCTAAGGTCTTTTGAATTAAACTTTGAGAATATCACCTTAGATATTTTTGTTGATGGGATGTAAATTGATCTAGGATTCATTCGCAAATAAAATATTTAGATGACATATTCTTTCACTTGGATTAATATCAGCAAATCGTTTGGTTTTCAACTTCAAGCAAAAGATCTTCAATATTTACGATGATTCCGAATAACTTCATCATAAACTTGTAGGATCGAAAACTCAAATTGGTGGAGTATATATTACGGTGAATATGTTCGTTATCTGGTTGACGAATTCGGGAAACATGTTCATCGGTTCGTGTTTCTACCCTAAATTTATTTTTTATCTTTATTTACGCTGCTGACGAAATGACTGACGGCGAACCTGTTCGTTTTCTGTCATTCACGCTTCCTATGCTAGAAATAATCCAGTATTTATCTAATTTCCAGTCAGCTTGTACTTGTTTCACTATTTGACTTTTGCTGTAGCCTGGGCCCGTGTATTAGAGAATACGTATCGCATAGTAGGTTTTTCATTGTCCGATATAATGTACGAAACTAAATATATGTTTGCTTTGAATTGAACGAGAAACCATTAACATTTTTTTGTTCTCTTAGTTCTACAGTCACATAATAGATGTTGTTTCGAGGTGCCATTTTTAATGAAAGTATTTTCCAATTTTAATATACATATATTGAAAAGTAAATTATAATAATTTACTTAAAAAGAGAATAAAAGAAGTCGCATCCCAATATTTTAGTGATTAATTAATGCTATCCAGTTTCATATGTATAACTTCTTTTTTGGAAAAATAAATAGTATTTAGTTCATATAATGAAGCATTAAACCAGTGGACTAAATCGTAAAGGACCCACCTTCTAATTTAATTTTCAGCAGGTAAGGGTCACCACGAATGGGATGTATGGTGGGCCTTTCACTGATCATGTGAAATCGCAAGCGATGGCCCTGGTAGGGTGAGCCCAGTCTGTTCGATTCACGCCTGGCAAGCTCTGTTGATCCATGACTGGCAAGCTCTATTTCTTCTCGTGAGAAAGATACTGCAGCCCAAGCGATTAATTGATATAGAATAGTTTGAACGATTTAAAACGTTGGGCTAATAAGTCGAAAATTTTGTTGGTTTTCAACTTCGTCGCCACATAAGATTGTTAAAATTATCATTTCATTACTCGTGGCCAACATGTATTTTATTGAGAATATTATTATCTGTAGAATCATCCGGTAGACATTTTTAACAAATATTTGATGAAAAAATTGTCAAGCTTATGAAGACAAATTTTCGAATCTCAAAATCCGCGAGATTCGTTTGACAAGAATTTCATTTCAAAACCGCAAAACCGACTACAAAACAAACATATTAAAAACTATATCACTTTTAATGTGCCAACGAATTCCCACTCGATTTAATTAATACCACCTAACCGATTCTCACGAGTTATATTTCAGCAATTAGGTTAAACAAACAAACAATCTTTAATATCAATCGTTGAATACATATCCATTTGTCTTTCCGCGCAACCGCTATGATCCGCAAACAAATCCTTTACATTTCCCACATCGCAATGTGATTATATTTTCCCTGAAAATTTTCTTCTCCTCAACATAAATAAGTTCATATTCGCGTGTGCGTGAGCAAAAGTTTCCCAACGCCGCCGTCGTCGTCATATCCTCCTCCTCCTCACTATAAATATCTTGGAAGCTAAATTTTCACTAATGCCTTTCCCTCCCACCTTTAGCATAGAATTTGGTCATTTGGCGTAAATAAAACAAAAATATTTGCACTCTTTTCCGGATCAAATCATGTGAAATGTTTTAGGTTGATTTTCAGTGAAATTGTGTAGGTGTGGTATATTTTTTGGGGAAGTCCAATTGGAAAGAAACTGTTTTCAATAAACATAAAAGTTGGAATGCCCATACTCGCAATAATGGCAAGAATTTAATCGTTCGATATTTTACAGAAAAATCAAAATACTAGTGGGTGAATCGATCCAGTCACCAAAATTAATTTGTAACAAATAGCTCAATCTTATATTTTTGGCAGCTATGCTTCGATTTGCTTGAAACTTTCCAGGTACGGTGAAATCAATTTATGGCGTGATCAAATGTACGGGTGAATTCGGTACAACAATGGATCACAAAATTTGTAGCATAAATCTGCCGTATTTATCTTTGGGATATTTAAGGAAACAAAGTGAAATTTTGACCATTCAATGTAGATTTTATATGAAGACTATGTGAATCAAAAATTCAAGAAAAATTGTGATGTGAGCAGGAAAATGTGTTATCAGGACTAAGGTATGCGATCGTTGATGAGAAAAGAATCATCAAATCAACTGAGGAAATCCGAATCTCAATAACCTCAATATCTGTAAGAGATTTCAAAACGCAGGTGTATCATTTGATATTGCCTGCGCATGGGAAAGCAGAAAGAGTCAAGTCATTTAGAAATTTTAGGTTCTTTAATCGAGAAGAACTTAGAATCGAGACTTATTCGTCTAGTTCTTCTGCGGCACATCTAGCTTCAGGTGCGATAGTCTTCACCATTTGTCAGAATGGACAGCTGGCAATATCAGAAAACTTCTCACTACGAGTCTTTCAATCCGCCGGAAAGTTCATTGCTTCTATCCCACCCAAAACTCAGAAAAAACATATATTTTCCATTTAAAAAATAACATCCTTTCTGTCTTCTATCGCAGCCAAGCAATAAAAGTCCCAGAAACATGACTTGCCACTGCCGCATCCCCGAATATTTTCTCCTGTAAATTCGTACTAAATACCGGAAAATCGCAACAACCACTTTTCACGATCGCATTTTCATCGGCATCTTGGCCAACGGATCGCGGAACGAAACGGGGAAAACGTTCTAAAATTAGTCGTTCAACGTGGCTAACATTTCGAACTTGAAAATTGAATGAAACCTGACGTAGACGCATCGTAAAATGGAGCGCATTCGAACATTACAAGTGCTGCGTCGTCGCTCGCCGACGTCAATTTGAATATTGGCCAGGCGAGATTATCGCGTTGTTTGCAACTTAGGCGAGTGTGGGAGGATACCACACACGAGCACAGGACTCAAAGGTGAGTGAAGTGATGTGTGATGTTTTCAAGTATTTAAAATTCTGTTTTCGCATCAAAGAAACTCATGAACTGGATAATGTAGCCGGGAAATTTAAAAACAGTCAAAACAATATGCGAGCGCTTCCTAAAGTTTTTTTTAATTCACCCCGGGGAGATATGCCCATTAGCAGTCAACTCCTGGATTTGGTCTTCCAAATTCCCAGGCAAATGTTTCAAGCAAGACTGTTTATTCTAGCCAATAATTTATGTTCTGCTAATTGTGCAAATTGTTAAAAAATATTTATCTGAAATTTATTAAGGTGAAAAGGTGATTGGATTTTCTTGTGAATTTTGAGTGTATCAAATAAGCGAGGGATGCGATTCGGTGTGAATCATGGGGAAAATTTTGGGCTACATACCAATTTTTTGTTTATTTAGAGAGTTCAACCAAACTTATTTTGACTTTCTGCTTTTTATGCAAACTGCAGACTTTGTATGAGCAATTTTGAAGTAGTTTAAATCGATCGATGTCAGACCGTGTTAGATGATTTTTCACAAATAAATTTATAAATTTTTTAGAATTATATAATTGAATGCCTATTTCAATTTTTTGATTTAAATATTCAAATCGCAAAATAATTCGGGCTACCAAAAAAAAAACAATTTATTGATCTCTATAAAAGTTCCAGGCGATGTTAACAGGATCTCAATTAATACATACAACCATGAACACACCACTTGCGCACTTTTGAAATATTCAGCAAGAGCAAAAACGGCAACTGAAATTCATAGTCGAAACACGAACAATGGTATGGAGAGCTCATGCAGAGCTATCGTGCTGAGCCGTATATTATTTCGATATTTATTCTGACACGTCAGGCACGTGGAATGCGTAAGGCAAACAACAAATTTCCCAACAATCAATTCCTGCCGAGAAACGCTTGTAAGGAATGCGATAACCAGGAGTTACATTAGCCTGGAGTTTCTTTTGCACGAAGATTCGCTTTTGAATATGACTAACTGATTAATAAGCTCCCGAAAGCAACTGTAATTGAATAATTTCGTGATTCCTGGACTTAATAAATCGATTATGATAAATCAGAAGGAAATTTTCTCGTCAACAAGCGAAACTCACGAGGATAACTGAAGGATATTTATGGGAAAGCTGTATCAGCTGAGTATCACCGAAAGGGAAAAATTAAATGGTTTTGGAAATTTTTATAAAAAATAAATGTAAAACAAAAATTAAACAAAAAACAAGCATAGAAAAATTAATCATAAATATTTCTCTAAATTATTCATCCAGTAATTTCTGAAAAAAATATGTATTGTCCTCAACGAAAATCAAGAGTAATTTGATTTCCATGATAGCATCAGGAGTTGTAACAATTTCATTTCTCAAGCCATACTCAACACAGCAAAATTCTTAAACTGGTAGGTCTATTAACGCATCAAATTTTATAGGATTTAAATTTATCTGCCACGAAGCAATCGACATTTGATTTTTTCTCAAAGGAAAGATAAATATTAGTAGCACTATTTCCTTATTATAAGAATCAAAATTGTATGAACTCTTCTTCATACAAATGGATGAATTTGAACATATTGTTGGTTATATAAGCT
The DNA here is from genome assembly GCA_963942545.1 of Oxycera nigricornis. Lineage (NCBI taxonomy): Eukaryota > Metazoa > Arthropoda > Insecta > Diptera > Stratiomyidae > Oxycera > Oxycera nigricornis. The sequence goes on along the minus strand of OZ012663.1, from coordinate 24,295,235 downwards.
TTTTTTTGCTATGAATCTTTGACTCCAAAGCTGATTGCAATAAAATCAGTTGAAAATTTCTAACTAAAATGAAAAACTGAAAAAATTTAAATGTCATAATGATTTTAATAATCATTTTTGTAGACTTTTTACTGAAAAAAGTTGTAGGCCAGAGGGTAAAGGGCATATTAGTCAAAAATCTGGCGAATTTTCATTGTTGCACAAATCTCTTTACCCCATTTAGTCCCAGCGTTGGAAATACAAAAAGAAATTATAATTTGGTTCGCGATCAATTGTCAACTTACTTCTAAAGAAAATCTCAAGAACATCAAATATTATTTCGGAACAAAATATGATTTGCCAGTAATTTCACACAGAATTTTTAAGTCAACATACATATGAGGACCGATCAAAAAATCCCGGTACATATTTTATAAAACTTTATTGGTATTAGCTATGAGCTACAAAATATTATCCCCTTCGAAATACTCTCCCTGGGAGTTTATAATTTTTTTCCTATTGCCGCTTCTGCCTTCTCCTATTGCCGCTCTGGAAATCTACTTCTGGAATAATGCTCAACTAATCTAGAAATTTTTGTTTTATGGCCAAACTTTTGTTTCATCGTGAAACCTCAATTCTTTCAAGGGTCTTTTCATTTTGGCGTTTTCAAAAAGCTCTCATCATCATTTGCCATTTAAAGAAGTTCTGGACAAACCTTAACACTACGTTGTTTTTGGCCCTGTGTCATCACCTTCGTGACAAACTTTGCCGCCACTCGATGCATGTGCAGTTTTTGGGTTAAAATTGTTTGGCATGCATCAAATGAAATTTTACATTCCTCTGCCAATTCCCGGATGATTGGACGATGATCAAAACGCACAGGGTCCTTCACTTTGGTAACATTAGCGTCGTCAGTCGAAACTGATGGTCGTTCTGAACTAGGATCATCTTCTGTTGATGTCTGACTTTCCTTAAACTTTTTGAACCACTTATGGCACTTAGAGCGACTCAAACACTCATCTCCGAAAGCCTTTGCAACATACAAAAAGTTTCTATATTATTTGGGTGTTTTGAGCGTCTTTTGGTGATGTTTTAAGATTATTGAAAAAGTCTTGTTGCTTTTTATCAAAATATTTTGTATTACCTCAAATACGTATTTCGGTTGCTACTTGCAACCTTCTTCAGTGTTTTGTACACGACTAGTCGTGGTAGGCCTTCGTATCTTTCATAAAACTACAGAGAACCGAATCTTTTTTACCTCAAAAATTGAAAAATACGATTAATACTGAACACTCAACATACATACTATGTAAAGGATTACAAAGTACGATATTTGGAAACTTCGAAAAAATTGTGTCATGAAAAATCAGGACAATATATGTTTTTGAAACTATTGCGCAAAACAAAAATGATAAAGTTTCGTTAATTAAACGTCCAACACATTCTTTTCCGGCCTGTTTAAAAAGACATGTTATTGACTTGTGTACTTTTTCCTCTTGTGCTAAGAGTTTGTTTGCAGACTAAAGCTCCAAAACGACGTGAAAAGTGGATGTCATTTTAAGTGTACATCTTTAAAAGAGCTTGATTTATGTATTGTAGCTGTTTCAGGTAATTTATTTTAATTCAGCACGATTAGTTTTAAAGACATCTTGAGCAAAGCTATTTGAGCGTAACCAAACTGTTTGGATTTATTATTCGAGACCTAGTTATTTGTGATACTAGTCAATTCAGTCAGTACTTCAATCATAGGGACAGTGTTGTATAAACGCTGCATCTTAAGTCTCATCAACTACTTTGGAGTGCGCAAACATATTTTGTGGCCTGACAAGAACGCTTAATGAAATAGCGCAATATTGTGAAAGTCCAGATTTTGTAAAACTGGTCATATGTTTCATTTTACGGGGTGAGGCCAGTGTAAATTTTGTGTATTCGAAAACATTTTTTGGCTATATTTTAGGATCTCAAAAAAAATATTTGGTGAAAGCATAACGAAAAAACGAAGAATGATCCAAACGTCATGATAATGTATATTGAAACAATGTTCATGGTTTAAAATTATACTGATTTTTCTACTAGGTTTCTTACTTAGTCGGTACATTTGGTCCACTCTTTTTTCTAAGCTCTGTATAGCTTTTTCTTGATCCTCCCAGAATGTCTCCATAGCGACTATCATCTCGTCTATCGTTTTAAAATTTCTTGCGCTAAAGCTGTCATGAGCCGAGAAATGTAGTAAAAGTCACTGGGGCCTAGATCTGGGCACAGCGTATAGAACATACAGTACGCAAACATCGAGAGGGTAAATTAAATGCATCAGGGAACTCTCTCTAAAACGCGGAAATACAGAAACAACGTTAAATATCTACCAGGTCGCTGAGAGTTCTTAGAGAACATCTATACAACAGTTTTCTGGCTAAATGTGCATAGGCTATGAATCTGGAGAATATGGCTAGCCTTCAAACGCTACTTTTCGCATCGCAGCCATCTCAATCATGTATTAGAAAGCGAGTGCGATGTTTCAGTGCTCGAGGTTTGCCCAGCCTCTTTTCTTCGTTAGCCTCTCACAATCTTTTTATTTGATTTAAGATGTACGAAGTTCTTGCAATTTTCTTATTTGGTTTGCGTAGCAAGAAGAAGTAATAGCGGCTTTCTTCTTCAAATATCCATAACCATTTTCTAAGCATCCCAAAAAAACGGCCGCCAAGCTTTAAATCTTGAATTTTTCGGCATTGGTTAAGGCGATCAAGTGGTGTTTCATTAAATACAATCAAAATGATAGATCCATATTTAGTTAGTCACAAATCGATACAAATAGGTAGATTCAAGCCTAGCTTTTAAAGTGTCATCTGGCCTCTTGTTTTGTTACGCGATTAACATTCTCGGTACCCAACGTGCGATCCTTTTTTAGATGCAACAGAAGAAAGTAGAATCGCTAATCTAGATTATAGAGATGCTCATATAAAGTGTACTAATTCTGCCAATTCAAAGAAAATAATGAGAAATTTTTTGAAACATATTCCCTCTTACGAGAGCCAGGGATTTAAGCAAGAAGTACTTAGGACCTCATCATACTATAATATATATGAAGAGTACGTGGCGGTATCAATATGAAAGGGAAATAAAGCTGAATCCTGCCGAGTCATCTGAGAAGAGATTCATACGCTCAAACTTAGCATTAAAAAACCTAAAATTGATACTCGTGCAACCTGCGACAAACTTAGGATGCAAACTAACGTAGCACCCGAAGATGAGAAAGGAAAACCTTGGGAAAATTATCAGCGACTAGCTGATAAAGCTTATGCAAGACGAACGATAAAGAGCAGTCAAAAGAACCGTGAACAGACTGTCTAAAAAGTAAAATTTGTGAATGGATCTATAACTGAGCAGATTATGACTGTGATGATGGGGAGGGAGACATACTGTTTTCTATGATGTGAGGCAATGACCGGTAAGGCAAGATTGTGCATATTGGATCATTTTACCAAAATTCTACCGCATGAAATCGGAAGCTTCTGAGCGAATATTTATGTAGATTTTTAAGTTATCAACATACAGAAGACACCGAGACGCTACGACAGAGGGAAGGTCATATATGTAAAGAAAAAAACGATGGCCTAGGAAAAACCCCTGAGGGACGCCGGTGGTAGGATAGAAGAGAGAAAAATGTGCTCAAAATAGACTAACACAGCATGAATAACTACTGATATAGGACACAAGCCAGGAGAGTAATGGTCCAAACCCAAAATCAAATCATGGCTCTATACGGCGCATGGAACCAATCCTTCTGTACAGCGCAGTTGTTTGGTGGCCAGCTATTGCTAAAACATCCAATGCAAACCTTATGATCAGGGTCAGAAGGATTGCAGCTATTGCAATCATCGGGGCCTTAAGCACTACCCCGGCAAAAACACTGTTTATGCTTTTGAATTGGCTCCCGACGGAGCTGCTTGTGAGACAGCAGGCCAAGTGCTCTGCGATTCGATTAAAAGCACTACATCTCTGGCAGGAGGGAGATATTGAAAACTCCTCCATACTCCGGAGACGTACCAACGTCGGGAGAAGTAGACCTTACGTCCCTGATTCCCCGCTTCCATCATGGTTTTAAGTCAGTTACCCCAAGCAGGGATGACTGGGCAATAGAAAGACGTGGGATGCAGGAATCGGTCGACATTTACACTTGTGGTTCCAAAATGGATAGAAAAGTTGGCTGTGGCGTTTTCTCAGAACCACTAGGTCTGAAACTATCCTTCCGACTGGCTGAGAAATCAGAAAGTTTTCATAAGAAACCTGAATATTTTCTTTGACAGTCAAGCATTATCCAACGTGTACACCTCATCCATTATTGTAATTGACTGCCGTACACGACTGAACGTGATGTCGCTTCACTGTGAAATGATTCTTTGCTGGGGACCAGGGCATAGTGATATACCGGGAAATTGTAAAGCCGATGCTTTAGCGAGAGCTGGCACTGAACTCACACCCCATGTCGGCCAACCTCTAGCTTCCATAAAGCTGGGATTCAGGCAGGATTATATGAAGGCTGCAAATAGGGCCTGGTTGCTGGAGGAAACCCTCAGGACAACCAGGTAAACTTGGCGTGTACTGAGTCCCATACGCACCAAGCAGCTTCTAAACACGAGTCGTGAAACCTTGAATTCTATCGTGTCAACACTGACAGGGCATTGTCTAATTGGCAGACACGCAGAAAGATTGGGCGTTCCTTTCAACGATTTCTGGCGAAGCTGTAGATCGGAAGAAGAGGAAGAGACAATCCAACATTTTCTGTGCGAACGTGCAGCACTGTCCAGGAAACGCATGAAAACCTTAGGCTCACCCTTCCTGGACAGCCTCACGGAAATAGGTGATTTGGTCATCGGCCGCATAGCCGGCTTCATACGAGAATTGAAATGGTTCTCGTCATCTCACAAGTTCTAGTGCCGCCCTTATCTTTTTGTGGTATCACAATGCGCCTACTGTGGCCTAAGTGAGCAATTTTTTGATAAAGAGGGCTGCCACTACAACCAACCAACCAATGGTGAGCTAACTTCTGAAGTAGAACATTAAAGTTGACAGTGTCAAATGCCTTACTGAGATTAGTCTACACTACACTAAACTTGGGAACGAGTGTCGAGAAGCTTTGCAAAAGTTTTGGTGAGTTCAATGAGATTCGTGTTGGTTGAACGGTTTGGAAGGACCCCATGTTGGAACGAGGACAGCCTACAATAAAGAGCTTGGTACATTTTATTATAGACAATGCTTTCAAGGAGTTTGGGGAAGACAGGCATGTAACGAAATGTGAAGATAATTGAAAGCATAACCAGACTTTAGTACTGGGAAAATGTTAGCTAACTTTCACAAATTAGGGAAAATACCGGAGCACAAACTAGCGTTGAAGATATCTGATAATCGAACGCAAAGTGAAGTGGATAAGAATTTGATGAATATATAAGAAAGCCCGTCGCCTACACCTCAACACCGAAAATACGTATCCTAGTCAATATTCATTGATGAAGATGCCCGAGACGAATTGACTAGCGAAGAACTGTTGAACGTGGCTATTGTCAAATTATGGGAAATAGTAACTATGCTTTCATTAATAAAACTGATAAGAATTGTTAAGGATAAAAGCAGGATGCAAAATTGATGTGTGTGTGGCACAAGCTTCGCAAAATAATACGTATGAACATCAGACAATTCACTGTCCCGTCTGGCGTGCGTTAAAGAATAATGTGCCTTGATTACCACAAGGTCCAGAAAACCATATCGAGCATATACCTAGAATTCACTCATGTATTCTTAGTTAAACTTGTGCAATTCATTCTAAGTACCTATTTTTCATTATTGCTACGTACTTTCCCAATTTCACACATTTGTTTAAGATCTGTGGATATTCGTGGCTAATCGCGGTGGGTTATTCCAGATGTACCGTTTCTAATCGATATCTGCATCGAGAAAAAGAGAAGACTCAGCCTACATTGTTGTCTGGAAAAATAGGACATTTTTCAGACAACATTTCGGTTATTTTATTGAAGCCGAGAGAAATGTTATCAACAAAAGAAATTCACGCAAAGAGAGAAACTGTTTTTGATGGTTTTTCGTCAACAACGACCCAGCCTGGATGGAATAGGATTTGTCCTAACATACCACATCCTTCAGGGATGCACTAAAGCAGCATTGATTCCCATCCGTCACACATTCATAGCACGACAGAGCGGTGCGGATGGCGAATAAAGTGCATTCCTATGGAAATGTGTGTTGTACCGTGAAAGGTTATCATCCACCGCATGTCGCGCGGACGGCTCGCAACCACTATTAGGTAATCCGCTCGATGACTTGCGATTCCCATCGAATTTGAATCAGGCAACAAAGCATCGCGAAACCAGTCTTCCCGCAACGACGTCCACATTTCAGCAGAGCGGAAGTGTTCTTTATCACGGAATGATTGCCGTAGCCATTCCAGGGCCGCGCGAGCAACGCGAGTCCAAAACAAGAGTGCGTGCCGCCGAGCCAGGGACGGAGCCCCCACGCGCATCCTGCAGCCTTTCCCGTGAACATCGTTGCGCGTTCATCGTGGAAAGCTCATGCGGACGCGGGGCCGCTTTCCTGTCGCGGATTACATCCGCAATCACACGCGCTGGACGATTTCCCCCGGCCCAATCGACCAAACAGAATGGCGCCCCACTGACTTACCTGGAACTTGAGAGGTATCGAGTCCCGAGCCAGCGGCGAACAGCTGACAGCTCAGGTTCGTCTCGCGATCGGCCGCGATGACATTTCGGGCAAACTCTAGCGGCGCTTCCAGAACAAGTTGGCGGATCCTTGCGCTCGCCGACCAGCAACTAAAACGACAAGAAATGCAACATTAGCCGCCGCACAGCCATCAACAGAAACAAAATACACGACAAAGTGCAAGAACGCACCACTGACAGCCGTCACCGGAGATGTGCTTGCAATCGCGAATCTGACATGTGTGCGTCCGCGTCCGACGACTACGTCGAATCGCGTTTTTCCCGACCCCGGGCGTGCTGACACTCAAAAAATTGCACGTGGAAATTGATCTGTGTCGTCTACCGAACGCCGCGAAAACTTAAACGCTCCGCAAAATGCAGAAAACAAAGAGGAAATCGAGAAAACTGTTTGCGGGACAACGCAACCGAAACCTGCACGACCGATTCCTTTGCATGGACGCAGACGAATGCAAAAAACCGCGACCCCGATGCACACACTATCGCATCAAGCCAAATGCGATTGTCATCTGTGTGGAAAATCGCATCGCGCCGCCTCGCTGTAGTGGTGATGACAATGGCAAAACGACGAGTCGCCACTCCACTACTAGTGCAATCAACTAACGGCTCACGACGGACGCGATTCACATCCTTTTGGCAACTAGCTCAAAGGGAAGCTGCTTAGAAACACGTGCAGAATTCGCGATCGGAACAATGCCCACCTTTGGAATTGCAGAGTAGTCAAGGTCGCAAGCCAAGCGATAGTTGTCACACGTGGAAAACCACGAATTGATTTGCGAAATTGATCAAAATCGCTACAAATGAACGGCAACCAGAGTTACAAACACAATAGCGCCATATTTACGACACACACTAGCGACGAATGCGACAAACCCAGGTGGGGAAGTTCGTATAGCAGCGAGCTCATAGGTATTCAATACGGCAGAAGGAGACAAACACAGGTGCTAGCTGTGGTGGGTACGTTTGATTCTACTAGTGATAACTAGATGTCGCGAATGATCCGTGGAGTTCCGGAAATAAAAATTTTCAAAAAAGCAACAGTCGAAAATTAAGAAAAAATTAATACAACTTTAGTTTATTTTGAATTCAACAAAAAATATTGCTTAGCCTATAATTACATGTGTAAAAGCAAAAAAGAGTGAAACAACGACCCAAGTCGCAAACCATCATAATTTCTGGAGAGGAGCAACATTTGGAAAAAGGTTCCGTCCTAGCAGACGATATCACAAATATGTTATAGGTCGTAACAAGACGTTAAGAAATACGTAAACTAGCGGATCGGGAAAGTATGAGTTTCAATGACGGGGTGTAGCCGGAACATAAAACATTCATCTATGTTAAAGGTCAGATTACATTACATTCGTACATACTTGACGTATTCCGAATGTTCGCCAATAGCCGAATATTTCCACTCAGTGTCAAACACAAATTCTTTGCTTTTCAAGAAAGCGCCATGGCTCGTAGTCCTCTTCTGGTTTAACAAGAGACGCCACTTGCATAACTCAACATCGCATGAGTGTGCAGCCACCGTGGAGCAGAAAACTAACGGAAACAAAAAAAAACTGTGCGAACACCTGCTATAAACATTTCGCCCGAGCAAGATGTCAAACTAAGAAAGGCGTGAAACGGCTTGCATCGACAGGTCAGGTCACTTCAAAAATGAAGCAAAACGCGTAATCGTCGAAATTTAGTGGTTTTATGTGGATCCTGATCTTATTTTAAAGTGCTATGAGCCATAATGAGACATAACATTGGATGTAATAGTCTAAAGGAGAGAGTGTTTATTAGTCAAATTCAAGAAGTTGTGAAATGAAGTATGTGGTTGCTGTTTGTAAAAAAGTAACAAGTAAAATAACAGAATATCATATTTTGAAATTAATGTATACTAATTCCATAATTAGGTACAGTAATACATACCATGTTTGATCTTTTGTAAAGATTGAGTGACTTTTAAAGCAGTTTTAATTATAAATTCCGTATTTTCATGCAAACCGATACAATGAATGACATTTCTTCAAATTGTGGTCAATCAGACGTGTCAGAAATTAATGTTACAGGATCAATTCTACCAATTAGGTATTCCAAACTCCATAATTGTGGCATCCATAATTACATCAAAGCCGGCCCCTAGCTCAATTGCATAGAAAAGAGAATTGCTCTAGAATTTTGAGTTTTAAAATAAAAAAAATTATGACTTACTTAGAGACTGCAACTCTGATGGATTTTGAAAATCTAATAGTAACCATAGAAAGATAATCATATATGTAATACGTTTCGAAGACATATGATTATTATAAGGCTTGAACACTTAAATTCTGTCCAACAAAAAGTTAAATTCTATTTTCAATTTCAATAATAAATGTAACTGTTTATTTTTTATTATTTGTACGTTTGATTCTACATTTATTTATAAAATAAGAAATTTTCACACTTTTCGTGATTCCCAGTTTCTGACCTTTTCCGGAGTCTTTCCATCAGACTTTTGAGTTGATCTGCGTCTATATTTTTGGTTGTTTGAATCCGTTCTTTACGGAGCTCTTTCACGTTTGTAACAGATTTTTGGAGTCTTCTTTAAGTTGTTTTTAGCGACTGCCTAATATCTTTCGATCGGATCGGAAGCTCTGGGACATTTGGTGTATTTAACTCTTTTTTCCACAAAGTTCGCACGATGTTTTTGAAACCATTGTAGGGTATTTTTCGCGTAATTGGCAGGACCTAAATCAGGTCAGAAATAATATATGTGCGCTCTGCTTTTTTACAAACGGTAATAAGCGTTTCTGGAGACATTCCTTGATGTTAATTTCTGAGCTGATCGTACCAATTGTGAAGAATGGAGTGTTCTTTTTTCGGCATTCGCAAATTCTTGTAATTCTTCTTCTTGTAATTTTTCTGGCGAATCCATTATCCTGCCATAGTAAAACTTCTGTTACTAGGAGATTTTCACAGGTCTCTTTCGAAGTCAATTTTACACCATTAAGAGAGCTTTGTAACGAACGAAACAAATAATGGTCTGAAGGTGCAACATCAGGACTATACGATGGAAGCATTAAAACGGTGTCAAGTGTGAGTTTGTCACCATATTTGCAGTCTCACCATGCTTTGCCGAAGATAGTTTCCGCATATTATTGTTGTACATGATCCATTTGTTGTCATCCGTGCTGAAATGTTCCAAAAATATATTCAATTTTGTTTCTTTTCAGCAGTTGTTCGCAGAGGGACATTCGGTCCATTAAATTTTGCACTATTTTAATCGGTTCGTACCTAAATATCCAGCTTTCCCCCATTGGTTTAAAATTATTTGATGATAAATGTTAAGTTCCTAAGCTGCACAATTTTTTAACAGCCTGCGTTGCATTCTTCCTTTTTTTGAAATAGAATTTCAAACGTATCGAACATCATCTTTATTTTCGTGTGAATTTTCACTGAACAAACCAATAATAAGTTTTTCTCTTATCTATGAAATACTAGCTTTCATATGGCATGTCACTTTTCAAAAGAAGAAATACATGGCTTTAAAGCCATCTTTGGTTTAAAAAAACGGCAGAAACTTTTTAAACTACTCATGAATAATATTTAAAATTCAATTACTTTTGAAATTTTTCATCCCTGAAATTTTCAATGTAGTTCGCAAATGAAAATCACTAAAAAATGGAGGTTTCACCACTGCAAAGATAAAAGTGCTACCAAAAATTATGTTGACGTTCCACTCCATAGTTACCACAATTGCAGATACCAAGCATAAGCTCGGATACTTTATTGTCAATCAAAAACTGATTTTCCACGTTTCAAATCTTTGATTCGACTATAGGTGAACTCAAGAGCGGATCCAGCATTTGGCTCATTTCACTGCCTCGAAAATCACAATAATAGAAGACAATATTGCAAAAAAATCGTAAAAATCACTAGTTTACCTAGGCTTAGGGTCATGACCCCCCCCCCCCTTGTATCCGCCCTTGGCGTGAACTGCCCATCCACGCTTTTTCGACGAAGAAGCAGTTTATTGCCTAATCTGCACTCTAAATAACATAGGTCATTATTAACAGATCAAAGTGCAATTTGGTTAGCTGAAAATTCAAAATTCGCGCCTTTATAGAGAAGCTCGGATCAAAAGTTGACAGGTCCCTGTCCCTGTTATATGGTCTAAGTTTATTTCATTCGCGTTACGTGCCGATGGTTGATCGATTGTGGTATGGTACTCCAAATAAATCCGTATCATTTGCCAGTATTCTACACATTTGGATCATCTTTCTTGTCGAGAAATGTTGAGGTTGAAAGCCTTATTGTTGTAGAATTTTTTTTAGCGAGAATTTCGTTGCACTTTTCTCAGCTACTCGCTTCGTATTAAAATATGTGTAAGCAAAGTTTATAAAAATAGTCTTTTGTTTTCACACACAAGCTGTCTTAAATATCTTCGTTGGTTCTCGTATATTATTTGGAGACACTAATGTCTACCAGAATGAAAAATATCGACATCCCAAGCGTTGCATTAATCTTGCACACCAGCTAAACATGAAGCACAAAAGCAGAATTGATTAGACTCCACTGCGGAACAACCGTCCGATTCCGCGCTCCAACCGCGATCGGTGTCGTCATGTTTAACTGGTTGTCTAATTAAAAATTCAAATTTAAATTCCGATATACCCAAATCGAAATGTATTAAATGGAATCATGTCTCCTTACTTCAGTCTTCCCGTCGACCGTACCGCTGGCTCCGGTCGGGGCTCGATGCTAACCCTGCGTCGTACATCCCACAGATACAAAAGATGCAAAACGCGCAATCTATTCTGCAAAAGTATCTGCGACTGCTGTCGCTGCTTGACCTTGACCGTTTGCTGCACAAAATTAAATCCATCTACCAAAAAATGTTAAACGAGTTTTTTTTGGGCGAATGCAAGCTTGCCTGCAGTCGAGAAGGAGCTCAGAACACCGTTCGTCTGTCTGGACAGCTTTGAGTCGCTTTTTGTAAATGCAAGTTCAGGGTCAAGACGGTTCTCGCGAGTCAACCGCAGTTTGTCTAGTCTTGTTGGACAAAAACACTGCGGCGGATAGCTTGCGAAAAAAGGTTTAATGATGGTTTTATGTGGGATGCAATCATATGTGTGTGAATAAACATTAAAAAAAGCTGGGGGTAGATGCAAGCTTTGAGGTTTTGGAAAGAGTATCTATAACAATTCTGTTGAAATGTTGATCAGACCAGCATCTGAATCTTTTAGAAGTTATATGACAGAGCCAACGGTACGTATCTCTCCTGCATCGACATTCCTTTTGGATTAAATTTTCGTGTTTACATGACTGCAAAGACTGGAAATAAAACCTCTACCGTTTTTTGCACACCAGTCTGGAAAAATGAAGTGTTTTTCTCTCTCTAATTTTACTTGTCGGAAACCCGTTCGGTTACTTTATGATTTTGTTGAGCAAAAAACTGCAATATGATTTTTAAAGAATTTAAATAGCCAGAACGTTAGTCAATAAAATATTGAATCGCATCAGCTCATGAGCTTCACACCAAACGTTACATACATACATGTGACATTGACAATTGATGTATTTTCATTGTAATAAGTATTTTAACCTTCAACCCAACACAACAATAAAAAAACAAATGATCAAATGATGTTGTGTTGAAAGACAAACGACAGTTGACGTAGAATGTGCGTCAATACTGACGCGTGTGGATGAATGTCGACATCAATATCTTTTGCACTAGATGTCAGGCCTAACGCATAATTTTTAAGCCTAGTCACGAAACTATATCGTTTTGGTACTATTCGTGATTTTGTCCTTTATCGGCTTCAAAAACATGAATTTCACCATACATTTTCAAAATACCTTCGAAATTTGGACAACATTGCGAATAAAAAAATATGGTAATCGATATTGACATATGCAGTAGATGTCGCTAGTTGTTATTTTTGATTTCTGTTCAACAGAATATGTCAAGGAAATGCAGTGTCCATAACAAGACTGATTGCAAAGAACTGCTTCAAATTTATTTTCAACGATTTCTTCTTTAGTTTTTAGCCAGGCTGAGTGTGAGTCGAACAGCAAAATATACCAAAACCCATGCTTCATATGTAAAGGAGTGGATTACGAGATATAAAGAGCAGGGCAGTTACGATGATGAGCCATATAGAGGCCTTAAATGACGTACATCATAAAAGCACGATTCATTGATCACTGAGCAATTCAGGAAAACCGTGACATTAAGTCTGCGACAGGAAAAACTAACTAAAAACGGATTATGAGTGTCCATAAATACAATTAGACGCATGCTAGAAGAATCTGACACCAAAAGCAGGAGAACAAACTTAAAACCAGTACTTACAAAAACACAAGTGCAAAAAAAAGATTTAGTTTCGGCACTGGATTATTGAACCGCAATAAAACTAACGTAATATTAACAGATGAGACATCTTTAGTTACTTTTAATTGCTGGAAGAAGACTTGGATAAAAAGGAAAATTGTTTTTTTCGACGTACCGTCAAACATCCAATAAAGGCGCATATTTATAGGTGCTTTTCTGAAAAAGGATTTGGAAAATTGATTGTTTTCATCAGAAACCCCAAGGCTGCGTTTATACGAGAAGGGATGTTTGAAGTCTGCACAGTTGCTATGTCAGTAGCGTATGCAGGATTTTGATAAGGGGGGTTCATATTTTTGAAGTCTTGACTAGGTACGTTTGCTAATGCTTCGGTGTAGATATGAAGATATAATTATGTAATAATACTTACTCATATTTTTTCACCGGTCAAAGTTGGAGTCCTTCAAAAATAATTCTGGCAAACTTTAGCCCGATTGCATGTCTGGTTTCATTTACGAGGCTAAATTTGTCTACACAAGGGGGGGGGGGTTGAACCCGTAACCCCCCCTTGGGTACGCCACTGTGCTATGTGTACCCCAAAAACGATGACTAGATTCACCAAGAAGGCAACAATTTCAAACATCGAAGTCACCTTTGCCCATCTTAGAAGGGAGAAAATGAGACTGGCCATCGCAAAGTTCACATGCGAGCCTAATTGAAAATGTGTGATCACTCGTTAAGACCAAATCAAAAGGGGGAAAACTATCAACTACCCACCAACTTATTTGCAGTTTATAACAAATTTGCAGAGGTTTAAATGTAGGTTGCCCTAAAATATTGAGCCAAAATTGTGAAAGAAGATGCCAGGTAATTAGAGATAATAACGGTGACTGGACGCCATATTAACATTGTTGCGAAATCCATTAATTAATAAATATGAGTATCATGAATTTCGTAGTATGAAATCCTTTTTTTGAGACACTGTCTTCTGGAACACAAAGCCTGTATTTTCGGGATAAGAATGGCTATTAGTTCGAATATGAACCGTTAGGCAATGAATTCAAAACGTCATAGAATCGGAAATTGTGCGATAGAAAATATGTTCAATTGCAAAATTTAAAAAAAAAAATTGGCATTGCCTGTGCATCGTCTCATCTTCGAATTATGACAAAAAACATCAAGTAATAAGGATATTCGCGAGTTTTAACATACGATGCTATATTTATCTTGCACCGAATCTTGGTATTAAATGTTAACACGCTTTTTGATTATATACAGTTGAAAAGAAAAGAATACATACCCTCTACAAATCACAAGTACAGAGTGCGTACCTTCATATATTTCATGGGTTTCTGCGATTGCTTGTATCTTTAAAAATATATGCACTCAGTGGCAAGATTTTTTGCCTGAAAAGCAGTCCGGTTTGCAAAGAAGTCACTATAAGCCCGAAAGTGATGCCACAGTATTTGATGGAAAATCTTCGATGTTCATCAGGAATACATCCTGAAACTATTCGATGTGTATTGCGAAAAGAGTGATTGGTTGGTTGTGGTGGCAGTCCTCTTTATCCAAAGGTGGCTCACTTAGGCCATGATAGGCCTAATAGTAGTACAGAAGATTAGGGCGGCACTAGAACCTGCTGGATAACGAGAACTATTCAGATTCTCGTATGAATCCGGCTGTGCAGCTAATATCTAAATCAGCTACCTCCGTGAGGTTGTCCAGGAAGGGCGAGCCCAAGGTTTGCATGCGCTTCCGGAACAATGCTGAGCATTCGCACAGAAAGTGTTGAACTGTTTCTTCCTCATCCTCTGATCTGCAACTTCGGCAGAAATCATTGAAAGGGACACCTAATCTTTCTGCGTGTTTGCCGATCAGACAGTGTCCCGTCAGTACGGAAAATCGTTTCCGTTCCATCGGGAACTCAAGTTTTCACGGCTTGTGTTAAAGAGTTGCTTTGTGCGTTTGAAGCACAGTGCGTGCCAAGTTTGCGTGGTTATGTTACAGGTTTCTTCGAGCAGCCGGGCCCTATTCGCAGCATCCACGTATTACTGCTTGAATCCTAGCTTTATGGAGGCTAGAGGTTGGCCGACTTGGGGGGTAAGTGTATACTCCTAAAGTTTAGTGCCAGCTCTCGAAAAGAGGGATACATTTGCAGAATTCCGAGAAGAAATCCGTTGATTACAAAAGCAAATCGCAAGAATAGATTGCGATTCCCGAGAACTCACACAGATAATGGAGAAGAGTTCTGGAAGAACGTCTGACGAAAGTTCAACATATTGGGATAGATTGGCATACAGCGAGTATGGCATAAAAATCAGTCCTGAGAACATAGTCCCAACCATAAAGTATGGTGATGGCTCATGATGGCTGCTGGTAACTGGTAAATTGGCATTTGTCGAAACAGTCATGGATTGTTTGGCCTTCCTCAAGATACTGCAAGACAATGTGAAGCATGCTGTTGAGCTATTGGGTCTTCAATAAGATTCGTACTTTCAAGAAAACAACGATTCAATATATCCTGCTGCAATTATTTGCGAGTGGCTTCTGTATAATGTGCCTCATAAGTTGGAATTTCTTTTTTAAAAGCCCAGACTTAAACCCTATCGAGCAGTTATGGAATGAACTGGACAGACAAGTGAGGAAACACAATATAACGAGCAGATTCATTCTTAAGGAGAAATAAAAGGTCAAATTGAGCAAAATATCAACTGAAATCAGCAATGGATTAGTAAAATCGATGCCGAGAAGACTGTAAGATTTTATCAACCGAAAAGGCGGAACTGGAAAATACACAAAAAACTTTTTTTCAAATACGTTATGATAAATTAAGTGTAATTTTTTTAAATTTTTTTGACCTTGGAAATTATATGTTTTTAATTTTTTATTTATGCATAACTTTTTTAAAGGAATTGTGTTATTTTTGTTAATCACTCTTTTACATTCCACAAAACATAACAAATCTAACCCTGGCTTTCTGTAAGCCGGGAAACCTTATATTTTAATTAGCACATTAAAAAAGAAAAGCAACAATCCAAGCTTAATGGCTTCTGATCGTGAGCATGAGCTCCTAATAGTACTTGTAAATTACCATAAAACAAAAATCAACTTAGCAAATGTCTTAAATCTTATTAATTTCCGACCTTGCATTACAGCTGCGTGCGATTCCATATTCCAAAGAACAATGGTTCGCCAGGAAGGATGTCGATGCACTTATTAAAGCGCAATACGAAGTAAAAGCTCAACTCCGACTGCAACCTTGGCTCCACAATTTATTGTCGCGCCATTAATGCGCAGATTTTATTGTCAGGCTCGTCACGCCGTCTGATCGATATCCGAACATTTTTGCTGGACAATCTAAAATTGTGAATTGTCTTAATTTGCAAAAGCCGCACTTTTGCCGAGATAATTACCTGATAGCTTTTTGTCTCGCCTGGCTGCTTTGATCACCACAGGCTCTATGACTCATGAAAACGAAACGGTGACTGTGTAATTAGATTGACCGCAAAACACGGCAGTACTCGGGTTACCTGGACATTGCAGCGGTGGTAGAACAACGGTCAAATGACCCACCGGCGACCAGGTATGAGGTGAGTCATATATACCAGCACCATACATGGATTCCATCATTAGGCACATAACTTGATACGAAGCGCAAGAGCTTGTGTTTGTGGCCAAGCCCGTTTCGAGTAAGTTAGGACCTCTTGGAACCGCAAGATCTTGAAGATGTTGCCGTTGATAGAGTGTGTGCATCATGTCCTAGGCATTTCCGGCCAACCACGAATGGTAGATGCGCAATCGCGAAAAAGATATTTGGAGCTGAAGAGATTATGCTTTTCGGAAATACATGCAATGATACATCTTCGTACCGCTTTGTTAGATGGTTGAGTCACTGGTTCTTCTTTTGTATGTTCGGGTTAATCATGTGCGTGTGCTGAAAATGAATGCTACGAGCAGAAAGAGACACTCCCCGAGCATAATGATCCTTTTTGATGGGAATCGACAACTTATGAAAAAATAACAATTAAAACTAGGTGGACTTCCGTAGAAGCACCTTACATCCGTTTATTAAATTCAAATTGGCAAAAATTTAATTAATTTACAATTACCTATCTCAATTTTAGATAATTATCAGATATTATTGAAAAATATGGTCCATGAAGTACCTGTGATTGATAACAATTTACAAGAGTAATAATCCGAAGCTATCAGATTTTTTTTTCATTCATTTTGGGGCGAAATATTTGCTAATTTGTATATCAAACCATAAGTTTTTGGATTCCAATAAAAAATTAAGTCAAAACAAAAAATAATCAAAAGTTAATATTCTAGTAAAATTTGTTGAAACTCTTTAATTTTTATTTAATTCACAGAATAAAGCATCTTGGGCAATCTTCTGTTGTAAAAGAATCGTTGATGAAATATGTGGTATGCAACCTAAAATCATTGCATGGGTCTATACAACTCTGTACCAAACCAATTCTATAATATGATACAGTAATCTGATTGCTAGCTATAATGAAACCATTGAAACAGAACCACCTCAACAGGGCTAGAAGAATTTCAGCTATTGTAACAACAAGAGCCCTGCACACTGCTCCGGTCAGAATCACGTTTTATGTTCCTAAATTGGTTCGTGTTTCAGTTTCTTACCAGGCAGCCAGCTAAAAGATCTGCCATTTAGTTGAAAGCTCCCACTTTAGGCTTGTGAGGAATGATGGTCATTCCAACATTTTGAAGAGGAATAGGCAAACAGAAAAATTGCTTCCCCAATTTCTTTTTTTCATAAGAGTCGGATTCTCAATTTCAAGCAGCAAAGACTGATGAAAAGAAAATTGGTCAAAATTTACGTGGAATAAACAAAAAATAGAGGAGGTATTCACTGAACAGCTAGGACTAAGATCATCCTTCCGGTAGCTTGACTAATGTGGCATCCACTCTCATATTCAAAAGACCTATAGAAGCAAGTAACACCTAAAGTTGTACCACGTATTAAATAAACATAAATCCTCCATAGTTATTAGGCCTCGGAAGCTGTAATGGACACTGAAACAAAAGAAGGGAGTTAAGATGACGAATCCTCGCCATGGGTTAATCTGGTACCACGCTTGCTAGGCCCCTGAGAGGTCTTATTTCCCCGGCTTTGATGAGGTTCCTGTTTTGGACGAAACTTGGTGATTGGTATTGCATTCAGGTATGACTTTCAAAGGACTTTTCGTAAAACTTTTGAAATTTGACATAGAGTTGTGCATAGCTATGTGGGCGCCACAATGACCCAAAGATCAGCATATAATTAGGCAATCCTCGCTTTTTTGCAATAAAAGATCTAAACCTGGAGACGGACTTTCAGCCAAGTGCGAGAGAGTGTTGGTAGCGGCATCGTATTATACCTGTGCCCAAAGTGGACGCTATGTAACAGTATTGATACAAGTCATATGCTGCAATCCTGACATTGGGATATGTCCTTGGACTTTTGTCCAAACGTGCAATGCAGACTGTCCAAAGTTATTGAAAAGCGGCTATAGAGTTCCAACGCTATAATTTTGGTAAACAATTCGAGATCGTATTCTCCTCGAAAAAAAATTGGCAGAACGATAAGCCACTAGGCAAAAGAACTGTGTCAATGTACTGGGATGGCTCAAACCCGATTCTCAATCAAACTTAAGTGCTAGTTTGAGTAAAATAAAGTGACCTACCGTCGTAGGGAGAATGCAGTCAGTGTGAGTTTTGACTTTACTGGATGGATTTCTAGAGAAAAATTATCATTTTCTCGCACCCGAAGAAAAGGGATAGGGAATAAGCGAGTGTCTTGCCATTAATTTATTCGCTCATCTCTCAAATAATCGCCCTCACGTCCCACAGACAGAGGAAATGTCCTTTGCCGGGCTTGAGACTAAATCAAATTCTTTTTTTTTGTACATATTACTCCAAATGGCGTTGAAGGGCACGTAACGGCCAATTACAACAAGGATTAGGTATTCCCTATAGAGGATACAAACCAGGTTACAATCACGTTGGAACCATTACCTTCAAAACCTACCAGCGTTTTCTTCAACAATCCAGATCATCGCGGGGCGACTGGTACCCCCAGTTAGAGTACGCCGAACACGATTCGAGGCTTGTTCCGACCAGAGGGTGTGTAGTTCTGGGAAATCCTGAATTATCTTCAATAACCGTGGCTTTTAGAACACGTAAGTCGCATAAATCCGAACCTAGCTCTGTGCTTAATTCGTCAGCACCTCGCAAGAAACGTAAAAGCGGATCATCTCACTAAGCGGTAAGTCTAGGAGTCTCGATGCAAAAACTAAGAAAGGATATAAATGTATTTGCCGACGAGCTAGTATTAAAACGCTACAAAAATTTAGACGCAAGTCGCACTGCTAGGCATATGCGGTCCAAATAAAACACCAAACGTACTCTTGGTTTGTTAGCTCTGAAAAGAGCTTCTATGAGAAATCTTGTGAAGCTACTGAGGGACTGTATGGCTTTCGGTGAAAACGTAAGGAGAATTACACCTCTTGCTAACAACCCATGTCTGAGTCACAGCGGCGATGAAAATACAGAATCAGTGAGCGCCTTCTATGCAAATGTCTAGGTCTAGCTACTAGGAGATGTAAGCACTTAGGAGCATCCTTTTTCATGGAGTTGAGTAAGCAAGGAGCTCTTAGAATAGACCAAATCTTGGGTTCCCCTGAGAAATCGGGATGGTTCACGAAATAATCGAGAAAGTGTCCATGTTCACAAGGCGCCATGGATCAAATCAGTTCAAATGAAGCAAAAGCCATGTATGTAGCTTAGCACTCTCATTGATTCACTTAATCTAGTGGGAAGAGTTATGAGAAAACAGCAGTCATGTAATATGTTGATCCAAACTGAAAACACAAAAACAGCAACCGCAGTACAGTTTGAAACCTTTTACTATTGAACTTCTTCTAGATGTGGACTGTAAACATGTCGAATTTAATTAACAACATTCCAGAAATATTTTGTAGTTTCTACAAAATTTAATCAGCGAAAACAAACAGATAAAATTCAATGACAAGATAACTAACCAGGAATAGGCAATAGCTAGTCAGGCATGTAACACCATCATAAATTTCCAAGCTCGTAAACTGTTTTCGCAATTTAATATTGCACTCGTTAAATGTCCTACTTAAGTAAAATTCATAAATTGGAAACATAGGTACATCCATGCATGCATCCATTCAAGCAAGCATGCGTGCATGCATGGCACATAAAAGGCTTTTGCTGAAGCATTGCAAGAATCACAGATGCTCATGTCAATGACTGGGAGCGCGCGCGTGAATCGAAAACAATATTAAACATTTCAAGTTTTGCTAAGCAGCTGAAAATAAAACTTTATTGCAATTCAGTGCACATCCACGTCCCACAACCACTTCTTCGCTGCTACCAATGGTCTTCATCATCTGCATATAAACGCCTCTTGCATTTTTGCCTGTTTCTGGCCTCGTCGGTGCTGCAACAACTGCTCAACTGGTCATGTGTGCGGGGAAATTGCATTTCGCAAAAAGCCTGATCGCAAATTAATTGTTTTTTGACCTCAATCCCAAGGATTGAACCGGGTTTCGTGGCTGTGCTGGTCTAAATGTTCATCGGTTCTCTCACACCCACCAGGCGAAAGGATGAGATTCGCGATGGTATGATGATATGGGTTGCCATGAAAAATTGACAACCAGATATATTGGGGCTGTTTTGGTCACAGCTTACTAAAGTTCACAGAAAAGTCAGTTCTATGTAATATAACCTTTGTCATAAACAATAATTGGATGGATACCGATTCGGGCAATTGGAACTTTTAATAAATAATAAATTAATTAATAAATAAAGCTCTATCGATTTTTGGTTCATCTTGGTTATGCGTCCTGAAGTGCATTTCAAATGGAAAGACCATTTCCGCCAGGCAAATCCTTCCGGATCTTTATTATCTGGTTGGTGGAGTTTTGGAATTTTTTAAATGTTTCTGCTTCTTTTGAAATAAAAAAATGCAATTTCTTGATAAGAGATATCCCACCAAAACCATTCAGAAGCAGGATAATGACCACCTCAGCTACCTAGGACACCATGTTCCGGTTCATCGGATGTCTTTGAATGAATCTTACGGATTTTTATACAGAGTGTTTTTTTAAAGACATAGAACGTTCTAAACAAATAAAACACTGATGGTTTCAAATGGCTTTATTCGCTTGCAAATTTTATAGTATTTAGTGTTTGAAAATAATTACTAGCATATGGCCACCGCGTCTACACTTTGGGAAGATCATCGTATCAGTCCAACTTAATTTTGGCCTTATTTGACCAATAACGCGTTGAATGTTGTCTTCCGATTCATCAAAAGTTGCTGGTTTATCAGCATAGACAAATGATTTAACCTACCTACACAAAAAGTAATCCAATACAGTTAAATCATATGATCTTGACAATCAATTAACAGGTCTATTTCTTTAGATGATTCATTCACCAAAGATTCAGCCCAATAAAGTAATGATTTCACGCGCTGTATAGCATATTACGCAATCCTGTTGGAACCATTTGTCCCTCAGACGATTGGCATTGAGGTTGGAAATCAAAAATGACGAATTATTTGTCAGCAGTGATCGCCAGTGACAGTAATGTTATTTCAGTCTTCAGATTTGAAAAAGAAAGGACCAACTGTGCCACCAACATGCAAATCGCATCATACAAGGACTTTTTCGGGATGTAATTGGGCTTTCAAAGTCTTTTGAGAATTATTTTCACACCATCAACGGCAATTTTGCTTATTTGCGAACCCATTAAGCCAGAAAACTGAAAATGATGTTTTGGTAAAAATTTCGGTTCAACTCCCAACTCATTCTCAGCTCATTCACCGGATTTGCGACGCAAACGAGGGCTCAATGGTTTCAATTGCTGTACTAATTGGATCTTATAGGACCTCAGTCCAAGATCATTCCTCAAAATTTTCCATGTAGTGGACGGGTAGAGGCCAATTTGTTGAGAACGGAATCGATAAATTTGGATTTTCAGTTACACTACTTTCTACATCTCTGGTGAAAGCGGTGAAAAAGTGTAGGGTAATCTGGCAACTGAACTAGAAACCTTGGAGCTTAGGATGGTGCTCTTCCTTTGATGTTAGCGGGAATGGGGCTCCTACTCCTGGGACTGGTTGTCGGGTTTCCTTTCCACCCCGGCTGGCGTCTTGTGCGCTCCACTCGGATGTCAGCTTACGTGTAGGTTCCGTATCACCTTTTGCAGTCTCCCTTGACGATGGTTCGGATGGGTAGGTTAGTTGAATATTGTTGACCTCCAGCTCCCTAGAGCGACCAGCCGTGCGAATATCTATAATTTTTTTCCTAATGTTTAAATTCATAGTGTTATTTTTTTATATAATAAAAACAAATTACTTACACATAATGACTTTGTAAATTAGAAAATGAAATACGGCAGCACTTTGGTCGGCGTCCCAGCAACTCCATTAGCTCCACATATCGCGCTGATTGCATTCGCGCAGGCGTGATAGGCTTATGAGCAATATGCCGAGCTGATCCGTGCATCTCGTAGATACATTTTGTATACGCACATACATATATGTACATAAGTACATACGAGTATGTGCGTTTATCAAAAAATCTTAGGCATATGATTGCGTTTTCGCGAATTCCCAACCGTCGACGACACTAAGCGTCATCTTCGTCATGAACGATGCCCGGCGGCGACAAAGCTGCCCGCTCGCGCCGTCGCAGTTTCGCAAGTCGAGCGAAAATAATGCAACTTTTAATTCGCACGACGCAATGTCGCGAAACTGCAAAGGGGGAGGATGGGGCTTGCTCGGGAAAAATGAGTGAGACCATGAAAAAAACGATGAAAAGCCTGAGGAAAGTTCAGTCACTTCGAGAATCAGGTTCGAGGTCAGCAATCGCCTGCTCCCCGGGTAAGAGCAGCCCGGCCAACGGACCATTGTTGCATCGCGACCGCGACTTTTACGCAGTTCGCTAAAAGCTGAGTGATTTGCGGATTTCGGTCACTCAGACGGATTAATTGGCGATACGTGCTGGGGGTGGTGGCCGGAAAGCTTCCTTTGTTGCGGGCCGGGGTCATCAGCCGCACAGCGCAGGTACGGCGGCGGCAGCCTGCAATGTGACCTTTGTGGGTCAGTGCATGCAGCGCCCGGAAAGCTCCATTCTTGCCTCTGACCAGCGCGCGGTTGTTCCGATCAATCCGCGCGGAATGTAGGTCACGAGGAGGGAGGCATCGTAGCATGCGGCCAAAAAATCTAAGACCCAACAATAGCGAGACGTGCCGAGACAAAGACCGCCGCGCAATTTGGCCGGAACCATTTTTGGAAGCCA
Source organism: Oxycera nigricornis (assembly GCA_963942545.1). Taxonomy (NCBI): domain Eukaryota; kingdom Metazoa; phylum Arthropoda; class Insecta; order Diptera; family Stratiomyidae; genus Oxycera; species Oxycera nigricornis. Next base: position 24,271,866 of record OZ012663.1, on the reverse strand, counting down.
GACAGCAATTAGCATGGCTGCACTTAGCATCCGAGCTTTGTGCCGATCTGCATGCAAAAAAGATCGCGACGACCGCCCACCAACAAAAGTCGGTGGCGTTGCAGAAGCTACGCTCAAGGACGCGGCGTCGCGTCGGCTCCAAGCGCTTCGGTTGCTCCCGCGTTGGACGGCCTTTTGTTTGATATTCTTTGTGCAATGCATTTATTTACTCCGCGCGGAATGCTAAGTGCGCTAGCGACTCTTCTAGCATGGCGAGCTTTACGATGGGGATGTCTAATGGGGAGCAAGGTTTCACGGCCTGTCTTTTGTTTGTCTGCCGTTGTGTCGATCCAAGGAAATGGAAATGGCAAACTTCAATATCAGACTGTTGGCTTGGCTTGGCTCGGAACGCCAACGTGGGAACCTCTTGCTTGGACTCATTTTGCTTTGTTTAAAGCAAAATATTAATTTGAAGTCAATAAAATCGAATTTTTAATTGAAAAAAAGGTAAATAGGCACAGGCGGAGCTGCACCTATTTTTGAATATGTAAAAGCAAGGTGTTGTGATATTCATATTCAGTTATAATAGTTAAGAATGCTTTTTGACACTACCGATTTATAAACAAAATACTCAAGTCAATCAGCAAAGCTCTGAAATCAGGAAATTCGCTTAACATTCAAAATTGGTGCCATCTCATTGATAGTGGCCATGAGTATCATCGATTACTACGAGACTATGTGGCATAAGTGCCAGCGGTGGCCTCACCTGTTTTTAATTCAAAAACGTCTTAAAACGGTGAACTCTATCTTCAATCTTCACTATGAGTTTTACCATGTTGTCGACAAATGACTGCCAACAAGTCAAAAGTTCATCGCGTACAAGGAACAAAAATAGTCCTGAGTGACTTTCGCCCAAAGTTAAAATTATACAAGACTATTTTTGTTCAAACAACCTACATCCAGAAATCCAAGCCTGTCATTGATATCTTTAAATCAATCCACTGAGACTCGTAGAGTAGATTAAAAATTAAAAAATGGTGAATTAATATTGTCTAAACTAATTGATTATCGCAAATATAATGAATTACAAAAGAAATTGGTAAGAGGTAAATTAGTCGTAAGTCGGATTTGGATGACAGCGCCGAGTCAACGCCCGAACGTGGCCTCAGCACGCGTTCCAGCGGCCCACAACGCATACCGTTTCTATCGTTTACATCTGGCAAGTAGAAAAGGATCGGATGTTTTGTGTTAAATCGTACTGGGAATCATAATAAAATATTGAAAATGTCCGATAATGATCCTATGGGTAAATGATGAAGACTACGGATGGGAATACTTCGAGGACAGCAATTTTGAGCCTGATGGCGACCTACCTCAGTACATAATAAAAAAGTGCTAAAAGAGCACGAATCGAAGTCGGTGTGACAATCTTTACGAAAAATACTCGAGTTATGGAATGGCGAGAAATGCGAATGTGAGGTACACAGGCGACGAAGCAAATGATTAAAATCAATTTAAGACTAGGGAAATATGAAAAATTGATGGTGTACTATAATCAGGTGTTAACGTACATTAAAAGTGATGCTACGACATACATTCGGAGAAATCGATCTGTACGATTTTGGATTGTACATCGATCTCAAAAAAATATGGAATGACTGCAAAAACATAAAAAAGTGCTGACAACTGGCGAAATACCAAGAAGAAGAAATGTTCAGATGACATGTGCAGCTCATTATGATCCAGCAAGTGCGTTTGGAAGAATGCGATAGCCGCCTGTAAGGTGAAGTTCCAGTTTCGGAAAATAGCGCGCTTTTCGAAAAAACCTATAAAGCTGAGTGGGGAAAAGCAGCTCGTCATTTTGGATTTCATCAAAAACGAGGAACAGCTGAGCGATTGCTTAGGAGGTATAGCCTCCACCTCGAGACTAATTCGAGCTTTGTGCTATTTCCTTCAAACACGGTCACACCTACATCTAGTACTGTAAGTGTAAGTTCTGAGCTGAGATGCCAACGAGTGGTGGGCTTTCGAGCGTTTGTGAAAATATTATTAAAGAGTCCGAGGAAGATGAACCCGTGTCTACTCTGAGCTGTAATTGTCTCAAAGAAGAAGTCGAGAGATACCTAAGGACTCCTATTACTCGTATATCAGTAATCTATCTATATTAATTTAAAAAAATAACCTGACTTGTGTTTTATTTATTTTTCCTTCATTTTGGAATTCAATAAGCGTATCAGTATCCGTATCGCCGATATTTTTATAAGAGTATCGGTATCGGTATCGTATCGATAAAAAGCCGTATCGAGGCATCCCTAATTATGACGTCCCTGAGGGAAGAGGGTGCTTGGTTCAATCAGAAAAAAATTATTTCAGGTCAAGCATCCGAATACCTTCTCAGTTCGAGTTCAGTGCATCAACCAAGTTTGAAGAAAGTAAGAAAGATAACTTTGTATATTTTTATATTTATAAGTATGGGGTCGTCAAGCGGCCAAAATTTAAAAAAAATCGATTTTCTATCGTTCATTCAGTTAGCCCTTCATTCAGGTTATTTCATAAGATCGATAGATTCTCTGGTAATCTGATAGTGACGATAATATTGAATGCTCCTAACGTAGCCAATCCTCCGAACATAAGAAGTTTTATGTTTTGTACAAACAAATAAGAACAGAATAAAATTGTTACCATTTCTCATGTTAACTAATTGCACAAGAAAACAAGCAAATTGTTGGCGTCATTTTAAATGTTTCTCGATAAGAAATCCTTCACAAGTTCGGGGAACTTTCGTTGGAATGTTTCAAAACCAATGTGGTCAACCCAATCTGCCCTTAACCGAAGAAGCAAATTGAATTGGCTCTTAAAAATTAATGTACTTGCGTAGTACATAAGTATATGTAAATAATTTAGAAGAAATCAACTGATCTAGAACACGAATTTCACGAAGCTTAATTTTTCAATAGCATCTGTCTGATCCGTGCTGAAGTTGATGTGAAATTGCAACCTACAAAAGAGAATTTTGCTATATTCTAAAAGGTGACATCTTTTCTGAACTGCGGTATTCTGACGACTGGTCGGTAGGTAATACGCTAATGAAAACTTCGTCAGTATTTTTTGTCATTTTCCGATCTCTAAAATCGGAAAATATGGTGAAGAAAAACCACCGCAAAAAAGTTTCAGTATCAGCTTACCTCAAGACAATAATTTTATTATGACTATTGACTCATGTCGAAAATTTTAAGGCTGTAAACGTTTGGTGTTTAATACTCTAAGGTAGCTTTTAAAACCGCATATATCCCATTTTTTCCTTTTATTATTTTATTAGTTCCATATATCTCAAATTCTCAGTTCGTGTGATTCGTAAATAGTAAAGTACTAAATTATTCCATGGCAGGACTACATATTTTTTTATACATTATTTAGAAAAATTTCTAAGATAATCTCATGATGCAAGTGCTGCTGATTTGTTAAACTTTTTCCAATCAAAATTGCGATGCAATTAAAGAATGATATTTCTTTTATTTAAAAAAAATCCTACACTTCATCCTCATAAGCATACATTACTTTGAAAAATGAAATCGTTATGATAACTACACACCAACATATTGTTGTGAGCCCCATTATTAATAACATTACGTCCAACTGCATTTCATAGTAAATTAATCATCGCCACTGATAGCGCTCGCGTTCCGATCTACACTCAAAGGAGAAGATTATTGCACCGCGTTAATGGTCATTCGAATCCTGCGGTCGTTTTTGTCGTCTTGAAGGCGTAATCAAAAAATCGTATCTTTGGAGTCTGAGTTTTCTGTGTCTTATTCGCCCTCAGAATAATTTCTTCATTCGATAAATGTTAACTTGCTGTCGCTGAAGCAGTTCATCGTATTCCACCTTCGGGATGGCCTATTGATTGGCAACAGGAACGCGATTCGCTACCACCATCAAGCGAACACATGACAACTTTTGATAAATGTTGATCAGTCAATCAAAATGCATTTTATATTATGGAAACTACTTGGGAAACGATGAAGCAATTAAAATGCAATTTGGAATCAGAAGCGGCAAACGTTGCACAAGAAATTGTTGCTTGGTATGAAATGGTAGCTGTAAAAAATTAATATCGGCTAGCAATTGGAAAGAACGATGAAAATGTGGGTTGTGTGTTTCCTGAAGAGTTATGGTGATCCATTTTGAAATATCGATTATGATTACGAAATCAATACCTCCTCAGTTAATTTTGGCTCTAATTTATTCCAACATGACTTCTCGTACTTAGTACATCGAGTACTATCGGCATTCTTTGTTGTTGTTTGGAAGATAATCAATCAGCAATACTCCTTCGAAGTCTCAGAAAATTCTGGTAATGAGTTTGGAAATGAAAGGTGGAAGAGCCCACCTTGATCTTCTTTGCCGACTTTCTCTCCGTGACTGTCAACTGCATTGACTCTTGTTTTGACTCTGAATCAAACTATCAAATCCATTTCTCATAAACATTGACAAAATAATTATAAATTCATTCATGTTCAGTGATCATTTAATGTAATTTGTGTTTACTTCGTCGATATTTTCACCCGTGACGTCCAAGTCTTCTTCTAGAGACTCTCGGCCCTGTTGGAAATATGGATCCCAACGTTTCACCGTGACATATAATGGTCTAGATTCCTAGAACACTGTACACATTTCTTAAAAATAGAAATCCTTCGAAGTATTATAAATAACACGATACTCCAATTTCAGTAAACGTACATAGTGACAATTCAGACACGGTGATGTTAATGGTTCAATTACTCGAAGTGTAATGAAGCTAACTACAAAAAACTTTTCGTATATACTAACTAGATTTTGCTCTACTATTTATCCACCAGAAGAGCAGTTAGTATAACAACAAGTATCTGAGGCTCAGAACTTTACTAATTGCTACTTTTTAACTGATACAAGAGGAATCAATACTAAGGCTTGAACTAAACTTATATACTTTCTGAACAAAATGGTAATAGCAATACCAAAGGATTGTCTGTATCAAAAGCACCCCAAATGTGGTAAACTCAAATGGTGAAGTGATCGAAGTAGAAAACATTATGCTTGAATTTTCGGATGCAATATGGCTTAAAAAAATTTCTTACATTCTCATCTGAACTTTTTGCCTGCAAACATGGAAGCAGTCATCGATGAGCATTGAAAAACGAACCCCTAGGACATTTCATCAATTAAAAAACGTAATCAGAGCAAGCAAGGTCTAATAATGGTCAAAGACTGTTGTGGGACATTAAAAATAGACTTTATATTGAAGAAAACCCGAAAATAAACATATTTTTTGGTAATTACTTTCATATAAATTTAATTTTGTAATATTCAAAGAAAGAACAAAAACCTAGAATTTCTATTAAATTTTTCGTGTCTAATTTTCTTTCATTTCTTTTAGTCGGTGTCACCATCCATCACCGCATTCGTGGTGAACGAGCTTAAAGAGGTATATTGTGTTTCGATGCGAAACTATCAAAAATGGGAAGAGTAATTGTAGCGCTAGTGAAAATGGAATTCTAAGATGAATGTTTATGTAAACATATATTTTCATTTCCCAAAAATTTGTAAATGCAAGTTGAAAATGCCAAATACGGTGCTCAATATGCATTTCATAAGGCTTTTTTAAGCGAAATTTTGCAAAAATTAAATTATCAAAATTCCTAATTCATTTTATTCTCTTTGGATTTTTGTGTGTGGCCCTGAAAAGGGCCTTTTCCTGATTTTTCACCCTAAAAGAGCTGGCATTTTTTATATATTTTGTGATTTTGTGATTTATGTATATTTTGTGACGGCTTTTGTATCTTCACTCACGATGGATGGCAATCACATTCTCCCCGCCAGGGGCACGGCACGACCATGAAACTAATTAATAAATTTACTAAAATATATTATGGCTTTTGCAGTTTTTACCCTTGCACCAATAAATATCAAAATTTGTGTTGAAATGATTTTTAATCTACGCCAAATAATATGTTTTACCTGCGAAATATCTAAAAAAAATATATTTAATACGTGGTTAAGTAGAAGAAATATTAATTTTTGAAATCAAAACTTGTGAATTTTACAGAATTAATATTAATGTTACTTTTTTATGCAAATCAGACATCAAATTTTATTTTGGCTGCTCATAGGTAAATGATATATAATACTATCAATCAAAGGATGTTATGATAGAATATAGTTGAGTTGTGAATTTGCTAGCTTAGCTATTACAAAGAAGAATTTCGTCAGCTCAGTAAGAATTCGTGCAAATATATTCAATAAATTCTACCATCTCAAGAAAAGAACTTCTGCAGAGATTCTGCATTTAAAGCAGAGCTGCTACTCAGCATACATTGCTCTTTAGGCATTTGCTATTAAAAATTATAAAAATTCATGTTAACTTCATAGCATTATGTGACGCTTAAGCGTTACAAGTATTTTGATGTAGCATTTTAATTGAGGAAAAGTATTTCATTAAATAGTTTTATTGTTGTTGCCGGATTTTGTTATTTTGTTTATAAAAATGATAGATGTGTGATGATTATAATACATTAAAACATCAGTTTTTTTTAAATTTATAACACATTTTTTAATTAAAATCAAAATTTACAATAGAATGAAAATTCGAAAATTAGTACATGCTTGAAGACAAACGTTAAATTTTTCATGAAGATTTTACGAATGTTGACAACGAAAAAAAATGTTTCTTTTAATAAATTTCGCAGAAAATTAGGATCACATCGAAGATAATTATGGTATCTCAAGTTATGATAGATTTGAGAAAAACGGATCCAATAGTTTTTTTAGTTATCCAGTGCGAGTTTCCCGAAAAAGTTGTGTTGTGGATAGCGCGTGTAAAATTTGCTGTATGTTTTCAAGTCGAACGGAGATTGGTAGCGTTTTAAGGCTACAAATCTATGAATCTTGTTTTAACACTTAAGGACGATATTCGACTCATGTGTAACGAACAATTTATGAAAAAATTGTATAAAGGCATTTCTGAAAGTTTTAAAAGGACTCACTTATTTGTTGCTAGCGGTCGAGAGAAAAAACATTGATACGTACATAGTTACACATCTACATATGCAAAATCGTTGAATACATTTTTCATTGTCAAAATTTGGTGGTACATATTTATTCTATCTAAAGAATATCTGAATAAGCATTCCCGTTCAACATTTCACTCCGAAGCTTATTTACCACTCATCACCGAAATCTCTCAAAATAAAATGAATAAAATAAATTTGCCAAACCAGTCTAGAATTCTTTCAAATTTCAACGACTTTTGAGCGAGCGAGAATCAAACGAAACTGAACCATTTGGTGCTTTAATAAATTGTTGCATTCACGCGCAGTTTTACATGTGTGCACATATTTCAACATGCTTCCACACATCTGAATGTATGTATTTGAGTAAACGATATGGGCACATAAAAAAATTAAAAACAAATATTTTTATAGCTCATATACGTGTCTAGACTTGGGTGGATTATTTTTTTGCATTTCAGAACGGCTCAGTTAATGACTGATGTGTGTCGATTTCAATAAAATGACGCTGATTTTTGCTGGCAACGGGTTGAATTCTTTCAAGATGTATTATTGTTTTCGTGGAGGAATATGCCGTTTGAGGAGTTCTTAGGTTAAGACTAAGTTCAAAAGTAAGACGCACCTTTATTTTATATTTGCATATTGTTTGATTGGATTCGAGTACATTAAAGGCAGTTGATAGCCTTTAAGTTTATCTAAGTTGTGCCACTCTAATTGTGCATTATTTGCCCTAAAATATTTACTTCATAGAACTCTCAGTATGGACAATTTCAAAATGACTTTTCAACATAATGAACTGAACGAAAATGTTTTAACTGAAGTTTCATCAAATCGTACACCTCATATTTTTATCAATTTTCATGAAAAAATGACGGTTGATAGGGAAAAATGCGAGTTTTTTTTAAAGCTAAAATCAATCTTAAATTGTTACCCCAACCAGCGGGCAACAATTCCATACGAATACATTTATAATATCGGTAACTCATGTGGGATATAGAATTGAATCTGTAACATCTTTTGTTATTTATCTTCAAAAATTCAAAAGCAAATAAGATTTCAATACTCGCAATGGAGCTGGGAGGGGACAATGCACCGCGGAGCATTCCACAAACCCTCGCGAATTATTTCCGTTTCGTTTGCGGTCTGTGAAAAAAGACATCCATCCCAAATCCAACGAGACTCCAGCGTTGGGGTTGCTTGGCGTTAGAGCATGTGGCGACCATACTCACATATGCATATGGCGGTGACTCGCAATTCGGGTGCGAATTTTTGCACCACTATTCTTACTTGTATGCCAAAAGGAAAAGAAAATAGTATCGTGTCAATTTATACGATAAGAGCTATTGGGGCTCGTATGTTTAGTCTCAATAAAGTATGTACGTAGCTAAAATGCCCTCGTTAATTCGGTAATCAGATACGTTTTCATAAGTAAGCTCTTTGCACGTAAAATTCAATTTCTGATAGATAAAATCAATAATTGCAAGTTCTTTGTCTATGAACTTGATAATTTTTCTTCACTAGAAAGTCTGAAAACAGTTTTGCAGCAACAAGACTGTGAATAAGATGATAATATCCATGTTTTTGGTCATGCAATCCCTTATTTCTAGCTGAAACTCATCTAAACCACGACTGTTTGTTTAAAATTTTAGGTGTGCAAGGTGAACGATCAAAGATATCGCCAATTCAAATAATCAGAGAAAAAAGTGTCCACGAACGTACGCACGTACACAGACATACATTTCCCTTCCTAAAAACACTTTATATATACTCTATAGACCTCAAAACGTAAAGAAATGTTGAAAATATCAATTTCGATTTTCGAGGCGATTACAAGAACTTCCCATACACTGGGAAGTTAAAAATGCATATAATTTTATGTTTGAAAACCAAACGAAGAAAACTCGATATGTATTGGCTTAGCTTTCCGTAGAAATTTTTACTACAATATAAGTTCTGTTAAATAGTAAACAGGGTGTCTAGTGAGCGAGAAATGAGCGGCCAAGGTTTAATTTTTGGTTAAATTCGATCCTTGAATCATTGAAATTTATATGTCGCACCGTGAATGTCGTAGTTGATTTCTAGACCAGTGAAAATAGACATTCAGCGTCAGAAAAGCTAGTTTAGAGTTGAAAAACGGCTAAGCCTTTAAAACATCACTATCACTGAAATGTTCAAAGTCCCATCGGTCTAACCTATGCTAAATTATTCATTCAAGGACATAGGCAGCGAAAATTGATTGTTTGGAAACATCTCAATGGTAGATGCAATTGCAAAAACATCTAATACGAAATTGTCGGTCATGCAATTTTCCACATTGAAGGTCCGAATATTTTTAGCCCTCTACAAATGATAATTCGAGAATATGGCAATTTGAACAGTAGAAAAACTCATTCATGTTTCATGAAAACAGTAATGGTATTCAGTTTTTTGCAGATATCCCTAAACCGTCAGCGTTACCGGAAAAACATATGCTATGAAAATTGAAAGATCATGGAATTTTCATAGATCCTCATTCAGCGCTGTCGTATTGTTATTTTGAATAATAAAATATTTGTCGGGAAAATAGTAATATTTTCAAAAGAATAGGGATACATGCAGAATAAAAATCAGATTTTACTTTTCACTAACACTAAATATAACATATTTACTAAAACCTTGTAGATCATGCAAACTTGGCCAAATAACTACTACGAATGGAAAATTCCATAAATGCTTGAAAAAACATTAATTTTTATTTTAAAAACACGAAATAAAATAAAAAATAGCCCTTTCTGTTATACGGGTTTTCAGGAACAAAGTAACTAGTATCAGAAAAATATGCATTTGTTATAAATTACGCATAGTGCGTACGTTTTGATATTTTACGTATATGATAGTTCAAAAACAAAGAATCAAAGACGTTACTGTGATAACTCAAGAAAAAAAATTGTCGCAGTTGTAAAGAAATACAACAAAATTTCTTTTGAATTATCACAGTGACGTTCTCATTTACGTTGACCTTTATGCTGTGATACTTTGTTCAAAATTATGTTGATAAACATTCAAGCTAAAATGTCGACTAAGTTATAGTCGCTTTAGTGAAACCAGTTTGAATCCATAGCAAAATACAGACTTTTTGACAATTTTGACGTTATCCTTTTTCTGTACACATGTTGCTGCACTGTTGGTGATGTCGAAAATAAGCCTACTTTTTCATGTTTTTAACAAAGCTACGAATGAAGCATAAGGGTATGATTTGCAAGAGGTATGCTAAACCTAAAAAAAATTAATTGATGAAGTAATGGATATGAGATTGAACAAGCTGAAACTACCTTCTATATTTAACCTATAATATTTAACGATAGTGCACAAGTCATACTATAAATTATGGAGTTATTAGGTGGTAAAGTTGAGCCGTAACCTCATTCGGCGAATAGAAATCGCTGACAACCGCACAAATATGATCCACAAACCCAGCCATCTCCAAAAAAACATACAAGATACCGTCGAAGAACCGTGAAATGGTAAAAAGTTTAATACAAGTATCAATATTCGAGGAAAAACATAACTTTCTATCAAGCAAATCGTAACGAACACTTTGAACGTGTTTTTCTCGAAATGATTTTTTTCAATCTTGTTCCAGCGATTACTTGAAGGCTTATGAATCGATATTGAAATTGTTTTTAATAATGTTTTTAATTGCAATGTCTTAGCCTGTGTGCAACCGACTTCCAAAATTTTGACAATTACTCTTTGCAACTACAGCGAAAAAGGCTATTTTAAACTAATTTTCGATATGTCGCCATTCTGTACAAAAGAAGCAATAACAAAAAAGGCTGCGCATCACAATGGCTACTTTCAATAGATATAAGGACATTTTAATTTTTAATTTTCGTCGTTAAATCAAGGCACATGCCTCCATTATTTTTAAGATGAAAGAAGCAGAAGAAATAATAATAATTTCAATATATATATTTATATATTTAATTAAATAATTTGTACTCAATCCTTGGACAATTAGTTATGTCTGTGACAAAATTTGTCAATCTTTGCAATTCCAAAAATTGACAATTTTTTAACCTGGCATAGTGGCTTTCCCTAATAAATCAACAGAGTTTTGCTTGGCACAGATACCTTCTGTGTTGTTGCATATTCAAGTGCTCCTTGTTAACTGGGAAGTTATTGTAATTGGGTCGATTTCGCGAATCCCAAATTTTGACATATCTCCACGTTTTAACGTCTCTAGAATCCAAATCCATCGATTTTTTGAGAGATGTCTGTGAGTGTGTATGTACGTATGTGCGTTCGGAATTATTTTTCGTCTCGATTATCTCAAGAACCAAAGATCACATTGACGTGAGACTGGTTTCATTCGACGCGTAATCACGTAACTTACAACTGAATGAGTTTTCAACAAAATCGGTTTAGCCGTTTTTTGTGGAGGATAAAAAGCTGAAAAAATTGCTTAATTTTAAAAATGTTGAAACGCACTATTAATTCGTGTCGATCCCGACTACCTTCATAGTAATATTATTATTATTGTGTGTTTTAGCAAAATTCTGATCAAATTTGTAAAAAAATGCAATTTCAAAATAAATCAAGATTATTTTTTAAATTCCAAACTTATATTATCAGGTTTGGGGGAATGAGAGGAGAGACGCTAATGCAGTTAATATTGGATATTGTTATAAGTAATTTAATATTGGATTTAGGATCTAGAGGATTTACGATATGGGGGATTTAGGATCTGGAGGATTTAGGATATGGGGGATTTAGGATCTGGAGGATCTAGGATCTGGGGGATCTAGGATATGGGGGATTTAAGATTTTGAGGATTTAGGATATGGGGGATTTAGGATCTGGAGGATCTAGGATATGGGGGTTTTAGAATATGTGGGATCTGGAGGATTTTGGATCTGGGGGATTTAGGATCTGGGGGATTTAGAATATGTGGGATCTGGGGGATTTTGGATCTGGGGCATTGAGGATCTGGGGGATTCAGGATATGGGAGATTTAGGATCTGGAGGATCTAGGATATGGGGGATTTAGGATCTGGGGGATATAGAATATGTGGGATCTGGGGGATTTTGGATCTGGCGGATTTAGGATCTGGGAGATTTTGGATCTGGGGGATTTGATCTGGTCGAGACTTTAGTAGATGACGAGGGTGGAGACGTCTTCCACTATCAAATGGCTTTTATGGCTGACAAAAATAAAAAAAATTATAGTACTTTAGAATAATATTAGAATATAGAAACATAAATAATATAAACAAATCATAGTTTCTTTATTCACTTCACTGGAAAGTTAGTCGTGTGGACCATAAGGGTCGCACCTAGACCACATTTTTATTTGTTAAATGTAAGTTCACGCTCGAGCGCCTGCATTTTTCCTCGACCTTTCCACGTGACAAAATTTCTTTTATGATCTAATTGAGTCTTTTCTGCAGCATTTTCCATGTTTTGCTCCTGAGGATTCGTACTGCTATCTGTTTATGTCCTATTGTCTCTAAAATAAACATTTATTGATACACTTTAGTCAATATTTTGAAACGACGCATAAATATTGTCCATGTTTTTCTTATTTGTCGTTTCGATCAACAATCTAAAATACTTGCTCTTCTAAAAGCTTTTATTGGATTGACATCATTTGGTTGAATATTTATCCATTTTTAAGCTGGCCAAACGTTATTTCATTTTATTACTTACACTGATGTACGCTGAAAAATAGCACAGTTTTATGAAATGAGAAAAATTCAAGACGGCAGATAATTTACACAGAAAGAAATACTGGAAAAAAAGACTTTTCACTGTACCTACCAAAATTTCATTATATTTTTAAAAAATTTATTAGATAGAAAAAATTCAAGGGAAAATTAACAGCTTCAACTCTTGTTCAACAAATTATGAGATGGGATTTAAATTAAAGTAGAAGAAAATAGTAATACCAAATGAGGAGTAGTGGGTAGTAAATGAAACTCGATAGTAGTACAAATACTAAGATTGCACTACTGGCGACTGCACTACCCTTGCTGTGTAAGTTTTCAGCTCTTTGAGAATTTTGCATAGCTATTTCTGTCTATTTTGACTATACTGTAGGCGAATTGCAGTAGATTCCCAGTGAAAACAGAATGAATCAGATCGAAATTGAACAAGAATCTGGGTAAACTTAATGCCTACATATTTGACCGAGCAAACTACAAAACAATTTTGAAAAGAAGCCCAGAAACTCGTTGACAGGAATTCATACTATTGAGTCATTTGGACAGTAAATACCAGACATTCGTTGAAGCTAATCTGTCCAAAAAGAAATGACTGGAGATACTTGAAAACCTGATTTCAGCTCGCCAACTTGGTGACTTATGCAAACCAATTCACACAAAATACACGCATTGAAACGAAACGATTCCTATCTTAAGTTGAAGCTAGGCAGGTGTCCATTTTTGGCGAATTTAGCCAGACTTCAAAGCCAACAATGTTATGTAACGCGAAGAGCGAACAGTAGCTCCCAAGTAGAATTTCAATGAACAGTTAAACTGCGTCGTAGAATGGTACCTGTATCCGTATCTGTGGACCCGCATTTGGACAACCACCGACCAACGGCCACTTCATTTGATCTGCCTTCCCCGGGCCATAATGGGTAGTTTTGCTCGCGCACAATAAGATACTCTGATCCACATAGCACTGCAGGCTATAATTCAGTATAGTTTCTGTTTGGCCGATTCTAGGAAGCTCGAACCCTTTGTAGCAATTGAGCGATCCGCGTCGAGTGTCGAAGCTATTTTGTTCCTCGAAGATTGTATTGTAGCCGCCGGCATGGGGTCTCTTGGCTAATCTACCACTTCTGAAGAACAGGCGAAATTGCGAATTGGTTTTCGGTTATTTATTTTAAGTGCCGATGGGGTTTGCCTGGAAGTCTTTAATGTTCTGCAAGAGAATGTTCTTAGCCGTCTTGTCTAGAGTCATTAACATGTGAACCAACCAATAGTCGTCGATTCAGGCAACACATTTTAAAAATAAGGCTCTCAATTGAAATGGTCCGCGCCAATATGCTTGTCCCCATTGCAATAACGAATAAACATGATTTAAATATAGATTTCGTCAGACGTGCTCGTTGGGAGTTGCAGCCCCCACTCCACTACCCACTAGCAGAACCATTCACGTGCATCATGGTGCAATTTTCGAACTGCTTTGCGAACCAAAACACACATTTCGGGGCGAATTTTTAATAAACCTAACATGGTATCTTTGAGCCAAATGCACTGGTAGTGCGTCTAGATTTTGGTCAAATAATGGCGTGTGGCTTTGAATTTCTAACAGTTTCGCTAGCCATTCTAGAAATCGTCGTACATTCATTCGCAATTGTCAAGGTCAAGACCGGATTCGCAAAACCATGCAAATTATCGTTTCGGTACGCCTCAGTCTCGCCGAGAGTATCTCGTTCGGTGCGAAATTCGTAGCTTTCGCCGTGGTTTGCGCGCACAAAGCTTTTCACTGGGTTTCTTTTTTGTCGCGTTACTAAGTTTGCGGCGGTTTCGGCGGTTGATTTTTAACCGACAAAATGCGCAAAAAAACGCATTCATCGCATTTTTCGCGGGCGCGGCCCCACATCACAGATTGCATCGATATTTAAAAATATCTGAAGATGATCGCGATTGCCGCAGGAAGGGTTCGATGCGAGCCATGAGCGGTGGTTCCGTGTATTGCAGTTGCAGAGATGGGAGTTGAAAAAGGCGTTCACTGATACAGACGGGGAGAGATCGGAGACAAGGGTGAATGCTGCCAAATAAGATTCAAGTGGGGGTCTTTGATCTTGGAAAAATTTATTTTAGATTGAACATATAGCAGTGAGCAGTTCATTATAATTAAGTTAGTGTGACAACAGCATAGTCAATAACTATGTATTTATTTTTCTTGTAAGTCATTTCAAAATTTGAGCCAGAAATCAATGCAAACATGATGTCACCAAACTATATCTTATATCTTCTTTACAATGGACGATTTTATGAGTGCACTTCGAACAGAGAGCGTTACTCTCAATGCCGCTTTTAATGGACTGTGGAACTTAAAAAAAATCGTCGTAGAATTTAACTAATGATGAGCCAGTTGCAAATTAATCCTATAAATCAAATCGGAGATGATAGTGGAGGTTACTCTAGAAATTCAGAGTTATAGAAGGAAAACTGGAACTCCATTATTGGCGAAAAACCTTCGTTTTTTGATTAATCATTAAAATAAAAGATTTCAGATTCCACTTCACCGTTAAAACGTCGATATCAACCCCGCTATCAAGGAAGCTATTGTACTCAAGAATTTTACACGCTATTCGTTATATAAAACGGATTATAGGATTTTTCGTAAGTATTTATGGCTAGAAATAAAGATGCCATCAACCATAAGTTTTTGAAATATCACACAACCAATACGAATGTCGTTACTTCTGAATCATAGCTGGTCTTCATCAAAAAAAAAATCCCGAAAAATATAGATTTGTGAATTGGCCATAAGCACCATTGAAAATGATAGAGAAAATTGAAATTGTTATTCATTCAATTGTTAATTTCAAAGTGTCTGACACTTTGAAATATACATATGTATGCAGTAGCGTATGCAGGATTTTGATAAGGGGGGGTTCATATTTTTGAAGTCTTGACTAGGTACGTTTGCTAGTGCTTCGGTGTAGATATGAAGATATAATTATGTAATCATACTTAATCATACTTTTTCACCGGTCAAAGTTGGAGTCCTCTAAAAATAATTCTGGCGGACTTTAGCCCATGTCAGACAGGTCTGTTTTCATTTACGTGGCTAAACTTGTTTACCCAAGGGGGGGGGGGGTTGAACCCGTAAACCGCCCCCCCCTTGGGTACGCCACTGTATGTATGTATATGTAGATAAATCTTGATTGTTGACTCATGGAAATTTTTGTATTAGCAAAACAAAGGTCGTATCGTTAAGCAGAAAGGTTTGAAGGTTTGTCATCTGTAAAAAAATCAGTTAAAGAAAATGTCAACGCTTTTCGTTATGTTTTTACTATCGTTTATTTATATTTTATTTATATACAATAAAGCAATACCATGATCGATTTTATCAACACATTTTCAACAAGTTTTTCTTTTCGCTTAACTTTTTTGATGATTCTTGCAATAGGTTATGGTAAATATCGTAGCAATGTGACTAGTGGCTCCTAGTTATTAACTGCCCAATGAAATGCTAGTGAACACTAGGCACTATTCACTGCTTATTATTGTATTTACTAAACTGCCACACAAGTGTCTAGGAAGCTTAGTTGAATATACCTACTTAAATTAATGCAGAACTTATAAACTGGGATGAATGCTCTTGCTGTCTGAGATTAAAGAACTAATTTGGAGCTTCATTGAGCATTCTTTTAAAATCATATCCGTTTTTTTAAGATGACCTTTAAAACATCAAGTGAATTATTTCTTGGAAAATTATTTCCCAGAATGTTCGGTAGACATTGCAGAGTAAAGGTCCAACAGAGTTTTTCCGTTTACATATTTGAGATACACAGATAATTTCGCTGAATTTTTTTGTGTCACTGATTTCTTAGGTGTTTTGAAAAATGCCATGCAAACTTCTCTTTGGATGTTGAAGTTCGAATTTTTTTTCCGAGTTTTAATTGAATATTTATTTGTTTGTGGAATATTCCTTAAAGGATCCTTCCTCAATTTCAACCTGTTCGAGGCCCCATCTCCCTGCTTGAAAGGGCTCAAAAGTTTTCGACCAGTCAAAATTTTATTGCGGTAGCTTTGGATACTTCTCGCCAAATATATGGTTTCGAATAATTTGACAAAAATTTTGTATGAAAATTCACAAAATCATTTTTTTTCAATGATGATCTAATAATTTTAATTTCATCGATTTTATTCATAAAATTCTTTATCAGAAATCAGCAAATTATTGTACATGGTCAGAAGTGGCTCTTTAGTTTTGCAGTTATTCAGTTTCCGATTAATAACTTCTTTATCCTTCAAAGAAACGTACAACCAAAGTCTTCAGCACAAAAACAAAATAGTAAGAAATGGAGGGCCTTGTCGTGGTGAAATTTTACCACTCCTTACCATATCTGAACATTCCTCTGCATTACAATCCTATCGAGGAAATCATCGGGCATAACTGATCGGTCCCTGATCAGGTTCAGGCAATTTTTTCTATTCGAGTCGTACAACTTGAATGAATCTGAATTTTGTCACGAACATTAAATAAACAATTCTGCATGTTTTCGACAGCAACGCTTTTTATTGGGGACAGTCCTTTTATTACTTCTGTGAATTGTTTTACACTTTTCCCGTTTCCATGAAGTAATAGCTGCAGCTAAGCGCACTCAATAAAATTCGTCCTTGACGTTGAAGATCACCCTTGAAGATCGAATTGACGCGTCACTATCACGGTGTAGTTTGTGGTGTGGAAATTTTTACAAGAAGTAACAACCGAAAGGTGTGAGTTGGAGCTCTCATTTTTTTAGATGTAGGGAAAAGGTAAGCAGCCTTGATCATAAAGTGTCGTATTAACTAATTAATAAACGAAGATCGATCGTTTGTGGCTTATTGTTTATTCAAATAGTGGCTTGACGAGCCAGTGCGTAGCTATAGTGTTGCGTCCAATCTACAGATGTGTATCTAAGAATGGGTATATAGTTATGTACTTTCAATAAGGATGTTAATCGAAATTTAGAATTGTTTTTTTTTAACAGATCCTCATTGTGGCGATAACACAAAGTTTGCTTAGCTGTTACTTGAAGACTAAAATTTAGAGACTGATGCGATATTTTGTTGTTGTTTTTATCGTAATGAAGGGATTTGATGGTAGTGATCAAAGCTAAATTTTCATCTAGTCTATTGATGAAAAAGGACTGTTATTTAGTGTTTGGTTTGATAGGATAGCACCAGTATCTTTTCTTGGAGGAAATCATAATGCATATGTGGCTTACGCTGCAACCGTTCACCACTAATACTCCCCCACATTTTGCACAAGTTTCCGAGCGCCAACTTAAGAACAGGCAGCAATTATACATATGGAAGTGTTTTCCATTTTCGTCTTATTTTCCTGTAAAATCCTCGCGCATGCAAGGCTTTCTTGGCGTATTTTGGAGTTGTTTGTGCAACGAAGTCCATTCGGTGTTTTAAAAATAAACGGCACAAACGAGCCCTCGTCGTCAATGAGTGCATACGAAAAGAATTTCGAAAAAGCTAGGCATAAGCAAAAAAACCGTTGAGGCAAGAAATAAAAAAAAGCTCCAACTTTTTTTTGGGCGACAACGACGGACGTTGAAAAAAGTGGCAAGATATATATTAGCGACTTACGGACGTGGACGACGGAGACGTTCCGCCGAGCGGTGGAGGAGATTGCGGCGTGATCGACCCGATCACAGCACAGCCCCCAAGATCCAAGAAGTTAGTTAGTTGGGCTGCCGTCGTCGCGAACTGGGCGGACTATAAAAGCTAAAATTCGTCTTAAGCGCGAGTTTATTAAAATGTGAAGTGTGCGCCGAGCAGCTCGGATTCGCAAGAGGTCCAACTGTGCGGGTTCTTGGAGTCAAGAAGCATTCCAAGACGATCGGTATCAAGGCGTGTAGTGGCGGCGGTCGGTATCTTTTTCCGCGGCGAAAGTATCTAACGGCTGACTAGCGCGACCGTTCGTTGCCGCGCGGATCGCGTGTGTGTGATTTAGAACGTTAGACCCGCGATCGGTTGCAGATGCAGATTGCCCAAGTCACGGGTCCGTAGTTCGCGCAAGTTTGCCCGCTCGAGCGAGCGAGGGAGTGCTGGATGACTGCGGCGAGGTCGCCAGCTGGGCGTGTGGGCCAGATTAGCCGTTGGCCCCCCGGCACTGAAGCCGTCGTGCGGTCACTAGCGCGCTAGCACTAGCTTGTCGTCTTGGCCGATCTTGGCTGGGCCGACCTAGTAACATGGTCTGATCGCGAGCGCGATATCTTTCTCGGGCGCTTTCTCCGCGGCCGTTTTTGCACTAGCTCGCCAATTGCGTGTGAACTTGAGCTACAGCGCTGAAAGAAAAAGGAAAAGCTGCGAAAGCTGGCAAAATTGTCTAGTGATTGCGGACACACACCTTCGGGAGTATCTGCACATGTATCTGGTTCAGTAGCTGGCGCGGCGAAGATAACGCGGTTCTGATAGTCTAGTCGTTCGTTGGTGCGCTTCCCCGTGAATGTGAACAATGTTAGCAAGACGTTTCCGGCGCGAGGAAAGCAATTACTGCTGGAAACAAGAGTGTGTTTCGGGAAAATAAATAGACGAAACAAAAGTGAATGCACAAACGGTCGTTGGGGAATGCGAGCGCTATGGATTTGAAGATGGAGCCCGGAAGACGAGGATGGCGTCACTAGCCACGCAAGGATGGATGGATGGACGGAGGCTCGTTGGGGGGCTGCAGT
Organism: Oxycera nigricornis; assembly: GCA_963942545.1. Lineage (NCBI taxonomy): Eukaryota > Metazoa > Arthropoda > Insecta > Diptera > Stratiomyidae > Oxycera > Oxycera nigricornis. The sequence goes on along the minus strand of OZ012663.1, from coordinate 24,252,447 downwards.
CAGTCAAGGATAAATCTAGCCTCTACTAGGCTTTGTCTGTGGATATTTCTAATCTTTAAAATGCGTTTTGAGATCAGACATAGCCTGAAAGAGGTTAGGTGTACCTTGACAAGAATTCTACTTGAAGGCGTATCGTGTTCACAAACAAACAGATAGGATGGATATCGGTATTGATTGATGGTCAAGTAATTGGAAAATTTATTGATTTCTGGCAACAAAATTATTTAAAAGAAGAAACTAGAACCAGATTGCATTCCATTTACACAAAAAAAATATTACATTGAAACATAATTTAGATTAACACTCATCGCCTTTTACATACAAACGTAGCTTCCGCCCGAATTTATTGATCAATATTTAGATAAAAGAAGTTCCGAACTTCATCAAAAACAGACTTTACTGCTTCTTTCATATCGTTGAAGTTAGAATTAATTCTTGTAAAATACGTCAAATATAACGAAGGCATGATAAAATTTAAAAAAAACGGTTGTGTTTCGGCGTTTATGAAAATAAAAATAGAAAACCTCCCGAAGTTGCTAATGCCTAAACTATTTTAAAAGTAGGAAGGAACAGGGTTAAATTTTATCGTAAAAAATTGAAATTTTTCAACGGAAATGTCGCAAATCTATGTAATATAATGGAAACTAAAGAGATATCGACTCATGGCAAATGCCTTTTTATCACCGAGATTGATTGGAGTAAGACTAATCAGCCTAAATCGTTATTTCCCGCTTTTTAAATTAAAAACTCTTAACTTCGTTAAGGACTTTAAAGAATATAGTTTACTAATTCACTCTATACTCTCTTTTGGCATTTTATACAGCAGTGTTGTTTACTGCACACATATATTTTAACCAAAATAAAATACTTTCATATCTACATTTGTGTGCTTGTATGTTTTTTTCAAAACTGATTGTGCAGTTCATGTATTTTCGATTGGGTTTTCGTAAAAAAAATTAAAATATACACTCGACGTCCCGAAGCTTTATATTAAAAAAAATCTGTACATTACATATATTTTTGTTAAGAGTAGCTGAGTGGCTGTTTTAATTTTACAAAACCACGGAATCTAGGTGTCTCCTATATAACCCTGCCCGCGAAGGATTTCTATGGGTAGACCAATATTTTCGATTTCATCTGTTTTAGTGGAAACTCTTATTTAGCTGGTGTTTGCATCAGGATACCTCCCCTTGTTTTTGGTGCTTGTAAAAATTGTTTCGTCACAGAGAATGGGAAAAATTGAATTTTTTAAAATCCATTATTATTGATTGTCAGATAGTCTGCACCTCACCTTTGATGCTTCCAACAATTTGTCATCATAAAGAATGGAAAAAGGTGGAATACTTAATATCCTTTAGGATTGATTGTTAAAGGGTGGCGCGTACTGAGTCAATAATTTCATTTTGAATTGCCTTGCGGATCAGTGTCCTATTTTTGTTCGATGTTTTTGCAATCACTGATGGCCACTGTAGTTATTTAAATTGTGCTAACCAATAAATTTTGAGTTTTCGCATTTGTTTCCCCCATCACAAGAATTTTACGCCATCTGCGGAAACTTGATTTGACTAAATGATTTTTCCTCGATGATTTGTTACAAAAATTAAACTAAACATTATTCTTAATATCTTTAAACTTTCTCATGCTACTTTATTTCGAAAAAAAAGCGTTAATTTTGATTAATTTCGTAATGAAATTTGGTCATTGATCTGTAATTTGAATAGAGGGCACTTAAACAAAGTGCATGAAGACGAGTTCCATATTTAGCAGAAAACTATAAATTACAAAAGATCATAGTGAACACTTACCACAAGAAAAAAATTGGCTATGTTTTGAACATGTATCATTTTTCAAGTGTTAGAAAAATTGTCGGCTTGAAATATAAAAGTAAAACAAAACTCTTACATCCACTGTTTTCGGTTGCCTTATTCCAATATAGAAAAGTAAGCGAACATGGACACCCCGATTATAAAATAAAATCAACAATATTAAACCCCGGTAGACTTGAAAATATGTGTTTTATGCTTATAAATTTTGGTATCCATTTATTGACGCGCATTTATTGTGATTGGTTTCAAATAAATTCATCATCAATGCTACTTTGGTACCTAAGTAATATTAAATTCATTTTTCCTACTTTACGAAGTAGAGGGTAGAGCCCACCTACCCCAACCACAGAACCCCTACTGATTGTAGCTTATAGTCTTTCTGGTTCTCATAATTTCGTTTAGGCTGGATTTCATCTTTCCTTACTTTCGTTGTGCGACCGAAAATCGAATACTAATCTATAGACTTTTTATTTTTATTCTTCAATTGGTGAAAGGTGTTTCAATTCAATAATTATTCCTATCAGACGATTTGCTTAGTAATATTCAAATATGAATTAAAATAAAAAATATAATACCCTTTTGTGTGGGGAAGTCTGCTGTATTGATTATGACTCCAACATTCTGGATTGAGTTGATTGCCGCAATTTCATTGCATTTGAAACAAAGTCTCATTTCTCATTTTATTACACGTTAAATAAGTTCCAAAATAAACTCCCTAGGTTAAAAAAATGACAACAGGACCCAAATACACACAAAACAATCCAGTTTTTCATCTTTCCGTAAACGAATGATAAGAAAATTCGCTAAAAACAATTAACAATTAAATCTAAATTGGGCGCTGCAAATTCAAGGCAAATCGGAAAATTGACACAGCAGCTTGCAAAATTCTTATGCAGAGTAGGCGGAATGACTACAGGCTGGAATCCAGCGAATTGCTATTTTCATTCACAGTAAATTAGCAAACTACAAACTAACAAAACTCGCGAATCGAACAGCAAGCAATGGACGCCCCAAAAGTGTTGCATGTTTTTTTTCGTTTGAACAATGTTGTCCAAACCCACACAGCTTGGAAGCATGATATGAAATTTGGTGGGGCAGCGCCTGCCACCCTGCTACCACCCAGCCCAGTTCATGTTTCGTAATCCACCCGAAATGAAATGTCTCGTACGGAAAATGCGCGTGCGATTACGTAATTGTTTATTTTTGAAGTTATAAGTAATAATTTCGGTGCTAGAGTACTGGGAGGAAATAAGTTTACCTGTGGTGGTTTTCTGTGGGTTTAGAGCGGCAGATTGTCTTCAGATGAATGAAGATCGATACAATGCGTTCGATACTACTATACACAATCAATTGGACTTTTTTCTTCATGATTACATGATAGTAATCAGCTTCCTATCGGAGTTGCAGATAGTGTTTCAAGATTCCTATGAAATTTGAGTGGTAGATAGTGTCCACAGACTTGTCGCATACACTGTGCACGAATCTTTGCATGGGGGCATGCGTGAGTAGTGTGTCTATCTGTTCAAGTCAAGTACGAATGGAAATATGTATGTCGGACTTGAACGCCACGGCGACCCAGCTGTTGCAAGTTGGAGGCACAATTCCCGCTTCTTAGCGCTCCAAGAAGGTGGACGGGCGGGTGGTGCACTGTTCCGGCGTGGACGAGCGGCGAATTGCTTATTAGTAGGTTAATGGTCCGATTGGCACACCGAGGTCAAAATGGGACACCTAAGGTGATAGTATCTACATGTCTGTTTGTTCTGTATCTATTGCAATGCAGTAAGCATAAATGTTTACAATTTGCCGGGTTTATTGGTGGTCGCCTGGGTGCCGTACTCAGCACGATTATAAGGCCTGGAAGCAGAAATGGACACGACATCTAAAATTTGTTGACTATGCTGCACGTGTGCCAAGACTTGCTTGCTATAATTGAACGAGTTCGTTTGCTAATATTTACTCTCTCTAATCAGTTTGGTATTCACGCCATGTCGCTGCCATGACTCTTCATCTTATCGTCAGTAAAAAAACTTGGGTGTTCCATTTGAGCAAGTTGGGTGAAATTTCTGTAGTATGTAAAGGCGTTCCTTCAAGAATAAGGCTAACAATTGACTACAGACTCCCAGGAGGTTAACGAATATCGATTGAATTATGTACTCTTGAAACATCGAATTTCCCCTGTCAACATTGATTTTGATACAGCCAATTTACAAAAAAAACAATATTCCGAGTGAAACATATGCCAGATAGTCCTTCGAACGTAATATGGGTGTGAACAAACATCCTATTTCATAGAACGCATGCCTGATTTAAGAAAACCCATTAAACTAGTCTGGATGACGCAAAAATAACCGTGACTGAACAAGAGTACCAAGTCAGGATTCAAGGCTAGCTGATTAAAAGCTTCAAAATGATAAAGATCTTAAACAGAGTAATGGTATTACCCCTTGTACTTTTAATTTGATCCCCTGTAGCAGTATGCATGCTAAAACTGGAAGAATCAAATATGTAGCTTACATTTACAATAAACTGTCTTGCAATTAAAAACTATCAACTTTAATCATGACCATCTCAATGATACTACGATACCAATTTTCGAAGTGTTTCGAAATTCTGGTGTGCCTAAAAAAGTCTACATTGCAAATCAGCTTGCTGTTGGAAAGAATTAGAAACCAGAATGAGAATTAGAAATCAGTTTGCAGCTTTATCACCCAAGAAGAGTCAGGACGTTTCCATTAATTAGTCGAGAGGCAGGTACCATTGCCCTATATTTTTCCCTTATGTGATTGTTTCTTCTCATGTTGAAAAAGGAATATTCAAAAGCTCCAAAAAGATTCTGGATATCGCATTAGGCGACCCCAATACAAAAGAATCGAATCATTATGCCATGTACATATGGCATACCTGCAGAAAACACACTAATATCCACTTTAAAGTAGCTTACACTGATGACATCAATACTCGTATGATAGCAAAATTCATCAATAGCAAATAAGTGTTTCTGTTCCTTGAGCAGATTCAGTAGCCAAAGATTACAGGTGTCTAGTCATTGAAAGCAATAGCAAATGCGTGACTTAAGTAAGAAAAAAAATAATCAAATTGCACAGAATAAGAAGTGGAAAGTATAGTCTTGAATTTAGGTTCGTTGAAGGATTGTAAAGCCTGGCCATAAAACGACGTGTTGTATGCATGTCCGATGGAGAATCGCTATCGAGGTTGTCCTGGACGATCTATGTGGATAGTATATATCGGGGAAGGACTCACAGGTGCACTAGGAAGTGCCGAGTATAAGGCATTTGGCCATCTAGAAAACCACGCAAATAATGATAGTGCTTAGTCGATATTGTTTCACTGTAGGGGTTTCCCATTCTTTATATCTTAGAGAACTCGGTAGATACAATTGTATACCATGTTCACAGGAGGCTCAATTTGAGTAAGTGCATAATTGACGATGATTGTTTTGATGTGAATGTCCCCACGGCATGTTGACGTTAGCTAGTGTGGCACCTGAAATCATACGCCGTGGGACGCAGACTTTTCATTTCGCTACTCCGTTCATCTGGATCGTCTTTCTTGCAAATTTTAAGATTTTCATCTGTAAATTCAAAAGCTTAATGTAAACGCTTGCTAGTCAACTATCTTGATACTTCTGTATTCTTTTCTTCGTCTTTCACCGGGTGAAGCACCAAAAGCCATTGCATGGAGTTCACCGTGTGCCTCTAAAACTTCAACCGTATCTTGCTTTTCAAATTTTCTACTGATGACAATCATATCTGTTCGTAAATTATCTGTTTCTTCATTGTTTTTAGTTTTTGTATTTCTCTTAACACGTTGAGCACGAATTTTACATACTTACTTCATAACTGAAGAAAAAAATACATTTTCAAAATTTGTTTTTTGAAAAAACTATTATATCTATTTAAAAAATTCGTTTTGGACACTATTCTGTGAATATTGAAGAATACAATGTTTATTTAAATTTTTAATGAGTTTTGGCGGCCGCAGAGGGCGTCTTGCAAAATTCTCATTTGAGCTGGTACACTGGAACACTTTTACGTAAAAAGAAAAGAAAAATGATTTTTTTCACTTTTGAAAGCGATTGCTCCCTTAAACATTTAGATTTTACTTGATTCCATGAATCATAAAGTAGACTCTAAGATTTACGTGGTTACCTGACACGATTGTCTTAACACCACGAGCTTCTTAAGCTACGGGCGCGATATGTTCGCACCAGACCCCCCATAATCGTATTTGCCAAGTACCCATACCGAAGTATGAGCCACTTAACTTTCGGAAAATAGGTACCAACTTTATTTCAGAGCTTGACAGGGCTCCTGCTAACCCTTGGTCAAGATTGGACCTATCAATCATCCATGCCGCTTTTTGGGCAACGGCATTCCTGTCGTAAACGCAACAGCACGCCAATGCACCACAATACAGAAGGTTCCGATTACCGTGCTGTATTAATAATGAAAGTACCCGCTAATGGGTGTACAACCACAACCCCTAAGTTTCAGCCTTCCATGAATCGTAAATAATTTTTACGCTGATCAAAATATTAAAATCTTCAGAAAAGTGTTTTACGTTTTGGTCTTTCGTATCAATGGCTTTTATAAGCAGCCTCAGGCGATAAACTTTGAGAGTCGCTATTACTCCTTGATACATGAGCTGTATCAAGGACGTGTTCGGTGGGTAGGAAAATATTTCAGCAGTTTTATTGATAAAGTAGATGGGATGTGAAGAGACGTTGTCTATCAAAACTAAAATTTATATATCAAATTTTTCTTGAGCAAGCACGAATGGCATTAAATGTGAGCCAATATTAGAAAATTGACTCGGTGATCCAGACTTTCTTATTACAGCGCCAAATAACTGGTGAATCTGCTTTGCGGAACTCCTTAAAATGCTCGAGGGTTTCCTGAATGCTAAACTATAAGCTTTTTCAATTTAAAGTCAGGTAGATCTCATAATTGTTGTTATTCTGCTTTGAGCTGGTTTCAATCCTGGTGCATATTAATTTTCCTTCATTTGATATGGCAGTCGTACTGGGCGTTTGCTTCCAGAAAAATCTAGTATCATCCTCGTTGAGGATATGCTAAGTGGAATATCATCTTTTTAAAGTTGTTCTTTCAAAAAATTTGAAAATTTTCTGCGGCATTTACATCGTCATTTTTATGTCGTTCAAGTTTGATCGTTTTTTAATAATCACTATTTCTGACGAGATTTTACGTCATTGACACTTATTAGGGGCAATCGAGAGTTATCTGAAAAACTCTTGAAACAGAGCATTCCAATGCTTAAGGAGTTTCACTATATTTTTGCATTTCATTCTGTAAAAATATGTTTCGATCACATTCTTTTACTATTTTATATTCCATAAACTGTGAGGCTAGCGGTCTAGCTAGCCTTATAATAATATTTTATTTTATTGACTACTATTTCCTGAAGGTTTTGTACTTTCTATTTTATAACTACTATTTTCTGAAGGTTTTGCACTTTCTTTAAGATGAACGCAATCTGAAAGGATGTTTACTTGGTAAAACCTTTGCGTCCACGGGTGAAACTATTGTTGGTTTGTTAGCCCTTAGAGATTTCAGAAGCTAATGTTAATTCGTAAATATTTCCAGTTTAGGGATTACTTGGTACATCGAAAATTTGGAAACGTATGAAAGAGAGCTGTAAAAAGTATTCGCTAAAGTTTCGTTGGTTGCTAATATTCTTCTCATATTTTGTTTCAGTTTGTGGACATACTGATTTTTGGTTGGAAGTCTTATAAGTATCTAAAATTTCAAGAAAAAAAACTATTTCATTTTCCTTTTCAAATAGCTAAGTTACAAGTTGACGTTAATATAATTAAAAAGAAAACGAAAAGTGGATGGCAGCCACAGGTAAATTTCATTTATAAATAATAACAATTTTTTTTAATAATCAGGAAACTTTCGAAGAAGTCCAACCACAATTTTGAGAAGATTTGTCATCAACAGATCGATATCTCCAGGTGATCGATGCTTCTCAATCTAAAGTTCTTTTCAATCGCTATATTCCACTGTTTAGCGAACCAATACGACTTTTCATTCTCATCTCTTGACTTACCAATTCTTTTTCTAAACAGTTACTCATCGGACCACAATTTTCGAGTCACACATGTATAACTGCAGAAATGATGTCACCTACTAATATAAAATCGTTGCAGGTACTTCGCCGAAAGTTCTCATCGACCAGATTAGATGGCGGTTAGAAAGCGTGGAACAACAAAAATATAGGTAGCCAAACATCTATCTCGTACTTCCGAAGCTAAGGTAGCGATCTGGCTGGGCAGCAAAAGATAGCAGACGAGGCGAATCTGAAAGAAGAAGTCGTATTCGCTGCAACTGAATATACCACAATGGCTTGGTATCCGAGATGGTATTTATTTTAATGGCCTGCGACTAGTGTGGATTGCCGTGACATTTAGCTGGTAATGTTAAAGTTCTCCAGCTAAATGGTATCATCGTATTTAACCGTTAAATGGAAATCTGATCATATATAGCATTTTGCACACGAAAAAAAAATTTATGTAGTTTTTGGCAATTGTTGGATAAGAAAGATTTTATGAATGACATTTACTTAGTTGAATTTTAACTTCAAAATTACTTCAAAATATTAATTCAATTGAATGATTTAAATTTATGCTTGGGTATAGTAAACAAGGATGCAAATATAAGGACTATGAGTGGAATGGTGCCAAATTAATCTGGTTAAAATAATTTAACACTATGAATAGCTCAACCACGATTGAGAACATAATAAATATAATGTTGCTTTTTTCATTACAAAAATAAACTTGGGATCAGCCTGTTCAAAGCGTCCCACCTGATAAAACTAATAATACTATGAAAAGTAATAGAAAAATAGAGAAAACACATTGGTGACAATTGGAAATAATGCACTCGACATTTAATTGGCACATTTCCTGGAATATTTTGTTAATCGTAATATAATTGAACCGCAACATTCGAAAAAAATTGATTTTACATTTAATAATTTCATAGTATATTTAAGGTTCCCCATTTTGAGAATATGTTTAAGATATACTTATATATAATTATCTATATTTATTAAATATTTTTTTATAGAAGTTAGATATTGTGGAATATTACTGTTTATTCAACCGTTCATTCATTTATTATCAATTCAAATTCTCTAAATTAGTTCATAAGTATCGATTCGGCTGGATAATAATATACAAAACACGTTACATATACAACAGATTTTATTTAGAATGTAGAAATACTCTATCAGAATGATTATTGTGGATAAACGTTAACATATATCTGCGAAAATTTATTTTTATTTTATTTTCTTCGTCGCTTCGCAGAGGCTGCAAACAGTAATACCAGATCAGGGGATTTTACCCTGGATTTATGAACAGTTGAGTAGAAAAAAGTGATACCAGATCATGGATTTTCACCACAGATTTAGAAACAGTTAGGGAAAAACAGGTGGCACCAGACAGCTTTCACCCTAGATTTAGAGATTTTCCTCGTCAGCTAGGGGAAACATTTGAGGAACAGAGCGTTTAGGTTTTATTTAGGGATTTTTAAATTGCATTTTTTCTACAATTTAAGTAACAAATGCTCTGATTTCTAGAAACTTAAACAAGAAAAATAAAATCTGCAAACTATGTTTGATCCAAATGAAATCAAACTGAAATGATGACGCGATTCCATTAACTAGTTTCAGTAATGTTTGTGTACAGTTTTTTGATAAATTGTTGACTGTAAACGCTTCTGATCTCAGTCCGGCTTGAGGACAAGCAGCAAATTTTACGCGTGTTTCTCTCAAAACCACTTTTCCGTGAACATCTCTATTGGATATATTGGATAATTATCCTCGATGTGAACTCCACATCCTGTGCAAATTATCAAAAATAGTAATTTTTCGTGAAAAACTAGCGTGAATTTTTTTTATGCAAACAAATGTACCATTTTTTGATAATTCGCACCATTTTTCGAAGTTTCAATTTCTACATCAAAATAGCCGACGCTAGGTTGTACACCGTGGAACAATTCAGGACGAAGCCATCTTCGATGAAATTGGCATACAATCGTCAGTTTTGGAAAAATGAATTGATTTTGAAAGTTAAAGCATAAAGAGATTCGTGTAAGAAGTTTCAAATACGCAATACAAATGGTTTCTCCTCACAAATTCTAAAAATTCGCTTTTTGTTATATGCCCAAATGGACGCTACCCGTGAATACAATTGTTTATAGATACATAAACAAATACAACTGTGTTTTCCTCCGCAATTTACCACTAAAAATAAAATAAACTAAACAGTAAATTTGTAAACGTAACGACAAATTTTTATATTCTTATATAAATAATATTACATATAAAATTCGATTTCCAACTAAAAATAAATCTTTAGGAATATCAAAAATAATAAAAATGATTCGATGCATATTGTGGCGTATAAATAATTTTATGATAAAATTTGTGCTTAGTCAAAAGCGGTACAAACGTGAATTTTAAAACATTATGAATGATCAGATATTATGCTTGGTATCCATTTTTTATCATTGTGTTTGGAATGGATGCACAATATTTGTAATAGACCTAGTATCAACGCTAAAATGTGACTATTGCTTCCACCGAAATACCGCGACGGTTGGCCTTAGTTACACAATCATAGTTATCGGTAAAGCGAATCACTGGCATTGGCCACGGTCGTACACGTGAGAGGGTTTGAATTTAGGCATAGCATACAGGGGGTCTAACTGAGCATATTATGCGGCATTGCACGTGGCAGACCATGCAAGAGTGGGCATAGGCAGCTACATCATATGCTTGGCGAGTGTGGTGTGGGGGGAAAGTACAATCACTTAAAAGTTTTAGTTTGTTCGTGCGGCCTTTTCTTATCTGTATTTTTTTGTCGATGTGTCGAATCTTTAATAAAATAATGTAATTTTCACTTTCAATGGAATGGAAGTCAGCTTGCGCTCGAAAAATGTGTTCAAGTAAAGTCGAAGGCACAGTTTTTAGTTGTGATACCGATTAAATTTGGTTCGGAGTATTTTGCTAATCAACCGACCAAAAATTAGGCTATGACCAAGAACGAAAACCCGTTAACACTAAACAAATTTCCAGTGAACTAAGAAGTGAATATTTCTGATAAACTACAGAAATCGCCACTTTTCGAGTATTCAAGAGGCCGAATGAATTCACCTGAACTATGGTCAGCGGTAGCTTCTGGACTGAACGTTCTAAAAGTCTATGAGACACAAATACCTGCGACTTTAAGCAATTGGAAATCTAATTCACATCGAGTGTTTAATAAATTCTTTGAACGGGGCTTCCATACAAATAAAGCAACGAGCCTCAAAAACTCTTAGTTCGGCGCTGTTCACACCTGGACTGAATATGCATACAGCTGTATAGGCTATATAAGTAAGGGCGGTTGAACGATGAGGAGTTAAAAATATAACAAATAAGGCTCAGGTTAAATAAATAGAGACAGATTTTCACCACTATCTTCGGATCGGGATAGTGCAAAATTACCTTTTTAAATTAAAATTAATTTTTTAAAGTAAAATTTTTCAAAATATTTTTGACGCTGAATTACAATCTTGAACGATGTTATCATTCTGGACTTTGAACTATACACTATGAATACACTTTTAAAAATAGGATATCCAACATTGAATTAAAAAAATTGCCACAGAAAACGAGCAATTGATAAAAAAATATTCAGGACATCACTTTATTTTGAGAGAAGTGCTAGTCCATCGAGTTTATTAGATGAACTCGCAAACGTCTTTTTATGAATGAAAACTATGCAAGTTGTAGTAGATGACGAGAATATTTTCAATTTTATGTGATACGAGTAGAAAATATGACCAGAACATTAAGTTTTAGGAGCCATTCTTTATAAATATTGCCCGTGATTTTTATAAGCAAGAAAATGTAAGCAAAATTTTAAAATTGATCAGAACGGTCCCACAATTTTAAGTTCTGTATTTTTGAAGATAATAGTAAGATTATCAAGATCGAATCAAGGACACTCAGACAGTAGGACAGAATGTTTTATAAATCATCTAGAAAACACATAAATATTGTGTTGTTTATTAATTTGAAAAATGTAATTCTATTAATTGTAATCAATTTTTGTTCAAAATAATAAGAATTACCAAAAGTGAAATTGGGCGGGAAGATATGCTTAACCTCGGTGTTAATACGTACGGAAAATATTGCCAATTTTTCCATGATGATTTGCTTACTTCTAAAATTGATTTACATGGTCATAAAATAAATATTTTTTTGAAGTTCGCGAAAAACATGAGAAACAAAAGCAATATAAAATGCTAGGAAACAAAACCAAAATAAAATGCTAGATGTTGCACAGATCGTTTGCAAGAGTCAAAATGAACTCAAATAGAGATATTGGCGAGATGTGTGATATTTTCAATTGAAAAATTTAACAAATAATTTCCTTTTCCAATTATTTTCTCACCAGAGGCACTCGCAATCTTATTACGCATATATTAACACCGAAGATTTGCTAATATTTCCTTTGGGATTGTTTTGTTTCTCATATTAGTCTTAACTTATATTTGCATTGGCAGAACAGCAATCTGAACAATGAAATGCTGGAAGTTCTGGGGATAATTGAAAGAAATGAAAAAAATGTGCGGCTTCTTATTTCCTAAGAATATCAAAATTTCTTTGATTTGAATTTTGTAAATTGTAACATGTTTAAACTCTTACTTCATGAGTTTAAACATGTTACAATTTACAAAATTGATTTTAATATTTGCTTAAGATTCTGTAAATTGTATGAATGTATTTCAAGAGTATTTCATTCTTAGTCTTTATCTTTATAGTTAACTCAATTTTCCCTAACAAATTGTTGTACATATACTAACGTAGAATCCGCAATGCTGGAGATTTTCTTTTTGCTTGAACCACACACACACACCACCAGTAAGGCTGATATTGCTGAAATTTTTCTTCCTCCCAATCATTTAACTCGCATTAATATTCAATTATATCAACTAAAACAAAATACTATTTAGCTCTTGAACTTACCGTTATAATGTAATCATTTGCAACTCTTGCAAACAAATTTCGTTTACATAATATCTAAGTGTAAAAATAATAATAAATGCATTGAAGGAATCTCCTCATTTATGATTGAATGATGCTGACTCATGAATGATCCACGAATTTCACTCTCTGCAGGTCATCACTAAAGTTCGATCAACGTTAATGGATTCTTTGGAATATTATTAAGCAATTACCAAGAAAGATAAAAATAATCAATCAAATAATTTATTTTTAAATCAGAAAGTGTTTAAGGAAGATTATAATCCACAAGGTCCTATTGATGAAAAGGTCATTATGGATTGATGGCATGTTGAGCTGATGTTGTGAACTTTCTTTTATGCGTGCGTGTTGCAAGATTGTTTCTTAATCAATTTACCGGTGCACTAAACGTTTTAAATTTGAAAGATTTGGCTAAAATATTTCCAGGTTTGAAAATCGTGATTTTGACGAGTTTTCCTTTCTGAGTTCTTTAACTTCTTGCATATAGCCTTTACTGTTAAAGTTCGACTATCTACCATAAAGTCAAGCTAAAATTTGGGTCAAGGTCGAGTTGGTAAAAATGATTTTGTAATAAAAACGTACAAAAACCCTCCACAACATTAGCCACGCATCGTTTCATGAATTGCAAACACACAAACTTAGCTCAACAAACCGATATCGTTGTATGTTTAATCACTAACTATTATACTCGGCTAAAAACCTTAAGTTAGACACATATCTTTTAAATAGCGATGCTATTAAAGATACATTTCGCAGTAATTGATCGATCGCGATTCGATAGCGATTGGATCAATCAGCTGAAGGTGAATTACGTCTCGTTAACGTTTAAACCTTCTTACTGGGAAAAATTCGCAGACAGCAACCATAACACATCACGTCCGTGCAATTATTGTTATTGGAGATAAGTCCGCTTTGAAGCATTTATAGATACTAAAGATATATCTGTGCGTGGTACTATCATCAAATGACCATTGTTATGTAAAGGGTGGGTTTCGAAATCGCTGTTAAATCGAACATAACGTTTTGTTGTTATGCAATTTACAACTTTCAAGGAATTTTCTTCGGGAAATTAAGTGGTAGAAGTCAAGTGTGTAGGAGATTGTTTTTAATTTATAATTTAAAATATTGCTAATAAGTACGATTGTGATGTTTAAAGTCCAGGCAAGGCAGCTGTGAACTTATTTAAAAAAATGTGAAAATTCTTATCCCTTAGCAATCAGTACAAAATTCAGTTATGCTTTTCTCTTGTTTGTCTTCAAGAAGCTGTAAAATGAGCAAATGTTTGAGGCAGTTAACAGGGGATTTGCTTTCAGATTAAATTTCTTGTTCAAAAATAAGCAGCGTATTTTACCTTCAAAAATTTTTTTCTTGCTCGAGCTATTTCAGGAAAGAAGCATAATGAAAGTTAGTCCTAATTTTTGTTGTCACAAGAACCCAACTTGACTTTCAAACGCTAAGTGGGTTAGGGAACGGATGGGGGAGGCAAAGCCAACCTCAAGTATGCTTCAGAAATGTCGCAGAGCCGACTAAGTAGAAAATAGTTGCAGAAAGTGTCTGGAGGTATCGAACAGCAGATGCTTAGTACTTGGACGAAAGTAGCTAGGAGAACTGTCCCAAGCCAGTGCAAAAGAGGAGGGGTTCTGACAGATTCTCAGATAATCCTTCCTACCTATAAGGAAGATCTGACTTGAAGGGATGACGATAAACAGGGTATATCTTATAATTCAGTAATGGTTTGAAGGATGATTTATCCTAAAAACGGCGATCGATTCGGAGTTTTGCTACGGGACTCAATCGAATTGGCAGCACAACCACGAAACCTTACCAGAGGTACACTGGTACCAAGGGAGCCGAGGCCCCAGGGACTTCCTTGCCGGCGTCGCTGAGGAACCTATTTAGTTGCAACTTGGTAGCTGTGGTTAATACCCAAAGCGGGTACTAACATTACAAGTACAGTTTGGAACCGGTAGCAATCCTTCTGTATTGTGATGCATTGGGCGTGCTGTTGAAAACAAGCAGCAAGGATGATGATGGATCCGATCCATACCAAAGATATGGAGGAATCTATGGCAATCCCTGGATAAATTGGTAGACTTGGAACGGCAGTGCCCATACTCGTAATGAGTTACTGACAAGTACGTGTTTGAGGAGCTTGGTGCGAGCTTAGTCGTAGCCCGTGCCTTAGAACCCGTAGTGTTAAGGTGATCTATATCAAGTAACCATGTAAAACACCACACACTTGTCACAAGAACACAATAATCGAACAGTTCTTGTAGAGCTTGGGTGAAGGTTATATTAAAGCAGGTTCGATTAGATTGGTTTGTCATCTAGAGCCAAATCATTTAATTGGCATCGAATAAGTTCAAACCTGACTCTATGGAAAAACACTCTTCTGCAATTCGACTTTTGTGATAGCAATCTATTATTCGACTCAGAAAAAAAGCAAAAAAAAGATGAAGATTAATGCTGGTATAGGTATGATGATACTAGGTGAGGGTCTAGGTCGTTTATTTGCAAGGCAAAGGAGACACATTGTTTTATAATTATGATTTGGAGCTCTCCTAATTTTCGCTAAATGGAAATTATTTCTTTAGCATATACACTGACCGAAAAAAGTATTTGCACAGTCAATATTTTCAGAAAAAAGTCCTTTTAATTTGGTAATTGAAAATTGTTGAAGAAGAATAACGCCGGTTTTATATTATTAAGATTGTTGCCTATATTAATACTCGTTTCTCGAATTTCATATTTTTATTTAAATATTCCTTTGCAAATCATTAGATTTTCTTTCGAATCAATGGTTCCCTTTTATTTTTTACCGGTTTATGAAGAATCAATGCATAGGGTTGATGGTAACTGCCCACTAAATTCCATATTTAAGAGCTACCAATTTCCCATCATATTTGCAATAATGATCGTTAATTAACCAGGGGGAAAAATGTTTGTTTCAGCAACAGTTTACAACGCCTTTCATCCAAGTAGTTACTAAAATATTCTACTGCAACAGCTAATTGATAGACGCTAAATTTGTTTCGGATTCTGAAATAAGACAAAAATCTATTTTTCCAACGGGTCAACCTCAAATTGAAATTGGGTCATCACACACATCATGAACCATTACCGAACCACTAGAAAATAAACGAAAATGATGGCGTGTTGGACAACTGTTGCACCTGTTGGCTGGCGCGCGTAATTTGTGTAATTTGCAACATTTTTTCGTATGTAATGTTTAATAACTTGATTATTCCATTTTGCATTCTTCTTCAATTTCTTTCTATTAGCCATTAATTGCGTAGAGTCTTGAGTGTGGCGTGCCGAGACGGTCAACTGCATCTTTTCTGGTGGTACTTGGATACCAAGCGATTTCTTGGCAACATTTAATCAGCAATCAAATGGAAAATGTCTGCATGTTCTCTGAATCTCTGGGCGAACTGCACAAGGTTTAGCTGGCGAAAATGAGACTACTTGCGAAAGCTGTATTTGATTTGGATCCGAGGCAATTCGATTGAAGTGTTATTAGGGTGGTCAAAAGGTTTCATTTGCAGATGTTTTCACCATTTACCGCGTATATTAATTTTTTAAATTTAAATTTAAATTTAAATTTTTTTAGCTCCCTCAGCTCCTCGAAAAATGATGCTCCTAAAGAACATTCAGGGCCAAATACGCTCTGTTAAGGTTCAAAAATTCTGCATAAACTTAGGAGAAATTCAATAATTGATTGCAATTTGCACACATATTTGATTCATAAACTTGTTAACTATAAATTTACTTCTAAAGTCAAACCGACATAGTCAACGCTCATTGGAATGTCCTTGCGATACATGAGTTAAAATTCTTGTAAAAAGTTATGACAGCAAGTGGAGTCAGTAGTTAAAAATAAAGTAATAGTGCATTTTGTTAAAAAGATAGGTCTATTAATGGAAAATGCCGCTAGGATAGGATTCATTCAATTTTCGCACATTTTTTTGAAAACCTTGTTTTACATCAAAGAGAATTCTTCCGAGTTGCTAAAAGACAAAATAATAGGAAATAAAGCGCCTATAGACACCGAGGTAATTATTATCAATTTCGCCAACTTGTAATTTAGTAGCTCTGAAAATCACTAGATTCAATATCTTTGAAAATTTTGTGGATCGTTTAATAATAGTAGAACCAAAAAATTAATGTGTATATTAATTATTTTATTTGCTTGAAAACATTTTCAGGTTCCTCTGGATTTAAGAATGCCATTAAAATAGTTTTCTGATCACTATTGGCCGAAAAATATTAAAGCTATGTTTCCATGTACCAGTAAGCATATGATGAGATTGATCAAAACTTAGATACACCTTTTTATTCGAATTTTTTTTTGTCATTATTTCTTCAGCAACCTTGTCAAGTACTTATTTGCCTTATTAGTTTATTTATTTTTGATTTATACTGATTCGAGTATGAAAAATAGATTCAAAACGAAAGTACAAAATGAATTTTTATTTGTTTAATTTGTCTCTCCTGAAAAATCACGTTTTTCAGATAAAGATAAAACTAAACTATTAAAGACACTGTCGAAATTTCACAAATTCTTATAAATAGCTTCAAAGAAAAATGCACAAATATTAGGATAGCCTTTCCATACAGATCTGCTTGGTACCTTCTATACTTAAAGGACATAAAATCCTTGAGCCACAATAGGTGCCCAAGTGATGTGATATGGCGTTTGGAATCCCCTTAGAAGCTAGCGCCGAACATTTGCAGAAAATGTGCTCTGCTGACTTTGCCTCCTCTTCGTTGCCGCAGCACCGACATACATATGTATGTCGCTAGCTGGAAGAACTGTTCTTCTTGTTTGTTCACCAAAAGCCACATGACCCATCAGTATACCCACAAGATCCTTAGTTGAAGCTCTGTCCAGAGCTAACAGACGAAGAGTATGTTTCGAGTCGTATTTTGGCCACATAAGCCTAGTGGTGCCACATGTGCTCAAATTTCTGCACCGCCTTAATGCTAGTTCATAGGCTGATTCCTTTATATCTTGTCTTAGTACCTGCACCGAGACTCCTATTCTCACCGCCAAGGGATGCCTCCTTAGCAAGCTGATCCGGAACCCAACACAGAGCTGGTTTGTTCTTTCGAGAAATCCTTCTCAGTTCAGACCTACAGCTCTCTACCAATTTGGAGGATACTACGACCGATTCCAGAAATCTTATGGCGGCCTAACTGTCTAAAAAGAAAGTGATGTCTTTGTTGATGATTGTTGTGATGTCCCCTCTTCAACTGTCTTCCTCTGCCGCTAGCAGGATTGCCATTAACTCTGCCTGTACAACAGTGCAGTACGCGGAGAGCTCCCACAATTTGCCCATTAACTACTGAACGCCATGCTTATTTTAAACGCATTTCATTTATTTTGTTCATTATCACGTTCTTAGTTAGTAAACAATTTTCAAACAACACCTCAAGTTGTGTAGTATTTCCTTTTTTTAATTTTATTTGCTTCACTAAAAATATTCTTCTAGGGATTTAATCGTGTGATAATAGTATGGAATTGCCAGAATATTTCGAATACTGAGCGACATCTACTTTAGAAAGAATTGCCTTCTCAAGTTGATATCTAAGAAGATATACTGCACCCATTAACTACTACGTTTCACATCAATGACTACTAGTTGACATTGTCATACTCTAATAAACGATGTAAATTACACATTTTAATAGTAGGAAAATTATTAAATGTCTAGGACTTTTAAACTTCTGCCTTAAGTCACTTGTTTAAGACTGAAAGTGAACGTCCAAAGTTCAATTCAAATAAATATGGGTCGCATTCCAAAGTATTCCCCGGCTTGGCTTCTATCGAAATAATTGATGATGAGCATAGTCCTCTGATTAGATTGAAAATAGTATTGCCTTCGGTGGCAAAACCACTGACATACCGCTGAGTGTACTTTCCAACAATTATTACAAGCATATGAATATGTTGTCTACACGATAATAAAGAAAACAATTAAATTGTTAATAGCCTGTTTCTTTTGGGTAAAGGTAATGCCGAATTTCGCAAGTTCGCATGTTCATATGTTGAGTATGTGGACCTGCCTTAACCTTGTCTGCAAAAAAAGCAATTTGCAGTATATGATGCAATAATAGTGATGATGATGATGATGGCGATGAAATGCAATCCTAATAAATCACATTGAAAATTTTGCGGGCTAGACACAATTTAGCTGCTTGTAATCCCAATCTTGGTACGTTGTACAATACTTTCTACTGGAATATAATGTTACATTGCAAGGTCAAAGAATGATCTTTTCGTGTTCCGATTCGCCTCTCCTTGATTTGATAGTGGACGTAGCGATTAGGGGGTCTTCAACTCGCTTTTATTTATTTTCTTTTAATAGGAAGCACGACGATACTGATTTGTTTGGAATGAATCGAATTTCGAAAGGGGATAGTTATTACTAGACCCCAAAACATGAAGCAATTTACCAGTTGATCTAAACGAGCGTGTGGCAGTCTTGAAAGGGTAATTGGTATAAAATTGTAGCAGCTAATTAATTTCAGCATGCATGCGTTTAACATAAGTTTGTTTGGCAAATTGCGGAAGTGCTGCTTCTTAGCATTTTTAGATAGTTGCTACTCTAGCTGATAATTCGGACTGGCTGAGAATAATTCTGCCCTGCTAGCTT
The DNA here is from genome assembly GCA_963942545.1 of Oxycera nigricornis. Classification (NCBI taxonomy): domain Eukaryota; kingdom Metazoa; phylum Arthropoda; class Insecta; order Diptera; family Stratiomyidae; genus Oxycera; species Oxycera nigricornis. The sequence continues at coordinate 24,232,883 of OZ012663.1, read as the reverse complement.
ATATCTGTTATCCCTGAGAACAAACCATTTGTATCTGAATTTATGAAACCGCATCAATCTGTTGGCCATGATGTAATCACATTTCGCATATTCGCGAATTACATAACAATTCGCAGCTCTCGACAGTGAACAATATGATTCGAAATGGAAGACCTACCCTGCGGCGTATGATCATCTTCCACCACACTCGCCAGGCACCTCTTGCAGATCAGAAAGAACTCTTGGTACATCCGAGCACTGAATGGAGGATGGGATTACGTGCTGGTAAATACTGGTACCATGGAACCTAGTCACAGGTATTTGGCGACTATAGTGCCTATTGCCGAGTTTGCGGGGTGCTCGTTGTGCAATCTTCTCCGTTTCCCTCGTGCAGCTTCTTCTCTCAACGACACCTCTTTGATAAGTTCAAGTGGTTGAATTGATTTCATTAATAGATTGTTCATGGAAATGAAGGTTGCGCGAGTGCTGCTGGTGTACCTGCCGTAATGAATGTTAATCAAACAGTTTTTTTTGAATTACCTTGGATACGTGGGAATCGATGATATTCGTGCGTAAAACTGACGAAAAGTTTGGAATCGATTTGCAGGACTCCTAGCAAAAAGCTTTTTGATGATGAGAAACACATCAAAGGCTGTATTTCTCAATTTCTTTTTCGGTTGCTTGCCTTTTGCAAATAATGTGAAGTATGCATGCTACATGATGAAACTTTTTTCCGGTACAAAAGTGGAACTCAAAGCTACCAAAGCCGTTTCAGCTCAGAAAACAGTTGCATGCAAACTTTCATGCATAACGAATCAGGATTTTAATTTTTTAGGGGCAAAAAACTTAATTTCGTAGTTTTTGAACCAATATTCCTCTATTTCAGGATGTTAGAACAGTTTTTTGTACCTTACCTTCTAACGATATTGTTTACTTTCCGTCATCTTAGCCCATATAATCAATTTATATTTGTTTATACGATTTCCCTTACGATTCTCTTCGAGCCTCAATGGACCACTCCATACTCTCATACTTTCGTATTTATTAATATACGGAAGTATGAGGCTTTTGCTCATCATGGTAGTTTGCCTAAGCCTAGAATATGTTTCGCCTAGGGTGAAAGTTATTCAAGGTTTCTCATAAATAAGAAATACCCCTCATTGTCTCTGCAAGATTGTTAATTTGCCCTTCCTTTCACTAGATTTTGTACTGGTTTCATGATTACAATGAATTATAGTACAATGTTAGCCAAGTGGATGCTCTTAATTTAGACTAGTTTAGTGAGTATTTAGGCATTACTTCATGTAAACTATTCTATTTTATACAGGATTTTATGTAAGAAACCCACCAAATTGTGGTGCAGTATATTGTGTTTTTAGTAATTCTTTAGTCCCTGTTTCTCTGGAAAGATTTGGTCTTCTGTTCATTGCTTACTTTCTAAAATGAAACGATTTAATGGGGACGTTATAGTTTGAGTGGCAAGTATGATGCTAGATCAACTTCAGTGCGGGATTAGTGAAATTTTTTACCGGAGAAAGCCTGTCCTTTGGTAGGATATTTAAGACCAGTGCTGTTGTACTAGTAATGTACATCTGTGTATACAGTTGCTTACATTTTGGGCTTTGAGATATTGACTCTTGTCTACATGGCAAATTAAATTTTATTCTGATGAGAAATTTTTAAACGAAACAGTAAGAATAGGGGGCAGAATCCATTACACAGTCCAAAAAATTATAAATAAGTATAAATGCACAGGTATTTTCAGGAACGATGCAGAGAGAGGTAGAAAAAAAATTATCGCGTGGAGACAAACGGTTTATCATACGCCTAATTAAGCAAAATCCTAAAACCAGCGTGCCCAACTTGTCGTGTAAAGTGTCCTCAAGAATCAAGGAGTCGATATCAGCAGAAACAGTTCGTTGCGTTTTGCGGGATGATGGGTACAACGGCCGAGTTGCTAGAAAAACACCATTTATTTCGAAAAAAATAGTTTGAAACGATTGGAATTCGCAAAACCCCATGTAAATCTTCCGGACAGCTTTTGGAATCATATTATATTTTCGGAGGAAACAAAAATCAACTTATTCGGTTCTGAAGGTAAGGAAATCGTTTGGAGAAAACCAAATACGAAGCTGAATAAGAAAAAAACATATGCCCAACTGTGAAGCATGGCGGAGGTTCGCTCATTGTGTGGATCTCTATAGCAACTAAAGGTGTTGGAAAACTGGATATCGACACAGTCATAGATAAAATGTAATATTTAGATTTCAGCGAAGAAATTTGAAGTCCTCTGCAGAAAAATTACAAATGTATACTGTTTGCGCAGAAGTACTTTCTCGTGATGATCCACTTGTGACATGGACTAGAATACCGACAGGGTGGTTTAGGTATGTCTCTAACCCAATGACAATATTCTAGAACTGTTCACATGAAACGGATCACTGGTATTGAGAAAGGATACTTCCTTGCTTGATTGAAGTCCTGGAAGCCAAGGCCTTCGTGTTGTGATACCGCTGTGAAAGATGATTGTTCCTTGCAGGGGAAGTCCTGGAAACCAAAGCCTTCTGATATTTTGCAATTAAACGCACTCTCCTTGAGGTTACTAAGAACACTGTCTTTTATTTTGTTCTACTCTAACTTTTATACAATATTGTTATCTCTATCTTATTAACTAAAACCCTACATTATTTTTCTTAAGATAACTTAATGAGTACACACTTTGTCTTATCTCTATAGTAGTTGAGCTAACGATGACTCGGATGCGTACATTGTACTCATTAGAGCTTATCTGTTATCATCTGGCAAATGATGTTTTTCGCTTCCAACTGATTAACAGCGTATCATTTGCCAGATGATTGCTTATGACTCAACATTCTCCCCCGCGTTGAGGGAGTGGCCTCAAATTGAAATCTCCTGCTTCTATGTTGTTTTGATTAGATACAATCCGCCTCTTCCTTATAACGGTCATAATATACCATAAGATACATGCAAAAACGCTTACTCCCAAGGCGCCATACCCGCCTATTATATGGTACTGATCACTAGTTGATTTGTTGGTTAGGAGTATTTCTTGGGTCTTAAGCTGCTGTAGTCTCATTTTAATTTCTCTAAATCTTGCCGTGAATGTTTCATGTGCGGGTGCCAACTGAGTTGTCATGTTTATGGTCGATATCGTGTCATTCCATTCTTCCGGAAACTTGATAGTTGGTTGTATGCTTTGTTCTATTTCCGTTGAAACTCCTTGATACGATTGGATTGTAAGATGGTCGTCCCGTAATGTGCAACTGTCAAGGAATGTTAAAATGCCATTATTCTTCAGCTGAATTTGAAATTTTTCGTTGTTGCAGACGACATTGTATGTTGTTTTCTTGTCCATTGCATACAACCAATTATTTTTCTGTTGAAGTTGGATCCAATCCCTTCCTGGTCTTGAAATCCGTATTTGACATTGTTCCGAGATGGTTTGTTGGGCGAATAGGCTGAATTCGCATTGCAGGTGAGGTGCATGTTTCGTGTAAATTGGATGTAATTGATCACACAACAACGTTTTGGGCCTGGTTTTTCGGCATTGACTATATTCCAACGTATTTAAGGCATAGAATTCATCTCGGTGGTCGTTTACCATAATATATTCGGCTTCTGGCTCTACTCTGACGAAAGAATTGTTGATACGAATCGGAAAAGCGATCGTTCTGAATACTTCATAATAAGTTGTTGAAACTAGTGGTATCTCTAATACAAACAGAGCTAATTGTCTGTTTATTTGACCCTTTATGGTCATTAGACTGTACAAGTTGTTTACTCCTGGTAGTTCGTTGCCCATTGGCATGACTTGTTGAATTTCCTTTATGTGTCTTGTTAATCGTTCAGCTGGTAATATTAGGGGACTTGCCCTTCCGTGATGTGCATCTGTTAGAATGTCCCAAAACGTTGCTTGGATTCGTTGAAGTTCATTTAACAATGACATTGTGTATTGAGCTGTAATTAAAAATGTTGTTGTTATTTTATTCTCTCGTTCTTCGCTTGCCATATTTTCGACTCTGGCGAGGAGTTCGTCTGCTTCTTTCTGGATCGTCCTTAATTGTTGAGTTCTTTCTTCTTGGTTTCTTGAGATTAAATCAGCTGTGGCATCTATTATTGAAGTTTGGTTCTTCATTAGTCTTAGGAGCTCATCTTGTCTTCCCTTGACATTGTTTATTGTAGCCTCCATATTTTTAGCATATTCATCATCCAAAACTCCAAATAATTTATTGGCTATGTTTCCGACAATGTTGATTATGCCTCGTTTTGTTCTGGGTTGTGCTGTTGGTTCACCTATCAGTGCCTTATCTTCATCCTCTAGTTCCTTGAACTGTTGATCAAGCCCGTACACAATAGTTGTGAGTGGTTCGTTATTAGTTGTTGTGTCTGCCAACCCTTTCATTCTAAATATCCCTTTTTGTACGATGTTTTGAGTATGCCAGTAATTAGACATGTTGTAATACACGATCAGTTTCCAGTTATTTGTGACCAATCTTCCTGGTCCTCTTGATTCGAAATAAATGCCTGCGTTGTTTGTAACCGAGGTAAGCTTGATTGGTTCTAGCGCCCCAAATGCAATTAGCGGACAAAAAAATAAAGTCAATAAGAGACTGGCTGCATTGGCTGTGAACTTTTTTCTTTTCACCCTTTTGACAGCTGATGTTTTACTTTCTATATCCTCTTGTTTTCATGACTCCACCACCGACACCCGTTGATGTTGCAACAGCAGCTAATTGGAACTTGGACAAAAGTCGAGTACCACCAACAGCTCATCCTGAATCAACAGACTTCTCTCAACTAGAAGGTATGTAAAACTTGTATTGATATGTCCATTGATTCAACAGGTTCATCTGGGCAATTATGTTCTACTGGTAATGGAGCTAATTTATGAATTGCTCTTTCAACACTTCCCTTCTCGGTGCGTATTACCGCCACTCTTATTAATCCGTCATTACCTTTAATGACTTGTTCAATTCTTCCCATAGGCCATTTTAATGGAGACAGGTTCTCGTCTCTGATGAGCACTAACATTCCCGGGTTGATTGAGGATGTTGTATTTTTCCACTTGTATCTTTTTTGAAGTTCACTCAGATATTCTTTGGTCCATCTCTTCCAGAATTCTTGGTTAATGGCTGATACCAGTTTCCATCTTGAGATGGCTGACATTTTGCGTAATTCCTCGTTGGGCTGGGAAAATGTTGTCAAAGATTCTCCAATTAGGAAGTGGCCTGGTGTCAGGGCTGTCAGATCGTTGGGATCTGAAGACATGGGTGTTAATGGTCTTGAGTTCAGTATTGCTTCGGCTTCAGCTACTACTGTACTTAACTCCTCAAACGTTAAGGCCGCTGATGTTAATGTTCGCTTTAATAATTTCTTCGCTGATTTGACTGCTGCTTCCCATAGGCCTCCAAAATGAGGAGATCTTGGAGGAGCAAAGTGGAACTGTATTCCCTTTTTGCTGCAGCTTCTCGTGATTCGTTCTTGACTTTCTGGCGCCGACATGATTGTTGCCCACTCTTGTAGTTTATTACGGGCTCCGACGAAGTTCGTTGCGTTATCGGAATGAAGGTCCTTGCATAATCCCCTTCGGGCAGTAAAACGACGTAATGCGCCCAAGAAACCATCTGTCGTTAAATCGGACACTACCTCCATGTGCACTGCTTTTGTTGTGAAGCAGCAAAATACCGCAATGTAACTTTTTGTAGGTTTTTTTCCGCGCACTCGATAATGTGTCGAAATTGGTCCACAAAAATCGACTCCGGCTGCTAAGAATGGACGAGCAGGAAGTACTCGCCTTTCTGGCAAGTCTCCCATCTTTTGTGTTAACATTTGTGGGTTGATTCTAACACATTGAACACATCTGCTGATTGTTGCTCGGGCTACAGATCTTCCATTAACTATCCAGAATCGCTGCCTGGTAATTGCTAGTAATCCGGAGGCACCGACATGTAAATGTCCGCGATGTAAATGCTCCAGTAGTAATTTTGATACAAAATCTGTCCCCGGTAGTAACATCGGATGTTTTGCGTCATATGTTATATTGGCATTTTCCAGTCTTCCTCCCACACGAATTACTCCTAACTTGTCTATAAATGGTGAAAAAGGTGCAATGCGACTGTGTTCCTTTACTCTTCCATCACGTTTTATTTGAAATATCTCATCCTGGTAGTTTAGCCCTTGGATCTCTTTAATTATTGTTCTTAAAGATTCTTCTAATTCTGTAGTCGACAACCATTTTCCGCTGGATGTTGAGTTATTCGTGCCCTTTAATCTTCTTACCGCGCGCAGCATATAGGCTAATATTCGCGTTAAGAATGAATTACGATGATTTATTTTGAAGATTGGGTGTTCGTTTCTGCCTTCGGAACTGATATGTGTTATCAAAGCATTTTTTCGCTCTTCTTCTTCTCTTCGTGTGACGGAGAACGTTCTTTCGGGCCATTGATCTTCACTCTTACTTAAGAATGAGGGACCCCAGAACCACAGTTCTGCGTTGATAAGTTGCTCTGGAGTTGTGCCCCTAGATAATATGTCGGCGGGATTTTGTTTTGAAGCAATGTAGTTCCATTGCTCTATGGTAGATACCCTTTGTATGGCAGCTGTTCTATGTGCCACATACGTTTTGAATGTTGCGGGATCTCCCTTTATCCATGATAGTACTATCTGCGAGTCTGACCAGTAGTAAATTTGATGTATCCTAACTTGTATTGCCTTTGTCACCTTCTGCACCAATTTGGTTGCTAATTGTGCTGCACATAACTCTAGCCTAGGCAAAGTAATCAATTTTACTGGAGCTACTCGGGATTTTGAACATAATAATCTTGTTTGAATTTTCCCATCCATGTTCACTGTTCGGATGTAAATTTATGATCCATAGGCCTTTTCACTAGCATCTGAAAATGCATGAATTTCAATCCTAACTGATGCGTTGACATCCACTACATTTCTTCGAAGCTTGATATGATGTATTAAACTTAAACTGTTTCTGAACCTTGTCCAGTACTCTGTCAACTCGTCATTCAGTTCTTCATCCCAGTCGAGTTTAAGTTTCCAAAGCTTCTGGATGAATATTTTCGAGTAGACGATAATTGGGTTCACCAATCCTAATGGGTCAAATAATCGTGCTACTTCTGAAATCACTTGTCTTTTGGTAATGTGTTGACATACTTCCGGCCATTTTGTGGTAAACCGGAACATATCTTGAGAGGCCTGCCATGATACTCCTAATGTTTTGATAAATTTTTCGTCATCTTCATCAAACGTTTTTTCTTCTTCCCTTAAATCTAGGGGAACTCCTATTAACAACCGTTCGTCACTAGCGGCCCATTTGTGAAGCTTCAACTGCGCCTTTTGAAGTAATGATGTAACTTGTTTCTTGATTTCGAGAGCCTCGCATATAGAATTTGCGCCTGTTATGATGTCATCGACGTAACAATCCTTAATTGCTACCCTTCCAGATGGATATTTTGCTCCTTCATCTTCTGCTAGTTGTTTTAAACATCTTGTTGCTAAATATGGCGCAGCCTTGGTACCGTATGTCACTGTTGTCAATTTGTAATATTGAATCTGGTGTTTTGGGGAATCACGCCACATTATTAGCTGCAATCCTTGGTCTTCTTCAGCTACGCGTATTTGTCGGTACATTTGTTTGATATCGGCCATAAATACATGTTTGTATGTTCGAAATCGTAACAGGATGTCGAACAGATCGTCTTGTACCTTCATTCCCTTCATCATTAGATCATTTAAAGATATATTCGATGTAGTTTTGCAAGATGCGTCAAAAACTACTCTTAGTTTTGTTGAACTCTTGTCAGGGTTTATAACTGCGCGATGTGGTAAGAAGTAATGTATTGCAGGTATTTCCTCTTCACGTATTTTTTCCATATGTCCCAGTTTTAAATATTCCGAAAGAAACTGATTGTATTGGCACTGTAATTCTGGATCCCTTGATAGCTTCTTTTCCAAAGTTTCATATCTCCTCCATGCAATTCCTCTTGATTCCCCTAATAATTCTGGAGAACTCAGCATAGGCAAATTTACTATAAATCGACCTGACTCATCTCGACATGTCGTATTGATAAAAAATTCTTCGCACTGTCTATCAAGGTTGGACTGTGGCTTATCTTCTTGAATTTCTTCAATCTCCCAAAATTTGGTAAGTTCTTTTTCAAGTTGTAGAGTTGTAATACCCACTGTTCGTTCTTTGGGTTGAGCTTGGGACGCCTTGCCAAGTATGATCCATCCAAATACTGACTTTTGTAAAAACGGTAAGTTGGGTTGGAGCTTTATTTGCTTCGTTCGGACTAGCTCACCGTACATTTCTGCTCCTAATAGAATGTCAATTTTCTGTGGTTTATTGAAATTAGGATCTGCTAGTTCTATTGCTTCTGGTATCTCCCATTGAGATGTATCTATAAATTTCAGAGGTTGCATACCAGTAATTTGTTTGACCACATATGCTTCTACGGTTGTTGCATAGTAACTATTCTTTGCCTGAACTTCAATGTTTACCCGGTCGTTTGAATCTAGCTGTGATTTTCCTATGCCACATATTCGCAGCTTATCTTCCATGGTATTCAATTGAAGTCGCTTTTGGAGTTTTTCTGTTATTAGATTGATTTGTGCTCCAGAGTCTAACAAGACCCTGCATTCAACTGGTTTTTTGTTTTTATCAAGAACCGTTGCTAATGCGGTGCCCAAGAACACGTATTTCTCTATGTCTTTCTCAGGTGCATTGGTTACATTGACTGTTGCCTGTACTTCTTTACTATTTCTCGATGCATTAATTCCCTTATGCAGCAAGGTGTGGTGTTTTTGGTTGCAGGACCTACAGCTTATGGACCGACATGTTTTCCAGCCATGTCCTCTCCTCAGACAATTGTAACACAGTTGATTTTTTCGTACGATTGATTCTCGATCTTGAATTGTCATTGCCACAAATTTTTCGCAATTGTGAAGCATGTGAATTCTGTTACAAATTATACATTTAAATGGGCTCTGTATGACTGGACATGTCGTGACCTTAATCCTTTGTGGCACTCCTTTTATTGTAGACGCCTTAGCTCCTAAGGCTTCGAATGACTGGAATCTATTTTCTAAAAAGCGTAGAAATTCGTCCAGTGTTTGTAACTCTTTTGGATTTTTCAGAGATTGCTCATACGCTGTGTGCGTTGTATTGTCCAATTTCTTCATTAGTATATGGAGCAGCATTGGATCCCATATGCCGTTTACCTTGATACCAATATTCTCCAGCATCAAGACACCTTCTCGTGTCGTGTCATGCATTGCCTTCAATGCCTTAGCTGATTCTGCTGATACACTTGGTTGGTTTAACAAATTGTCTAATACACCGGAAACCAAGAGCCGCTTATTATGGTATCTTTCCTTCAAGATTTTCCATGCAATGTCATAATTTTCGTCAGAAATGATCAAATGTTTGATCAACTTCTCTGCTTCGCCAGTTATATTGGACTTGAGATACCACATTTTTTCCACCTTTCCGATTTCTTGGTTGTCAATCAACTGACCAAACATGTCGTTGAATTGCGGCCATTTCAAATAATCCCCGTCAAACTTGGGTATAGTGATGGTTGGTAAATTTATAGCCGATCTTGGTTGTTGATTTACCGATGGCCCAGTACTTGCTTGGTTTCGAAGTGTATTTAACTGATCTTTCATTTGAATCATTGTGTCTTGCACCCTTGTATCCAATTCGTGAATATCCTGAATGTCAAAACCGTGCTCAAGTGGATCTTCTACCAACGCATGAATTTCATCGTTGATCTCTTGGATTTTCGCCCACTCAGCCTGTAGCCTGTCAATTATGGTTTCGTAATATGCCATCGTTTGATTGTATATAATGATTTTTTCCATCATCATCTGCAGCGAGGTTTGTTTTAGATTGCATTTTCGGATCAACTTTTGTAATTCTGGGTTGATAACTGCCTTGATTGCTGTGCGTTGAGAATCATCTGACTTCTCATCGTCATCGTTTATTTTCGTTAATACCTGCAGCCTGTTTTCTAACTCTGCTTTGTATTCGTTATATATATACTCTAACTGCTCATATAAATTTTCGCTGAAATACGGATGATCTAACTGGGCTGGAAACGACTGCCGAATCTCATCATGCCTCTGCTCAAATTCACGCCATGATATGTGTAACTTATCCAGCCGATCCTGAATTGCCTTCTTCGTCTTACGCTCTTCCGCCAATTGTTTGTAAGTCTCGTACGTGGCCTTAACTTGTTTAGCCAGCGTGGATTGTGATTTCGTGAGCTGACTTAAATCTGCCATCTTTTAAGCCTTTGTTCTCCTTGGTGTCGGCCGAATCTTCTCTTCTAACGAAGTTGGCTGTGATGTATATAGCGACGCTTGCTGAGTCTTTCACAACACGATATCACGTCGGGGTCACCAATGTTTGCGCAGAAGTACTTTCTCGTGATGATCCACTTGTGACATGGACTAGAATACCGACAGGGTGGTTTAGGTATGTCTCTAACCCAATGACAATATTCTAGAACTGTTCACATGAAACGGATCACTGGTATTGAGAAAGGATACTTCCTTGCTTGATTGAAGTCCTGGAAGCCAAGGCCTTCGTGTTGTGATACCGCTGTGAAAGATGATTGTTCCTTGCAGGGGAAGTCCTGGAAACCAAAGCCTTCTGATATTTTGCAATTAAACGCACTCTCCTTGAGGTTACTAAGAACACTGTCTTTTATTTTGTTCTACTCTAACTTTTATACAATATTGTTATCTCTATCTTATTAACTAAAACCCTACATTATTTTTCTTAAGATAACTTAATGAGTACACACTTTGTCTTATCTCTATAGTAGTTGAGCTAACGATGACTCGGATGCGTACATTGTACTCATTAGAGCTTATCTGTTATCATCTGGCAAATGATGTTTTTCGCTTCCAACTGATTAACAGCGTATCATTTGCCAGATGATTGCTTATGACTCAACATATACTACTTTCAGCAAGATAATGACCCGAAATCTACAGCACATGTAGGTAACGAGTGGTTGTTGTACAACGCTTCTAAAAACTCCTCCTCAGTCTCCTGCTCCAACTGAGAATTTGTAGCATGAGCTCTAAATTCGGTTGAAAAACTGTAATGTTACAAATAAAAATCAATTAAAAGAAAAACTAATGGTAGAGTGGGAAAATATTACACCAGGATTTACAAAAAAAATAGTGGAATCGATGCCTCGACGTTTAGGAGCAGTTATAGCAGCCAAGGAATATGCAACAAAGTATCAATTAAATTAATTATTACATTTTTGTACTGAAATATTTTATCAGTTAAAGAAAGTTGAAATATTTTCATTTAATAAGCTGTACGCTCAATGTTGTGTCAAACAAAATTCGAATATGTATTTTTTTATTTTTGTTAAAAAAATGTTTTTATACATGAAACATTATATTGAAAATGAATTAATAAGCTGACTTTCATCTTGGTCTTGTACTTCTATGAAATGAAGCAGCAAAATGAATTATTTAACAATTATTAATTTTTATAGGGGTGTACGCTTAATTATGTGAGTAACTGTATATCTCAGTGATGCAGATAATTCGAATCAAACAATAAACTTGGACTCTGCTTCGTCAGTTCGGATTCTAGTAAATGTGAATAAGACAATGAAGGGGGTGGGCATTAACTTCTTCTGCTCTTATATTTTACAGAGGTCTGGAACTTCGGCAGTAGCACATAATGCTTCTACTATGATTGCGACATAGTAAGTCAGAGTATTAGGTATCTTTCGGCCAATTTTCCCGGAATGTCCGGTCGCATTACATTCTCATGATTTGGAATAGATATCAGCAGCAAAACATTTAACGAAACCTAGCAAACTAATCGCATGACCTCAGGCGAAAGCTCGAAAGATACCACCCCATTATAAGAGAACTGATCTGTGACGAACGGTCAAATCAAGGCAAGAGTCAAGAGTTGTTACATGAAAATTCATTGTACGCAACTCGATTGAACACACTCGGCAGATAGCCAGCCACGCATTGTTGTGGCGATCGTTATTAAGACATCGTCAAGGATTGTAACCGATTTGGCAATTGTAGTCGATTTAGCAAAAGTCCGAAATGATTGCGGCCACAATCACTTTTACTTTCCAGCCACCGACAGACCCCAATCACAATGAGCGCAATATCCACAAAAACCGTTTCATTGACAGCAAACATCCAGTGTTGTGGGTCTTGTGCTGTTTTATGTTTTTCCAACACCATCCGCAGATACTTGAATCTTCGCTCTATTTGATGGGGCCATTAAATGACTCAGATCCTCTCGCCTCGTCTTGTAAATGGCATTTTTCGTATATTACAACGTGCCGAAATTATGGCCGGCCCGGCACTCTGGCATACAAGTCCAAATAACAATTGAAGATGATCGATTTTAATGATGGTGATCATGATCGATTGGACCCCAAGATTCTTGGAGTTGTATTGTTAATCGCGACAGTGCAGATGTAGTACGGCGGTTTCTCAACGTTGGGCTGCTGAATCGAATTCAATTTGGGTTGTTCAAACAAAATAGAAATTTTGATTTAATGGCAAAACGAAAGTTGGTATTGTGTCACATGCAAACACAAAGCAGTGCGTTCAGCGTTAAATTGCTTATGCAATGCGGTATCCTTGGTAGGCGCATGCGGAGGAAGGTGTCCCCATTCAGAGACATAATCAATCAATGAAAATTTCGCAGCCTCACCGATTGATGAACCACGAATGCAACCACCTTCTGTTAGAATTGAAAAGGAAGTTTTGAATCCTATCATTATTGGAAGCCTAGTTTAGAAGAGGATACGAGTGGAAAGTTCATAACATGAAGCTGCACCATGATCAGTAATAATATCCAATTTGTTGATGTTCGCCTCAAATGTACCAAATAGAGATGAACTGGACGAACGTTTCCTACACGTTGCTTCCATAACTCGACAATGTAAGTCATCCAGGGTTTTTGGTGGTAATATCAAACTTGTCATCGGTGAGTTCCAGACACTTTGAAGCCTTTTATGACGTGCATGAATTCACGCTTAAAACAGCTTCGTATGAAAATCAAGTGAATTTTATGGAGCGATGTTTCCCGCATGTTAACGTTTATGCAATCAAGTGGAACATTGGAACATAACCGACTGCTATTATTGTTGCTTTTTTCGTAGCCCGGTTAAAGTATCTACATTCGTACTTCTTGTGTTTGCAACTACCTATGATGACCGTAGGTACTTCAGATCTTGCTGATTTGTATGTAGAAGGAGGAATCCTCTACAGCAGCACGGTTAGATAATGGCAAGGCTTTAGCCGCGATGGATTCACTCGATTGACATCGGCAGACGAAAGATTCATCTGTTACTGAAAAACATTAACATAACGCGGAAGAGTCTTTCGTTCGTATATCGTTTTTTGTTGTGGCAAAGCAGATGATCCAATGGACTGATAGTGAGATAAATTGATCAAGTATTTAGATATAAGTATTTTATGTGTGATATTTCTAGTAATTAGTGTTTGTTTCCACTCAACGTGCCAGATTTAAAGTTCCTTTTGAATTTTGTGCAGGAAAGTTCACAAAAAATTTAATCTAGAAATACTTTCAGTTAAAACTTTCATGCATAGTCCATCGGTATGAAGAGGATTTATTTTTAAAATTAAAAAAAATTGTGCTTCATTGTTTTTAATTATTAAAGATTTCTTTTTTAAGTTTGTCTATTTCCGGCTTCATTTTTCTCAATTATAAAAAAATTCGAAAACAAATTTTTCGCACAATATCATCTTGCTTCTCCCAACAACGGTTCAGCTACTTTCACTCCTTTTTCAAATGCCGTGAATAGTACAATGGAGCATAATTATAAAAAAAGTTATTCTATGGTTTTTGACCAAAATTTGCGATTGGAAAAAAATAAAACAGATAATTATGCAGAAAATGTTTTTGTGCGAAAATAATATTAAATATTTTTTCAGAATGTGTCATGAAATTCCATTGACAAAAAATAAATTTTAATCGAAAGGCCAAAAACATTTAAATAATTTTTGGAAAAATTGCGAATACAAGTGCTGCCCGATATTCCCAGTATGTTCCTTAAATGTGAAATGCTCCGATTTTTAATATAGTTCACATAATCATTTTCATTTATTATTTCCATACTCAGTTGAATAGCACGGAAAGTCCAATTGAACTGAGTAGGTCGATATTTTTGACGAATCAGAATAGGTGAATGATCGATTCAATGAGAACCATTCATATATGTAGATAAATAGATATGCATGTCTTTTCAAATTCTTTGAAGTTTACATACTAGAAGGAAAAAATGAAACGCGGACAATTTGGAATTATATTTCCAGCTATCAGTCTATTATAAGTTTAATGTCCATATGGAACAATTAATTAAAATTAAAACCGGTGAAGTTTGGTATGGAGATGGTGGCAAATTTCAAAATCAGTTAGCAAGTAGAAAATTTTCCCATTTTCCATGTATTGCGAAAAAAAATAATTTTCAGGGTGGGAGTGCTCTCCTGTACATGTTCTGGAATGAAGTTAATGAAATCAGGCCTGATTTTTCGTTCAACATAATTCTAAAAAAAATACATATTCAAACATTTCAAGTGATTAGTCCAACACGAATGAGGAAAATGTCGCTGTCTCCACCGAAGGCAAGCCAGGTTATTGGCAATGTGGAGAATCTAATAAGCATAAACAATGCGAATCTCTACTTTTTTAAATTGCCATTCAGTACAGCTATACTATATTTTGCAAATTAGAAAATATCAGCATGTTTGCAAAAAGTATCACGCAAAGTGCCACCAATTAACCGCAGTGATACCTTCTAATTAAACGCCACCAAAGATTTAGAATGTCTACAATACTCCTAAAGAAAAATCAATCGGTAGTTTTATTATTCAATTAGTAATTTAATTATAGTTATTAATCTAATCAGTCATAATCCAAGGTTCACATCAACCATCAAGTTGAAAAACTCCTACAAAAGCGTGCCAAAAAATGTATTAACTCATTGTCAGTGAAAAAAATCAATAACGGAACGCGAATCCATTTGAACACGGTCCAAAATCCGACAAATACCATCGAACTTACCTTGAATCTCGCTCGGTGTTTGTTTTCATTTCATATCATTTAATCTTATTCATTGAAATGAATTTTGTATGAACCAAATTGAAATAAATGACTCAATTAGGCAATAATTGAGTTGCAGGTCTGAACTGGGCTGAAGACTAAAGGTCAATGTCGTCGTTTCCGATATATGCAATTAGCTTAGTCGTCTATCAACTGTGTGCAGAAATTATTGTCAACAATTAGTACCCGGGGCGGTTGAAGCAAAGATTTAGGACCCCAAAGCTATGAATGTGATTAAGTTTCATTCACACTCATGCTTACAGCTCTGTCTCTCATATGTGAACATGTGTAGTTTTGCCTGTAGCTGTGGTGAAGTGAAGGTATAGCAATCGCAAATGGAGTGACTGTAGAGCAAAAAAAAGACATGAAACAAACCTTTCACAGTGTCACCAGATACGTGAAATGTAGGTCATCTTGATGGTGTCCTTTTTGAAATTCTCGGTCACATAAATTCCGAAAAAAACTGGAGAGTATCGGAGTGAACTCGTGAATAGTTTAGGTGAAAACTAATTGAACAGCCAGCGATTAAAATATTGCTCGTATTGTTGATTAGAAAATGAACATGAATGGATCGACTGAGAGTACTTGGCATAAGCAGGAAATTGTAGCAACATGGTGGTTTTTCGAAGAAAATTTTGTTGTCATTATATTTTATTGATAAAATATCTCAGTACTAGGAGCATTAATAATTGCATATCAAAATCAAAATTTTCACACTGTACTTTATTTGTTATTGACTATTATTAATACTATTTATTTATTTATTCTTGAGATCCCATTGAAAGGTACGAAACTGAAATTGCATATCAATGAAAACAGGGCTCTAAACAGGACCTACATATGTTTTCTGTTTCTCTGATTATTACAAATCAGCCAGTCATGATCTATATTGAAGAAACTAACATTGAAAAATTGTGTATCACGATTCATTCATAAACTTTAGTTGCCAAAAGTAATCTTTACGGAGCGATGAATACGCCCATGTAACCTTAAAATATCGCATTGAGTGTGACAGTCCTTTTCACGGAAAAATAATGAATTTTTACTAAAAATATTGAAAAGCTTATTAAAAAAGAAACAACGATATATTCACTTATTGTTTGTTTTGCCACTTATTTATTAAATAGACCTTGAAGATTTCTCATCACAAGCGTGGATTATTCAAGGCGAAATTTCGGGCTTTTTCTCTGACGACCCTCAACCGCCATTGGTGCTGGTGAAAATTAGTGAATCAGCATTTTTAAGGATTCTTGCACTCCAAATAAGTCAATAGAGAGAAGATTGTTTGAATTAAAGTTGAATTTAATGTGGATAGTGAATTTATAATACGTGTTTTTAGGGATATGAATATATATAATTAGCATTATGTTAAGGTAAGAAGTCTATGGATTTACTTCGAAGGAAGCTAAGTGGTAATTAAAGCAACGATGTCTAAAGTGTACACCTGAAGCGTGTGAAATACACTCATCGAAATAATTATATAGGCAATGTTTGTTGCGGTTTTAAAATTTTGATAATGGAATTTACTTCGAAACAGGTTTTCATTGTTGAATACTATGACAATGTTTAGTTTATTTTGTTACGAAATAAGCTTAAAATCCACGCTCTCACACAAAGAAAGAAGAATTCTCAATTTCTCTTTTATTTGCTGCGTAATATTTATATAGGCAGTTTAACAGTTGCGGTTGTTGTGTGAGCATTTCGTCACCAAAGACAAAAAACACGTAAACTTAAGTCAGTTGAAAGTATTCTATCACAAATTACTACATTAAAAAATCGATCTTCACTTTTTAATTAGTATGCCCCGTGGAAAGGTATTATCTGAAAAGGAGAAGGAAAAAATCATTGCCTATAAAGATCTGGGGTTTTCAAATCGGCTAATCGTGAGGAAATTGCAGCGATCTGCTGGCGTCGTCAATGATTTCTGCAAAATGGGCAAAAAATATGGCACACTGAAACGTAAAGGACGAACATCGGCAATCACAGAACGTGATATAAGAGAAATAAAACGACTTGCTACTGGAGAACATTTTTCGGCGAAAGCAATTTGTGCGGCAACTAAGGCAGGAGCTGTTGTTCGTCGAATGCAACAGATTTTAAAAGTGAATTTAAAGTTAACATATGACAATAAGTGTGGCAAACCTGCCCTAACTCAAAAGCATAAAAATGCAAGATTGCGATTTGCGGAGAAACATCGTTTTTGGGTCGATGAATGGAAAACGGTGATTTTTTCCGATGAAAAAAAATTCAATTTGGATGGCCCAAATGGTGTACACAAATATTGGCGTTCGAGGAAGACTACACCAGAAGTTCGAAAACGACGAAATTTTGGAGGTGGTTCGCTTATGGTTTGGGCTGGCATAAGCTATATGAAAACTACGCCAATTTGTTTTATAATGACAAGAATGAATTCTGATTATTATGTACAGTTGCTTGATAGTGTTCTTGTGACATTTTTGGAAGAAATGTCTACATCAGAATTCATTTTCCAGTAAGATAATGCGGCAATTCATGCTTCGCGCAAAACAAAATCGTTTTTAGAATCGCGTAGCATTCCCACTCTTGATTGGCCAGCAGTAAGTCCCGATCTAAACCCGATAGAGAACCTTTGAGCTAGACTTTCATCAAACTTTAATAACCACGGACGGCAATTTAATAGTGTAAAGGAGCTTAAATTGGCTATTCAAGAAGAGTGGAACAAAATAGAGCAATCCTACATCCAAACGCTTATAGACTCTATGCCAAACCGTTTAAAAGAGGTGGTCAAGAATAGAGGGGGTCACACTTTATCTTAGTTTTATAATGTTTTCTTTTTTCTTCATGTCAGCAAAAGTGCCTTTATATATATTTCGTACTAAGTTTTTCTTCTTCATAATTACTTTCAAAGTCCTAACTCAGGAACTAGTTATTTATCATTAACTTTAATTGTTTCTTCTTTTCAAATAAAATCCAATATATTAAAAGTGGAATGCTTTTAAGTTTTTGTTAAAATTGCAAAAAATGTACTGCCTATATAATTATTTCGCAGAGTGTACTATAACAAGAACTTACTCAACGCTTATAGGGTGAACTGGTTAAATATTTCGCGGCAGTAATCGAATAGCACCGAGCCTTCGGCTATGTTTTAATCAATTTTAGTTGGAATTCTTCTATTTTCTTTTCACTGAAAACTGAAGCAAGAATAGAAAATTTTCCGAATGTTGGTAGGATGGATTCATTATTGTAAAAACATGCGAACTTGATGTAGTCCAGGTTGTCAAATCGGAGAAACTTCAATTTTGGCCTTAGATTTTCACTGAAATACAGATGTCAGCGAGACATAAAAAAGCTGCTAGTATAATTGACGTCGCCAATTTTAAGTGTCATTGGCAAATAATCACGACTTATTCGTCCATTGCAGCGGAAATTAGCTTCTCCTAAACACTACTCGCTGTAAAATTGCCAACCTAGACCCGTCAGCTGAGTAGAAGGAATGTTAAGGGAAATGCCATCTGATGCTGATGTCGGCATAGCTCGGCGGAACAAAACGCAGCGTACTTGTTACTGATGGTTTAAGTTTACGGACCAACCAAGACCAAATCCTAATAATTCGTTTACGCAAATGTGGAGTTTATTGCGGAAGTAGTCTCTATTTTTTTTGCAGAACATCTGCCTTTTTATCAGTTGCAGATCGATAGTGTCGATACGAATTTAACTCTTGTTTCGAGATTTGTTGTCAGCGCAGTCTCGGCGCAAAAACGGATGGCATCCTTTATTTACTTCATCCCTATGATTCCCTTCGCGGTTGAACACCGGTTGGGGCTGCTCGAATCGTAGCGAAGGACGGAAAGTGAACCTTGCATTATTAAACATTGAAATCAACTGCAGATAATCTTTAAATTCAAACAGAGAAGAATTTTAAAGAAGCTATATATGCAACACAGTTCACCTTAAATTAAAACAAAACATGAGGAAAACATAACTAGAGTAGCTAGTAAACTTTAAAAAAGAAATTAAAAACATAATGAATATACATATTTGGAATCCGGAGAGTTATTTTCGATATCAGAAATGTTCAATTTTCCATGTGAATAAATGATCTTGCAAAGGCACTCTAAAATTTGAGATAATATCTTGAACTTCTTTAAGTCTTGATGCAAGTCTACTTTTTGAACATGCATAACTTGAAAAAATGAAAATTTTCAAACAGAAAATGTGTATCTAATTCAAGTTCCACGTCTTTCAGTTGTTTTGAGGATGCGATGTACACAATATATTTTAGGTTCGAAACACTTGTTGAACTTAGTGCTTTTTATAATTATATACAGAGATCTGCAGCTAATTCAACCACTTTAGTTTTAAAACATGTAAACTATTGATAGGAAGCATTACTCGGAAGTTAGTATGAATAAGTGTACCACTTCAATAAAAGATTACATAACATTGAAATTTTGGGTAGCCTTGGAAGGTCTTAATTTAAGTTTGGCTGCAGGAAATATTATATGTTATTTATGAAATATTATGCCATGAAATCAAAACATCAAAAAGAATTAGAATGTTTGGTTGAAATTGTCGGATAAATAACATTTTGACGTTAATTCAAGAATGTTTTCCATAGAAGCTATGAATATGGTCGAAGATTTCAACGCCCCGCTGTATCTCACCGCATGAGAACTATCTTCGTACACATTACGATTAAGGGTTCGTTGCATGCACTCGTTGCCTTCGAGCTTTGAGTATGCGATATTGTGCATTATATCAAAACGGTGATCCACATATTGCTCATCGCTGAACAATGCACCTTAGCAGTGCATTAAATTGGAAAATTCGAATTATGTCAGGTTGCCGTGGGTGCTGCTACCGCCGCGGTCACTGCTGTAGCTTGCAGAGGTGCTCCAGCATGGTCCGTAAACATGTCAGCTGGTCGGCGGACAATTAAATCGCCCAAGGTAAACGCCTTTTACTCAGCGATTTCTTTTATCTTAGAGCTGTGGATTGCGTATCGTCAGCACCACTCACTTATATTATATGGCTCACTGCCTGCAAACCACGGTGGTGGCTATCAATGTATCTGCAACATTGTAATGTCGCAATCATCAAGGCGAAAGGGGCTGTATGGTAAGGTGGTAAGAATGTTAAGTGCATCACTTAATTCTTCTTAGAGGAACGTGCTCCTGGCTTCCCGATTTATCGGAGCTTCATCATTTCAAGAAGTTGAAACTCCTAGAATGAGATCCGAGGCCTTTGTGCGACATTATTTTTAATATTCACAAAAACAACAAATTGTCTTGCTTTGCACAAACAATCCACCGCTTGTTGTAACATCAATTCAATGTTACCAAGAAAAAAGCAGGAAGGTCTGCCAATTGGAGTCAAACTCATTCAATTATCAAACACCGTCATAACTATTTTGGTATCTCCACTTCGGCACTATCCCATCACTTGTGAGGTTGCAGATGCTAATTTACCTCCTACAAGATTGGCTAGGACAGCTGTGTTGCGAAATTCTTTCATCGCGAATAGAAACATTTCACCAAAGACCAAAGCCACATGCGCTTGTACCAACTCCACAGCCGACCAGGCCACACTAGACCAGCATCATTCATGGAATAGATATTGTGCAATTCAACACAATGTTAATAAATAAAATCGAAAATGAAGATGCACCTCTATTGTCGCTTATATAATGCCAAAGAAGTTTCCCGACGGGTGTCTAAAATATTAAAAGTGCTTGCCTGTAAATCAAGAGGAAAACGTCTGCACGACGATGCATTTCGGATGGTGGAAGTGATTCAGTCCTCGATTGGATAATAAATGACTTTACGGTTGATTCGGCTTGTAATGAGTCTCTTCTCTTCAGCTGCAAAAGGTGGGAAAAAACATGCATATATCCAATTATTTATAGGATAGGATTTACTATTCACAAGGAAAGTTGATAGTGAAACGTATTTCAAAACAGAATTTTATTAGAAGTTGACTTAAAGGTCCTTCTTCGTTTGATTGTCCCAAACGATGTTATGAATTTCTTGCTTCAGAAGAATCTCATAGTGTTGGAAAGTAACCTCTTCTGTGCCATGTAAAAAGGCATCAAATGTTTTTTGAAAAACATTCAAATATCAAAACTATGTTCGAATCAACATCCAACATATGTGTCTAAAATGTTCAGAAATTGTTCTTATCATAACGATTATTTTTATGGAGGTGTTTCATCTAAGAAATCTACGATGGGGTGTGCAGAAGTAAATTGAAACTCAAACAAAACCAATGATGTTCCATAATATTTTGTAAAAATCGATTATTGATTTACAGCACCAAAATGAAGATACAGTGGCTGCAAATCAAAATGGAGCAAGTTAAAGTAAAAAATAAGTTATTGAAAAACATGCTAGAAGAAAGAAAAGAAAAAAATTAAGAAAATATGGCGAATACTAAATCTGTATGCTAGACTTAAAGGTGAAAAAATGAAGATATTGACTCAAATGCAAGCAGCATCGTATTATGTTACGTTATTGAAATTTTCCCGTTCACCATTTGCGGAATTTATTTGATGCAACTGTATGAACATATAACCTTCCAGGTCCAAAAACAGTTCCAGAATGCATTCTCCCATTTCCTAGATTTGTACACAGAAAATTTGTATGTTGATATGTGTGAAAATTCAGAACCTCAGTGGTGCCTTGTAAAATCAGTAAATTTTTTTCCTTGCCGAAATAAAGCCAAAATAGGTCATCAAATCCATCATAATGCCCCAGATTTCTAGGAACGGGCCAGTATTAAAAGCAATTCGTCAATAACCAGAATATTAGGAGACCAGTCGTCGAAATGCGCATTGCCAAGCTGTGATTAAACATCTTTTATTTTTGTACGAAACTTCTAAATAATTTTTTCAATATGCTTCTTGAGAGTTGTTCCATGTTCCATCAGAAGTATTCTCTTTGCTGAATTCAAATACCATGCTGAATTCATTTGATAAAGATAATTTACATCTATCTTTTCCAAAAATCTGTTTCTTACTGAAATTTTAGCGATTCTAAAAGAATTAGATTAGGAGTCACTTAGTACGGTTAAATTAAATAATGAAAAAGCGCAAAGACAAAACTATTATTTGGAAAAATAGAAAATTAAAGCTTGAAGATTCCTATTTTCAACGATCCTTTCAGAGGATTTGATGCATGAATATGTGTGCCACCTAATTTTTTAAATTTTCTCACACTGTCGCTAATTAATTTCAACTTGATCCACCCTGAAACTTGCAGTAACGCACCAATTGCTCATACGTAACTTATTCTGCATGATTTCAGTTTCAGTGTCGCGTAATCTGACGAAACTGTTTAAGTTCAAGCTAATCACATAACGTGTGTTCGTGCAGATTACAAATTCGAATTTTGGCGGCATACCGCTTGCAAGCGTGGATCCATTCATCGACATTCATGCCACTGCGGGGTTCGCATCAAACGGCCCAGCTACAAGAAGTGTTAACATTTGCCATCACCTGTGTGCGAAACCACGCAATGATCTGTGCAACAGACTTTTGGTGGTTTTTCGTTGAAAACTTGGGAAAAATAAAAGTCACCACAAGAAACTATTATGCATGCGAATGTTTGCCGCCCACTTGAGCGGTAATTTTTTACCGCCTGCCGAATTCAGTTGGGAATTGGCGAAAAATGTGCAGAAAACGTCATCGTCGAACGTTGTTAAGAATGTGCACATACGATTATGAGGTTAAATGGATATTTTATAATGAAGACGATTGCGGTCTACTTACCTTTTGCGAAAACGGGGGAAGTTTGGTGATGCTATCGTGTGTGGTTTATGGAGCCGATTTGTGTTATTTCTCTTGAAACGGCGAGAAGCGCGAGGATTGTTTCCTCGGCATAATTATGTTAATTTGTTTGTCCGTACTGTCGATGGCTAGCAGGTAAGATACTTTTTTCAGACAAGCTTTGACACTAGAGACATATGTTTGTCGGTTGCATAAGAGACATTTTCAGCGGTTTTGGAATTTATGGTATCGAAATTTTTATTTGAAATCACATAATTGAGAGGAGGTTAGTATTGTAGGTTGTTTATGCAAGTAATGTTCCATTTAGCCTTGAAATACATTTAAACTTGATTAGAGATGGGATCAACATTTTGTGAATATATTTGAAACAGTTTAATACTTAGTGAAGCATCCTTAATTAAATATCAATCACATGGTTCTAATTTACCATCCCGGAGAAGTGAAATTTGTTTATAAAAAGAAGACGTACTTTTGAAAAATTCAAGTAAATCAGGCACAGTGTTAACCAACTAAACAAATTCTATAAAAGTACAATCAAAATTGCCTTAAAATTTGAGGGGATTTTCTTGAGATACAATACAAAAGTAAACCGCACCGTTGTTTCTGGATATAATGACGATAAATTCGCTTTAACTACATTAGTCACACGACGAAACATTTAAATTAATTTGATGATCAATTTCTGCATACTCAATTTAAAAAAATAGTTCTACCGATTTCACGCCAAAAGTCACGAATAGAGCTTGGATTGGATGAATTGGATTGTTACATCAATGATTATTATTAGTATATTATGCCTTTATTATAATTTAGTATTTCTCTATCTTAAGGAATTGAGCGTATTTTAATTTGAACGTCAAAACGTAAAATATCATCCAAAAACTACGAAATTAAAATTGACGAAAATTTTATTAACGGGTATTTATCGGATGAATTTTTTTTGTGTTCTTTTTTTGTATTCTGAACGAATTAATCATAAGAACTGAGCATATCTGATTGAAAAATGAAAGCGTGAAATACTAGTGGAAAATACTGAAATGTAAGGCTTATTCATCATTATTTTTCTTCTTCTGCATGTCAATGTGCATATTTTTTATGATCAAAATTGAGAAATATTTGATAGAACTGAGTGTAATTTCTTATGAACCTTAAAGTGTATAGTGTCAACAAAAAACTATGAAACTGTAAAATAATGAAAAAATAATTAGGGTGTATTCATCAGATTAAATTTCTTCTTCTTTAGGTATTTCTTAAGAAAAAATACTATGATAATGTAAGATTTATAAGTTTTCTTCACGAAAAATCATTTTCAAGTTTAATTTGAATTTTAACACTTTAGCCGTGTGTTTTGCCTTACTGTGCTGCTAGCCCCTGATATGGGACATGTTGAGCTTAAAAAACCAAGCCTGTTCGTTTACAAAATGGGTTTTTAACTTAGACACCTAAGCACCTATATAGGAATCTAACTTATCAGAAAGTACGGATAGAACGACATATCAGACTTCTCTGATGGACGATCATTTTGGTGCCGGAAAGCTTGGAACTGTTTCTAATAGTTTTCATGTGCTGAATTCAGAAATGTTCGGAGATACTGAAACTATCTACCATTAACAAGCCTCTAAAAACAAATGGTTATTTTTTATAATAAACCCCGAGTTATTTGCACAAGTTTTATTGCAGGAACAGAAAAATGAAGTAGTAGATTAAACCCAGAATAGTTTTTTCAGACACGAGCTTTTGAAGAAAATCTGGTCAACGAAGCTTCCAGGACAGCTCGTTAGCATGTTTTTCACTACCTCTTGATAGTTATCAGTCCTGTAGCTACGCAATAAGTTTCTTACAACTAAGACGAATGAACTTCTGGCACTGAATACAAGTTCATTTATCGAGTTGATAAAATTGGGATTACTTATAAGCTACCGTGACGCTCATCAAAAACACCAGCCTTCAATTTTTTGCCCCTGAGTCCCGGCATTTTGTGGTCCACTGCATCTTCATCCTCAGAGAGCTTTGGTAGGTCGTGAAAATTTGGAATAGGTAGGTCTTTGAGGGAACGTCTTGCAGAAGATAGATTTGGATAAGTTCACTAGTAGCGATTTTTTCGGTTGATATCATAAAAATGGTGACGGTACAGAAATAATAGTCGTTGGTGTGGACTTTTGGCGCTCTCCAAACCATTGGCATCCCGAATTCGAGGTTTTTTCTCTTCTCATGCATTCAGTGATGTTCGATATAATTTTTACCAACACAATGTGGGGCCTACGTTTTATCTTGGTCTCTTAGTAAGTCTCTAAAATAAGCTAGGGACCGCTTTTCACAAAGTCAAAAATGGGATGCTGATCCTGTGTTCTCGCTACATATGTAACAAAACACATTGGGATGGTTGACACACGACCTTCTTCTTGCTGCTATTTTCTACCGACCTGCAAAAAAATATACCTGATACTATCAAAACACAAACAAATTCCATTGGCATGCATCAATTCAGCTTATGTGATTAGGTGGGTATCAAGTTTTATACTGAATCAATGAATTAAACATTAAATGATTGATTTACAAAACACAGGGGAAAGGTAAGAAAACTCGGGCAAACCGAACTAGTAAGCAACGATTCACATGCAAGGATTAAAGAGATTATAGTTCTTAATCAGTTGCGACTGCTAAGGCACAATTATGCACAATGTTAACTATAGTGAAACTGTATTTCGGAAATAGGAGCTTCACTGAGGGTGGTGAATCATTTGCAACATATAAATTGGCAATACTATAGCTGGAAAACGGTAGCTGATAGAACGAAAAGGTTTGCGAGATGTGGAATCAGTATACAAAAAAATCCCTCGAATTGAACTTCACCGGTACTACACCAATTTTTTTTCGGCTAGTGTTTGATAGCTTGGCATTGCAGATGTTGCATTTATTTGAATGAGATAAAAATATGTGTTTATATTATTCCAAGGATTCTAATTTGGAGTGCTTATCAGTTTTCTATTTGCCAGAATAAAGGCGATTTACTTCATAAAACTGGATAGTAAAATATATAAAATTGATTCGTTTTTTCAATTTGCTGCAAGCAAAAATTCCCACATTAATTTAAAAAAACAAAAACACATAAAAATTACGAGCTGAGCTAATTTTCTGCACTTTAAATGAAGACATTTCCAATTATTGACGGCATGTTACGTGCAATGAAACGCAAGAATGTAAATATCTTTGAAATCTTGAAAGTGATTCACCTTGGTAGAGTATAAAAGTATAAAATATCTGCTACCCCTGTTGCTATGATCTTTAACGCAAATGACAAGTTTGCCGTCTTCTTGCCACAACAAGAATATAGTGACCTTTTCAGTAGCCAGTTAGTTGACTCTTGAACTGCAATTAACGCGACGCGACTGCAAAAGAGTAAACCGCTTCATTTGATTTGCGATTCACGCAACGTTCGGCAGTGTGTACGAAGATAGATTTAGTAATGTCGGAAAGATACTTTGCAAGGAAGATACGCGTGGAGGATGGCTAGATAAATCACTTCAATTTTAATGTCGTTTTCAAAGAATTTACCATTGACAGACTACGAATTGCGAAATATTGTCCCGGAAATTAATGAAATCAGCTACCGTTGTTTAATCTTTGCATCTTTTTATTTGTTGTTGCTGCAATCCAACGAAATTGTTTGAAAAGAATAGTCAAATGAGCCAGTAATAAATATAATATCTTCCTTATAAATATTTCTTAACAGGTAATGTAAATCGGTAGCCATCGACCAATCTCGCCAATTCGTTCGTCACAAAACTACCCAGAATAAAAATTACATTGTAATGTAATATATTTACATCATATATGCTTATAGTAATTATTGCAAGACAATTGTTGAGAAGCCAATCGTTTTGGTTTTTATTGCATCTCAAAAGTTACGAATCAAAAAAAGCTAGTTTTATGCTGAATTCGCGATGAACTTCAGACAAATTTCCTCAATTTAGTTTACGTATGGCTGACGAATGCAAAACAATTATCACATGCTTACCACTGAAGAGATCGTTTCACAAAAACAAGTTGCATTTGTTAAAATTGTACTAACATGGTACGAAAAAATGTACTGAAATTATAGTTATTTTGGTTTTTGGTTTTTCACTGATGTTTGACAACTATAAATATTTCAAATAACATCTAAATTACCAAGAAGAATATTACATTGTTTGAAGAATTGTTGATCATTTATTATAAGTGAAACAGGCACGCTGAAAATAAATATAATTTAGGTAAAAAATTGTGCTGAAAAGTTAACTTAAATCAATTTAACAGAAATGGTAAGGAGAAGACTGGCTAGGGAAAAACCTAATTAAAATTCGTTGAGAAAGGAATCTAAAATAAAACCAACCGAGTTTTGAACTGATATTAAACCATAAAAATTAACACAAAATCTACTGTTTTCTGTTTAAATTAAAGGAAATACGATGGGATTGCTCATGGACAGATCCGAAGAATGTGGGGCATCTGGATGTATTGCTGCAGGTCTCGTAACAGAAAAAGCTCAGTCGAGTAAGGGCTCAGAAGAGTAAGGGTCCAGACGAGGCCTTGGATCAGTAAAGACCTGTTTTGCGTTATATCACATTACGGCAGAAAAAATCGTCGAATATCAAGGCGGCAAGCATTTACATCATGCATTCTGACTAGCGAGATCCTCCGAAAAAACATTCGAAGCGATTTGAAAATAAATTATATCATTAGTTGGAGTAACATACGTGCAAGAAATTTCAAACCAACACCGTCAAAAATGAGGGGTGTTAAATTTTAAGCTTTGCTTCTGTTATCAAATATTTTTCTTGTTGGCTAAACAAATTCACGAAATATTTGCTGGAATCTCAGTTGGCTGATGTGAAAGTTTTCATTCAGGCTAGCAATATCGATAAAAACTTCAATATTTTTGAACTGTAATTGATAGAGAAAAGCAGACAGAAGCTCACCTCACCTTGAATATTAACGCTCACCACTATTTGCCACAAATCTTTATTGCCAAAATAATGAGGATGATAGATGATAGTCGCTCATAAAGCTCAAATTTCATAGCAAATTGATACCTTTCAAGAATGCAATGAGGAATAGGAGTCCATTCTAAAGTTATATCGTCAAAAATTAGAGATCAGATTTTGACTGAAATACTTGAAAAAGCCAAATTTTGCATTTATTAAATATTAACAAATGAATCAATTGAATTTAAATTACAAAAAATAATATGTGAGGGGTGTTCGGTTTAGTGTTAAGTAAAAATTAAGGTTCTTGGGCTTTAATTTCTCTCCATCTATTCTGAAAAAATGAAGATAGAGCATTCAAAAAAAATCTAGAATATTTATTTATTATCAATCGAATTTGCTCTTCGATACTTATGAAATATGGATATGATTTTTCAAATATCTGTTCTTATCGAAATCTCGAAATAAATGGTGAGGAAGATGTCAATCTGGATCTTCAGCGTTTTATCTTTTTTCTTGAATCAGAAAGTTATTAGAACTTCATTTACTTTAAGGCAATTGGAAACGGGTGTCAACCAAACTAAATAGCAGCCAGATAAAGATTTGATAAAAGAGAGAGATATATTAGTTGAATACAATGTCGTTTATTTCATTTTTGTACGGAAATATAAGAAAATTGCAAGCTCTCAATCTTCTCAAAGGATAAGAAGAAAATAACTTTTTTAAACATTTTTATAAGACATCAAATTAAAATAAAAATGAAACTATTTCCAAGGCCAAAGGAATTCATTTTTGGTAAGAATTAATTAACCAACGATTATTTTTCTTCAGACCACGAGCTCTGTATCCAAGTTTCAATATCATGAACAAGAAATAGTTCATTATTAAATGTCTTGGAAGAATTTCTGGATTCGATTGAATTACTGACGTCATTTTCATTTAGCCAAAGCACATCGCTCAACATGTGAAACATGCTGTTAAAAATGTTTTGGGGCTGTTTTTCGTATAATGGACCCTTATCGATCACCCAAATTGATGGATCCAGAGTTCTTTGAGTACCAGTTAAGGTTCCGAATTGTGTTTTCCAACATGATTCAGAACTCAAAACTCCGGAGTGGCAAAATAATAATAATACAGGATCATCGAACTCAGATGCGGGATTTACGTACGAATGCCCTTAATCTCAAGCGCATAGAGGATTTGTAGGCTAACCTGAAGCAAGGGTGGATCCAACATTTGACTCAGTGGGAGGGGGTTATTGCCTCGAAAATCACAATAAAAGAAGACAATATTGCAAAAAAATCGTAAAAATCACTAGTTTACCTAGGCTCCGGGGGAGGGAAGGGTGAGTCCTGACCCCATGACCCCCCCTTTGTATCCGCCCTTGACCTTAAGTCATCTCTTGGATAAGAGGACTGCACGATCGAAGATGATAGGCTGATACGGTTTCATAGAGATAAATAAAAGAAATATGCTTATACTTGAACGATCCTATGTCAACACGCATAAAGTGATTAATAGAGAAAAAAGAAAGCCATATTCCATACTGAACCTATGCATGATTAAGTTTTCAAGAATAAATCAGGTGTGAAAATTACAAAACACTCGATTTAGTATTTTCATCGAGTTTTCTTTGGTTTTCAAGGAAAATAATGACTTGCTGAAACTATGTTTATTCATAAGAGCTTTTATAAATAATTAGGCATCCATATCTGGCAAATAACTGGCAAACACCTCACAAATTTTTGGTAAATAAAATCATCTCAATGCAATGTAAACGGTTTGAGATACTTTGAAATGCGTTGATTATAAATACGTATTTTCGGGGCAGTGTAAATCGACTATACGCCGATTATATCTTCACCAACTGATATAGTATTTAGTTGCCTAGATAGTGTGCTAGATTCTTGTACACAGTGGCCGATTGAAACGTGTTAAGGATGGATAATAGATAAAAATATCTTTGATGTTTATTTGAATGGATCCGATCAAGTTGCAGTACAACCGTACCAACTTTAGCGTCAACAAACCCACATGCAAAGATTCTCTATGCAAGCATTGACTCTTTCTCTTGTGGTCGCTCGCGAAAAAGCAAAGAAACTTGCCGCAAAGAAGCGCGGAAGACTGGAAAAGCCTCTACTACACCACGCAACTACCAGAAACAACCTCAGCATTCAAGAAAACCTATCTATCTACCGTGGTCGTAGCCATCTTCTTGTACTTGTTGGTATTGCTGCTGGCGCTGCCGTATGTGCTGGAATCGTTGCGGCCTGCTACTGAAAAACTCCAATAAAACATGGGGCTGCCCCAATATGTGGAGGGGTCCGCATATAAAATCAAAATGTCGACTGAAATGCCGATCAGTCTTCTTTTTCAAACGAAATTCAAATGAACCCTAGCTAGTGCAGTTTTTCCCGAGTGTGTGTAACGGACATAGTTTTCCCTCCCAACCATCACCTAACGACCATTTCCAGATACATTTGCTTCGCTCTCTGTGCAGTGTCCATTTAGTTCGGATTTTCCCCGAAAAGAAAAACAATCTATGTTTGTGCATTTTCCGTGTGGTGGAGTTTCCTTGAAGAAGCTAACGATTGTGCCGAAAGAAAAGTATCTGAAAGCAACATCTTACCGTGATCGCAATTGTTTCGGGATGCGTTGTGACTGCTCAGTGCAAGGAATCGCTTCCGTTTGCGCCTGATATAGGTATTGTCCTCGACCAATCACAGTGATTTCCTCGTCACATTCTTGCTTGGGAAAAGTTCACGAGGATACTTTGTGCGGTTGTGAAATGTTCAACTGAAAGTGCATAACAGTGCTTACATACATTAGATAACGTACTTGAATGCAAAGACTCTGTTAAGAGCACATGAATGGTATGACGGTTATGAAAAGCATGAATTATTATAAAATCGACGCAATGATGATGAGATGAAATTAAAAGTGAAATTTTTTATGCTAGTCGAGTTTCGATTGCAGCGCATTAAATTGCTTTAATGGACGCCATTTATTATTTTTCTGATTAAGAATTTGCCTACTGTGTTTGTAATAGGATTGTGGATGAATGGTTTAATTTAAATGTCGTTGCCACCTATCGATTTTAATGTGAAACAAAATTGGAGAAATTAGTTGAATTTATTATTGAACGTCCGTACGAAAAATTGCATAAAAAATGAGGAAAATGCAATATTCTGCAAATGAAACTTGTGTTCAGATATTATTTTGGAGAAAAGCTAGACAGTCATTGTGATAGCTTTTGAATTGCTTGATGCAGCTATTGTTTCGGTTGAAGATCCTTTTTGCTCGTATTCTTGAATCTAAAATTCAATGCTTCACACAAAAGTTTGTGGAAATATTTGTGTTCGAAAAATTCATTTACTAATTCAATATTTCATTCAAAGTTAAAATATTTCAATTTCATGCTAGTTTTTCATTTTTCATACATTCTTTTGGAAAAACCTGAGTGTATCATTAAAATGTCTATCAATATAATGATTAATATATTAAAGAAAGGAAATCAATCCAGCAGAATCTAGTAGGTTCCAAGGAATGTAAATAGCTATTGCAGGTTTTAAAATGTCGACACTAATACCTCTGGATATCAATATGTTTTGATTAGACATATAGAAAATAAGATAAGATATAGTCTTTGGAAAAAATGATCATATAGTTCGGTTGTTGCAATATATGCATACTTTCGAAATATTTATTTATTTATATTTATTTGATGTTTTCATATACAATACGGTTTCATCTGATTGTAAGGATCTTTCAAGTGAACTTTGAGGGCGAATTCATTTTTCACGTTAGAAAAGTTTCTTGTTCAGCGAAGTAAAATTATTTCCACCTGATGTTATGAAGGCACCCTTCTTGGTAATCTTGAATGCCATAATTTTTATAGTAAATTGAGTTGGATTCAATTTATGTAGTCAACTATCCATTATATTATTTATTTGCAAGGTTGAAATCTTTCAGTTATTTTTTTGAATTAAAAATAGTGGAGAGTCCTTTGTTTAGGTTTTTTGCAAATAACTTAAATTTTTGCAACATTTTTCTTATACACCCTTTGAAAGGTGAGAGAGAAATGTATAAATAAGCCCTTACGATAATGAAACTGCATCTACTGAAACCATTTGATCAAATATAATATTCTTGTTTAAATTGTATGTTGAAATCTTTGTGTTGCAGTTTCTAAGCTGGATATCGAATCAGAAAAAAATTGAAATTTGAGTTCCAAATTTATTGAACAATTTGACAATTTTAGCAAATTTTTTAAAAATTAAAATACTCGAGTGCCATATCCATTGATTATCAATTTGATTTGAAATAGGACTTTGAAAAACTAAAAAAATCGATTTCTTATACTTTATTTGTTCAAATTCTAGCTTTCGGACGAATTAATCAGGATTATCGGTTATCACTATGAGCTAATAACCCACATAATTCAAATAGAAATATGTGAAATCAATGCATGCTCTTAGATTGGAGACATGGGTGGCAATTAAAAAGACTTGATTGAACAATGCAATGCTCTAGGTAGAAATTAAAATACAGTAAAGTTTGCGAAATAAGCTAAGAAGTTTTTTAATAAGTTCGTGACAAGTATCTGAAGAAATAATAAATAAAACAATTCGATTTTTGATTCCGTATTTTCATTTGCAATCGGTGTAAATTATGTTCTACTTGTTTCCAAATTTTTCAAATTCTTTCCTTATTTTCTTTCATCTGAAAACTTTTGACTTAGTTGGACTTAAATTTTCGTCTGTTTAATTGAATATAATGAAACAGTATCCTTCTTTTTCAACAGCCTTGTATTAGCATTGTTTTATGCCTGATTAATTTCTCAATCATAACCAATTCTAGTTTTACTGATAGTGCACTTGTGTAAAGAAAAAAATTTCATTTGTTGTGTTAATCGACCGAAACTTACGCTGCTTTTGATCAAAATTTACTATATAATTCGCTAAGGATATTCAAGGAGACATTTAGTAGCGTGAGGTTCTTAACAATTAATATTATAATTAATATAATAATGTTATTTAGTTTGAATCAAGAGAGCATTTACATATAAATATTCCTGGTTTTCTCTTCTTCACAAAACTGAACATTGAGAAAGGATCAACAGAGCAAGTATCCTTTATATTTGTGGATCAGTTGCCAATTTTGTACTTCCTATTTAGAATATGTTAACAACATCTGTCGGGCTGACCTCTTGTCTAACCATAATTTCCATTCTCTACGGCATCGTTTCTCAAACTAGCGATCGCGACCCTCTGAAAGTACGCGATTTAAGAATAAAATGGGTGACATTCTATCAAAAAATAAAGCACGTATTCGAAAAACTCTGTTATGTCAAATAATGAATTCAAAACTTCAATCTAGTATTCAATATGCAAATTGGGCATACTACTAAATAATATATAGTCGGGGTCGTAAAGCTTTTAATACTTTTAATGGCTTTTTAGGGGATTGTGATGTTAAAATGATTGAGAAACGATGCTTTAAGGCTATTTTTGGTAAATTCATTGAAAATATTTTGTATCATATTTAAATTTATCGTTATTTAAGGGTTAACCCCACTTGTAACTTTTTGTTTTGTTGTTTTGTTGTTGCGTTTTTTTCAAAGTATACCTATCTGAGAATATGTCCTTAAAATTTCAAGTCGATCCGAACAAAATTGACTGAGATATGAGCGTTGAAAGAGAAGAATTCGTTGGGTAAACGACTGAAATTGAAACCAGAATTGTCAAATGCGAAAGCATTATTCTTACTAATATATTTAAACTCATTTTTTCTGTTTTGGCCAGAATCAATACAGGTTGACAAAATAATTTCTCAAGAAATATAATCAAAGCAGAAACAAAGCCATCAAAATTTGATCCTTTTTACCTGATTTCTGAGTGTGATCCTTAAATCAATACATTTTTGCTACATGATCTGTCACTTTTTCATATTGTGTACTGGTGTAGAATAAACTCTTGTCTTGCTGGATCTTTTGTTGGTTTGATATGCTAATTTTTTTAATAAAGGCCCCCTGAAAATTTTTCATGATATTTTCTTTCATGCATCGTGTCTGATATTGTCACTAAAATTTGCAAACATTTTCTAGTGATCATAGCCTGGGTGACTGCTTGACTTCGAAACTATTCTAAAAAGTGAATACGACCTGGAAGTTTTTTCTTATTCAACAACATTTTGTCATCCGATTTTTTCCATGCTATCTTGGCTGTTTTTTAAGCTTTACCGAAAACCGAAGAAATTCATATTTCTTTCGTGAACGTTCCGTTTTATATCTTCAATTGAAGGCTTAAACATATCCCAAGTCTTATGTAAATATCCATTGCCAGGGCTGTATCTGGCACGCTGGATGTCGCGATCATTGAACTGGGACAGCCGAGGGCAGTAATTTCAGGATACCACGGCTTAATTGCGTCATTGATAATGAAATTGATAGTAGTTCCTTGGCTGACTGTCTACCCTTAAAGGAACTAGTGAGGTTTTTCATTAATTTTAAACTTTTATGGAAATCGATACCTATAGCTGTTCTTACCAATTATAAAGAACTTGCTTCATTTGATGATCCAAAATGCTAAAAATTTTGGCATTTTTGACTGAAGTTTACCACTTTCGATGAAATTTCAAATCAGCAAGATTTTAGGTCAGCAAGAATTACGTCTTCATCTTTCGTGTAGAAAACGCCTACAATTCAAATTGACTATTATTTTCAATCCGTTTGTTGAAGAACTTTCTCTGGCAAGCTTCTGGTATCTACAACATTCAACAGTTGGAAACAATTTCATTTTGAAAATCGGACAATTTGATAGTACAGATTTTCACTTTAATCGATTGAGTGCAAAGTGAAAATGTTTAAGAAAGTACTTTTCACGTAGCTGACCCAAAAGGTGA
This sequence comes from Oxycera nigricornis, assembly GCA_963942545.1. Classification (NCBI taxonomy): domain Eukaryota; kingdom Metazoa; phylum Arthropoda; class Insecta; order Diptera; family Stratiomyidae; genus Oxycera; species Oxycera nigricornis. Next base: position 24,198,109 of record OZ012663.1, on the reverse strand, counting down.
AAAGGTTGCAATATGCTGCAAAAACGTTATCTCATCGTACCAGTTCTTAAATTTGGCCAATAATACGATTCGTTCGTTAGTCAACTTCATTAATGACTCCCACAAATGGTCGAAGTATGCACTGTGATGTGCCTAAATGGGAAAGCATTTCTGCACGATCATTGCGCTCAAAGAAATTATCAACACGTCCAACGGTAATGGAAAAAGTTATTCGTTAACGAGAGAAATATGGAAATAACAAACAAAACAGAGAAGAAATTCTCAAGGTTTGCCTACAGATGTTTCGTGCCTACACAAACTCATCTACCTACTAAATCCATCCATCCATCTGTTCATCTATCTGTTGAGCCATCATCTAAAGATTGATTCCAGCCGCAAGCTATGACCATCATCGATGGAAAATATTTCTGGTGCATTTTCTGTTGAAAAGCTTTTTCGCTGCTTGCGTTTTGGATGTTCGCGACGAAGAGCTGCTTTTCATGGATGTATCTTTAGAGGTTTTGAACTTCGGCATTAAAACGTGCACAGCCATCAACTAAGAAAACTTGTTTTCTTCTTCCTCTGCCCAACAATTGCAACAAAACTGAAAATATTGTACAACATTGTCAGCAGTATGGTCCGTTCTGCGATGTACAATGCACAGCATGGCGATTTAATTAAACCGATTATGATGAAGTACTCACTTACGTACGATTTACATTATATAATGTTTTAGTCAACCACTTCGTTGAATTGGTAATGATTTTGTATTTGTCCAATGTACACGTGGAGTTGTTGGCATTTAAAAAAACATCCACGACGTAATTGATAGGTGCCATACTCATTGAAAGATAGTCTCATTGAAATTTAGATAGTGGCGATGATCAAAGTCGTGCTAGTTTTTTGACGCTATGATGAAACAGGTGTTAAGATCACCTTAATTTCCACTATTGTTCATAAAAAAAGATTCATGTAAGCTGTGCCGCGGTCAACAATTTCAACACGAAATTTTATATTGCGATTTTTTGGAGGAAAGTGTTGCTAAACATTTTATAATCCTGATTACATCTAGTGCACCGCAAAGCAAAATCAGGCAAACTTTATTCACAACTATGTTATCAAGTCGAGTTTACTACTTTATTTAAAATGGTAAAAGTTCAAAGAGCTATAGTTTTTTTCGAAGTACCGCACATCCTATTATCTTCCTCATCCAGCTCGGATAAAACTTGTTTTCGCAGATATTGGGTAAACATTGCGATTTGCAACAATCGAAACATATTCTAACCGATGTATTACGATATCTTCGATACCACAGTGTACATTAACACCGGAATATCTTGCATATTAAATTACAAGACCGCAGCAATTAAATAGACTCTAGATCTGTGACTTGATTGAAAGACGGTACTTGATCACATTTCGCAAGAATTAGTTCTCATAATTATTGCAACTGGAAAAGACCATATAGGAAAAACTTTATTCATATTCAAAGAAAAACCAATTTAGATCAAGAAGTTGCAGTTGATCATGTAAACTATAATTATTGCTAATGAAATGATTTTAAAATTAGTCTTGAGATACAGTAAGAAAAGTTTGTTGCTGTGCAGAATTGTCTTGTCACTCGAGGCTATGATAACATGTTTATAATTTATTCGAATGTATAGTTAATCGAAACAGTTGGTATGCGAACGTGAATTGAAAGAACATTGTGATAACAAACGTGCAAATGAAGCACCCCATTTCACGCATGGATAATGCAAAATAAAATAAAGTCTTACCGAGGGTCGTCCTTTTCACATGAAGCAGTCATCCTGTTCTGCGTTATAGCTTTTGCAGAAGTTGTTATCCAGAAATCTGTACTTTGGTTTCAAAACGGAATAAATTCACCATCAAAGTGATGAAACATTTGGCTATGATATCTGTAACAAAAAAACCGGTTTGTAACTAATTTGCAAAGTCCAGAACAGTTTGATACAGGATATGAAAAATCTGATAAAAAAATTCAACATATTATCCTTGAGTATTTTCACAGTACTACTTGTCATGATAAACCTGGGATACTAAAAAAATTTTCACAGATAAAAATAGTCTTGGATAGTCCTATAATATTTTATCGCACGTACATATATCGCATTTCATAAAGATGCGAGAGTTTGAAAAACTTATCGGCAGATGAAAATAAATATTCAAGATATATAATAATATTCAAGATTCAGTGATTGCACTTCTTGCTAAAAACAATAATAGCTTCTAATAATATCTTTTTACAACACCTACGATTGATAGGGAATCTAAAAATTTATATTTGAACACTAAGACATCTAGAGAGTTTATTTAAAACGATTAAAATGTGGGTACTAAAACTAACTTTAGAAGATCGTAAAGGAAAGGTAGGATGATAGTTTTAAAAAACATGAGGAAAAATTATTGAACTATAGATCTTCAACTTCACATAAAAGGTTTTAACACCGAACAAGAAAATAGAGCCAACATTTGGAGACGATTCTATTTTCGATTTAGTATAGAAGATTTTTAAAGACACACTCAAGTGACTCGCTTTATTTCAATGTTTGAACCAAAGAATATTTTGAATTAAAGTAAAGCTGTGAAAATTTGGTTTACACTTCATAATCGATCACTTAAAAAAATTGAGTTTTTTTCTCATAAGCGAAAGTGTTCGAAAGAAAATGGTCATCCAGCGAGAATTTACTGGTTTTCCATTTGACATACAGACCATCCATGCACAGCTTTCAAAGATTTACTGAACGAATCTGGTCTGCAAGAGAGTGTCCACTTGCATTCCAGCTTTATAAAATGCTGTTTGATATTTTTTGATTTTCCTCAATCATCATGTAGTCTGAGCCCTTTAAATAGTCCTGGCTTGCTACATTCAAATATTCTGATTTGACCCCTTTGCTTACTTTTGCGTATCTTAAATACTTATTGAATCTTATATCTGACTATTCATTTGTCAATTGCTCTCTTTTGCATCTATTTGAAACAGGAATGATTGTACACAGCACTGCTGGTAATTTTAAAATGTTGACATGCATTTTTTTAGTTGCGAGGTTTTTATTTTTACCCAGGCAAGGTTACCTTGAATATGTAAGAAGCAACTTTGAAAAGCTTCAATTAAACTTCATTTTTATAGTCTCCTTCCACGTAGCCTAAATTCTCACTTGGCAATTCAGTTTACATTTGAGCTATATACAAGGCTAACTAAATAAATTTTATTGTTTCATCAATGCTTTAAAACTGTATTAATTTCTAATAAGCAAGTTGCATTTTTCTGACTCTTCCTTGCTCGAGCAGAACTTATTCGCTAATTTGTAAATAGATTGGAACGAATTTTTTTCTGACTGATCCTCTGTTCTTGAAATCTTTGTGTTTTTCATGCAAACGAAAAAAGCTATTTATGGAAATAAAAACTATGATTTTGCCTCTCATTATTTATCATTCTAAACAGTTATGTGTTTTAGGTTTATACGAAAACTGTTTTTGTTTTGATAGCCAGATGCCTTGGTGCTAAAAGTAAAGGGTTTTGGTGGCAAATATATGTTTTCAAAAACGAATGAAACAAACACTATATAAGAGCTTGTCTTATTACTGAGTTCATCATAAACAGGATAAACTCGGATTTCAATGTATTAAAATAATATTGGCCAAATACCGTCCATTTAGTTGCATACAATATTGGCAAAGGACCACTATTTTTTGTGCCACGTGCAGCACCAAGCTTGGCTGATGAATGTCGTGAATTTCATGGTTGATATTTTGCTTCAACTTCGTCACAGACCGTGAGTTATTAGTGTAGACTATACTTTTGAGGTACTCCTATAGAAAAAATCAATGGGGTTTTCATCTGAAGAACCACAGGCCATCTCTATGAGGGTTAATAAATTTCATTGGTAAATGTTTATTCAGCATATACACTGAGTTTCTAGCGATGGATTAGTCTCATTTGTTCCAAATCAAGTGTGTGACGAGTAACATAAATATGGTGAAAAATAATCAGTCATCATTCGTCCCTAATTCTTGCTATTTACATATATATCGCTGATAATCTCGACTTTTTTTTTAAAGAAATGGGACTCAATGATACTATTTGTGGATAAGACGTACCAAAATGCCAAAGCAACCACTCTTTCCCGCACTGAGAGTGCGTATTTACACGCGAGCTTCGTTTCGCCTCCTGAATCTTGTCTGAGGTTCTTGATGTTCTGCTGAACCATGGCTGAGAAAATCCAGAGGTGAAGAAGTGAGGTGGAACTTTTGCACTCACTAATAGTCAAGTTTCCACTCCGCCCATTCCTAGTTAGCAAATAAACTGTGTTCTCCTGATGACAAACCCGCACTTTTGTCGAATGAAATGCCGCACCTCTCACTCCGCATCTAAGATAAATTTGTAAGATACACATTGACCTCTATAAAATGAAACGAGTTCCGATGGAAAAGTTCGTTAAAAAGAAACTTCGCTGTATGTAAATAAAAAAAAATTCACAAAACTGCACATAGTTGAAAGACTGAATTGTCACTGAATTCACGTTTCAAAAATTGTTTTATGAAAAATTTATTAAAATATTTTTTTATGTCTGATTGGAACCTTGGAGGTTCCTTTATGTCGATTAATAAGATTTTTAATATTTCTTTCTCTAATATATTTGCAGAAATGACAACAGTTGTCTGTCAAAGACTCAATGATTGTAGAATCCATTTTTAGACCCTTATTTAGATTTACACATATTATTTTGCAAAATAGAAAATTTCTTCATTAAACAGCAACAATATTTTTTACTTTAACCTCACGAGACCAGAAAAAATTCGTTATATGGAGGATTTCGTTAAATAAAGAAAATCATCGATTTTTGAGTGTATTCGCATTTGAAAACAGAAATATACCATCATACACCATGCTTTTTTACGATTTGCATTGACACAAGTTTAGTACGCATTCATCATCTCCATTATTTGGTCTGCCTATACTATTTATTTTCCTGCTCCAATGTTAATCGCTGATACATTTTAAAATCAAGATATCAAACCAATAAACTCTATCGTAAAATCAAAGATAAATAAAGTTTTTGCATGATATATTTTATCGCCCATATTGTTATTAAAAAAGTATATCCTGAAATTGTCTTTGTTTTTGAAAGACTAGTAAATATGTAAAAAAATTAGTTCTTTTACGTGTTGAGCTCTTTGTTTGATTTATAGTCATTTGTGGGTGATTTTCCTGAATTTACAAAAATGCTGACTTTACGTCAATAGTCGAGCTAACTGAAATCAATCTCAATAATTCTTGGAAACCAGCAAAATAAATGATCGATTTATATTTTTGACTTTGAATTTGTGTTTCAAACGAAACAAATATATGTGCATTCTTCTAAGTAAAATTTTCCTATGTTAATTCAATATAAATTTTGTAAGCGTTTGATTTTATATTCTGCTGTCTGTGAAATTCAGAGAAACCTTTTTAGAAATGACAGAAAAGCTTGGCTAACACTGTTCGAACTCGCCAAAAAAAATCCCTTCACTTGTGGTTTAACTTTGAAAATAATCCACACATGAAACAAAGTAGCTGCATGAAATCAAAGACAGTATTTGATTTTTCTTTTTAATTTCTATCTATTTTTGCATGACTTTCGCGTAGTTTTCAGTTACTTGCCAATAATGTTATCATGGGAACAAAAACAAGTACGTATAGATGCATTGAGGGTCGACTGGTACACTTTGAAAAAGTTGCACCTGGAAACGTTCTTGTCAACTCTACCTGGCTAGTTCACCGGCTGACTGCTAGCCGCAAGTCGTTCGGCGATAAGCAAACTTATAGATAGTCGCTAAGGTTGCGTTCATTAAAGCAATGAGTGATCTAGTTATGTCACCGAATGTCAACTGTGTTGTTTTCATTAGGTCTCGTGGATTCGGTACTTTCATAATGCCAGAATGGATTGTGGATGAAGATTGGCTAATGAGTGCCGTGATTTTTTTTTGGGGCCTGACTGATGCTTGGAGCTGATTGAGGCAAGGTTATTGGCGCTAATGAACGTCCAATAAAAGGGAATATTTTCGGGGCGGTAAAAAATTGATTTGAATCGAAATTAGGGGAAAGTTATACTGAATAAGTGTTAATGACATCGAATATTTTAAATAAGCTACTTATTGAAAGTCAAAAGCGTAGCGATGTTTAGAAAGTTTAGTTTGTGATAAAAAAAAATGAAATCTCGCAGCTATCCATTCTCAGATTAATAATATGTGGTCTGAGTAGATACAAGATGGAGATGGATTGAATTTCATTGTTATTATTTTATTAATCATTTATCATTTATGTCAGTCATCACAAGGGCGACATGGCATGAAGAAAGAATGAAACTTATATTTGATCAAATTACTAATAAGAAACTGCGTACCATTAAATTCTTCAAATTTCAGTGTTCCAAACCTTAATTCCTTTACTCAAAATTCAGTTTTGCGTTGAAAAGCGGGAATTATCTCTTGATCAATGAACCCATCAAAGATGCAGATAAAAACCATTTTGTACGAAAAAGTGTCTACTTTTCATAAAATTGTTCGAAATTTGTTATTGATTTCGGAATTAAATGGAAATTATGATCCTTCCTATTGTCGTTACTGTTTGCCGTATATTTTATTGAAAAAAAAAGTTGAACTACACATTTTGGCCAAACAGCCAGATGTTGTGATGCCTAGGAAGACTATCAATTTGAACCCACATTTTGGAGTCTCAGACTCCCTCATTTGGACACCATCTTAAGAAGAAGATAAAAATTGAATGAATGATTCTTACAAAAAGGTTTGCTTGTAGCAAAATTCAGTATAGCAGCAGCATGTATCTACATACATTATTTTCGCGTAGCCTCAACAATAAAGAATTATAAGCGAAAAATGACTTCAAAAATTGGGGACAACATATTTTCGGGATCGTCTCATTTTGAGACATGTAAGTACATGTCGCAAGAATGTGCATGTGGGGTATCTGTAAGTAAAGTAAATTTAAGATTACAAGTAAATTAAGGACTCATGTTTGGTATTCGTTTTTTAAGAATAGATTTTGATCCCTCACTAAGTCATGGAAGACATATGTTAAATATAAATGAAATCCGAAAGAAATGGATGTGATTTTTTTTGAAAGCGCAAATTATAGTGCAGTCTAAATTAAACGGTTAACGTAATTTTGATGACTTTTTGACTATTCGATTTGGATCGTCATGGATGATAGTGTTTAATATTTTTGAACTCAATATTTTAAAACAATGGTTCTTAAGTTGTTGAGTTAAAATCTTCATAACACAGATAATTTTTTGAAAATAATTTAAAATACTCATCCGTTTAAAAAGGAAATAATTAACGCTTAAAAATTATCACTTAGAATTTGCATTATCAAAAAAGCAATCCATGAAATTTTCTGGGACACTCTTTGGTTATTTTGTTTGGTTCTTAAATATTATTAGCTTATGGATTTGATCTTGTTTTTGCCATTTTTTCGTTCTTTTACACTGACAGATGTCATGTTTTCAGTTCAGCTTAATAACCACTTTTGATCTTTGAACAGTATTTTCAGCAAATAATTCATTTTTGTGTGGATATTTTGAATTCACGGTGCTGCAGCTTTAGTTCAGAATCAGGGTCTCGAAATCTCGCACGCCTAGCACGCTTAATGTTCTTTTTTGGTAAATCCAATTCAATTTTATTTTTTTTTGGATCCATATAATATATATATTGTATACCGGTGGCATGGTTTGATTATTACCAATAACTCATAGTTTAGCTGACACTTTACCTAACAGATAAAGTTACGAAACTACTTCTGGTTAGAAGACTGGTGAAATTCTTGGCTAGCTTCTGCTTTGAATAAATTTTAACTGGCAATGAAAAGGGTCCAGTCATTGTTGTGCTGAAGAGGATATGTCTAGACAATTGATATGGATCATTTTTAATAGTCAAGGCTTATTGAATAAAAAGAATATATACATTCTGTGTCGAAACGAAGGTGGAGCAATTTTTCTGGCTCTTTGCGTCACACACATTGTACCACCCATCTAAATGCTTAGAAGTCACGGTAGTACTCTAGTTATACCTTTTGATTTCTAGGGATTTTTCTTGTATCCGTACCATATTAATTTTTGAATCAAGTTTTGAAATTGATAAAAAAATTATATCGTGCATAAAACAAAACACCGCATCCACGGTGGTTAGCTTATTTCGGAAATTGCCACTTAAAACCTTTTTTGAGAATCCAATTTTTGAAACTATAAAAATATGTGTGACGATTATGTTAATTCATTAGTAATTTATCTGCAAAAGAAAAATTTCGCGACATCTATTTTCAACGAAGTTAAATAAGGACATAGAAATACTGATTATAATATGTGGGTTTTGTTGAACTTGACGTAGAATTTATCACATCAATCGCTGAACCTATCGCAAAATATTGGCTAGCTCAAGTCTTCCTCAATCTACACAGTGCTTTTAATTTACGACAAAAAGAACATAAAATTTATTATAAAGCAAATTTAAAAATGTTGCTTTACACAAAAGGGCATTATTTTAGTAGCCCTTTTGTGTTGCCATTTAATTAATATATTGACTTTCTCACTTTTAACCATTTTAATAATGCTTACATTACTGTTATAGCGATACGACAAAATTGCGAAGAATGGTATTCTGAAGCACCTTTAAAGTGAAAATTATGTAGAGCGTAAAAAAATTGTCAGGGTCGTAAACTTGAAACTAACTGTCGTTTTGCTCATAACTCTTCCATTGAATGCTTCTTTTGTCAATTTACATTAGCACTTTGCAGGTCACAGACCATGAAATCTCACGCATATATGCTTCGTTTTCCAAATTTTCATGACAAATCTGTTTTATGAGCTCGTTTAGTATTTCGTTTAAAATAATGATTTGATTTTCAGTCACGAAAAGGGTTTCAAAAGTTTCTAGCGAAACATTTTTGTGGTTGCTGTATTTTTTCAACATAGTCTATTTAGTCTTTAACCTTTTCCCTGCAAAGGCTCCCAACCTTTTTAATCCATCCAAATAGTAGTTGGTATCTTCCTCTGTCAAAAAGGGATTTATGAATGTTATGAACACTCCGAGCGATGAAAATTTTCTGTCCCCCGAACCAAAATTTGACCCTAAAAATAGAAAAAGTCACCGGATCACATGGCGATCATTCATATGTAAGTCGGTACGTTATCTTGGTGGAACAAAATTTTTTTTTGCTCTAAATGTAGACGTTCTTCCTAGATTTTCGACTTCGGCCTATCAAGTGATGATGGGTGATATACCGCTGTTATAGTTTTACCGTCTTCAAGATGGTCAATGAACCAAAGTCCATGACTATACTATAAAACAGTTGCACATTTCTTTCCCGGCCGATGGAGCAGACTTTATCTTTTTTTGAGGCAATGCACCCTTCGAAGTCCGTTGTTTCAGGAGTGTAGCGGTGTATTTCAATTTCATCAGTGGTTATTATTTGACCCCAAAAATAAGCCTTGGTTCGCTTGAACTGTTCCAGCCAGCCTTAGCAAATGTTTATTCGAAATGTTTTTTTTTTGGTTCTGAATAAGCAAACGCAGCATCCAACGCGCATTTAGTTTTTCCATGTCTAAACCAACTATTCATTTATTATAGGCGTATTCTTTCGAATCGCCCACATCTTTTACTATCTGTTTAACCTTCATTCGACGGTCATCTAACACTAAAATGCAAAACTTTTTGATGTTATTTATGATTGTTGCAATTTATGATTGCTCATAAGGTTTATCGTCAACCCAGCTCGTACGACCACGATTCAGTTCCACAGCCCAAATCTTACTGGAAAATCTAGGGTTTTCCAATGCTTTATTGTCCTGTCGTCCTGTTAGAGGTATCAGCGACTAACGCTTTACCTCCCTCAATTGTCATTGAATTAAGTAAAAAAACTAATCTAAGGGGAATGAGTTATATCGAAGGATGCATTATAAATTGGGTTTTTCTTACTAAGCAATATATGCCGGCAGCTGTATAAGCATGTTAACATTTGCCTTACTCATAAACAACTCTCTGGGAAATTCCAATTATCATTTCCGAAGGAAACAAAGTTAAAACTGATACTCTGTCGAAATCGGTTATATTCGTAATAAGTTTGGTTTTGCAAACTTTATAATTTATTAATGCAGATAATCATTCATATCGAACGCCAAATGGGGCCTGAACTTTCAACAACACACTTTATTGGGGAAAAAAACGTAATTTAAAAACAATGGGATTTTAAATCTCGCACAATCTCTTTCACCAAAAGATTAATGAGCCGATATTGCATTCGCCGAACATCAATTGCCACGTTTGGGATAATTAATATTTCTACGACACTGTCTCAACGCCGAACAGACGATTACCGCATCGTTCGCCAGCAGAAGCGCAAGCGTTTTTCCTTCAGACCTTTTCAGTTCATCGATGTCAGCACCGATTAATCAATTATTGCCCACCACCAATCTTTCGCTAGCGTCCGCTGACAAAAGATGGCCTTCACATGCCCTTATATAACACGGTTTTTGGGTCAAGCCGGCAAGTATGTGCGCGGCTCGTTGGCATCGGTGCATCCATCTTCGCGGATTAGATAATCTAGTGATGCGATGTGGCAAAATTTGCCAAGTGGCAAGATGGTAAATTTGCTGTTGTGGCATGCCTAATGTCTTCATGTTCGGTGACCAAAAAACCGGAAACCTCTTAGACGCTACTGTTGTTGTCCATCACGGTTTGGCGCCCCTTGGCGAGCCAACGATCCAGTAGCGCTCCAGCGCCCAAATAGAAAGAGATGAGCGCCGAATTATCCCATTAGTAATAATTAAGAGGTTTTATAACTCAATCATTACGAATGCGAGTAATTTCATGCGTGTGGCCAGACGTGATAGATAGTTAGCACCTCGGCATTCAATTGGCAATTGCATAAATCAGACGCACCCGTTTACAACAAATAGATGTTTTGTAAAATTAATAACCCGAAAGCGATTGTTTTTGCTTCGGGTTTGAGAAAGGAGTATGCACCAGTAGACAAAGCCAAAAAAGATGGAAATCAAATGGTGTTAAGTGGATCAAGTTACCGCTGGATCACCTCGCATTGAGTTGATGGATGAAATTAAAAATGGGTGTAATTAAGTTTTGGAGGTTTGTGATGAGACATGGCCATAATAGTGATAAGGCACCTAGATTCACGGTACCACCAGTGCTTACCTTTCACATTATTAAGTAACATTCATTAACCGGAACGTACCTTTGGAGAAACGGAGGACATGCTACTTGCACTTTACCTTTGCATTTCGGCATAAGTGGTTTACTGCCGATCTAGTTTTGAAAACCTTTACAAATATGAACTTTTTATCTGACTTTCTAATGAATAAAATGTGTTTTGATGTGTAAATTACTTCAACAGATTTTACATTTTCTAAAAAAAAATTACTTGTTTTGTTCCTGTTGCAATTCTCGCAACTAAGGTGCCATCCATATATTACGTAACGCAATTTTTAGAGAATTTAAACTCCCCCTCCCCCCATGTAACACTTAGTAACATTTTCGTAACAAAGTCATTGTACCCTTCTCAGACTTTTAAATATTTTAATCACAACCAATTAAAAATTCATCTAAATTTTGTTTACCGCGTCTAGCGTCTGCTGACAACTCGTGGCGCGGTAAATAAATTTAAAATTTGTGATTTAGTGTTACAAAAAAACTATTTTACCTAATTTTAAATTTTGTTACGTAATAATTTGCAAGACATCGGCACCCTTCTCCTGTGTAACACTTAGTAACATTTTCAAATACCCCCCTCACCCTTAGAGTTTTAGGTAATATATGGATGACCCCTAATTAACAAATAAAATGCCAGATTTTTTGGCCAGGATGAATTCAGATTTTACAGGTTATTTAAGTTACATGTATATATCTCCTAGCATATTTGATTCGGCTGGAAAAAAATTCACCTGTTATGGAGAAAAATTAAGAGCAGCAATTTGGTTCGAAAAAGCGTCAATTTGAATTCGAAAATTGCTAATTAAAGTAAAAACGCTGTACTTCACAAGTCACACACACACATTTTGTGTGATTGATGTGGATTAAATACTGAAAAATCATTTCCTGCCGGATTTCAAAAAAATGAACAGATTTGTTTTGTTTTTAAAACACTGGGACATAAAAAAAATATCATTTAATGAAGGATTCATTAAACCTGAAAACCCTTACTTCCAAAATTACGGCGATTTTAAATACTTACAAATTACAGCGTTTAATTTATTTTAATTTTTGTAAGCTCGTTCTTGTTGTACTTCAAGAATATTGAACTCAATTGAAATATGTTGTAATCAGCATTTTTCTTTTCCTTTTTTCAGATTCAATGCAATAATTTCTTTAGGCTGCAATGTTTTTATGAAACTTTTCATGTTCCATACATACAAACTTATAGGTATGTAGATAATTTCTTTTCAAAATGCAATTTAATGTTTCAAATGTTTATATCTCACTGTATACTACATAAAATAAATACTTATATCTTAAGAAATATATAACGTACTACATGATATATTACCGTAGAGAATATAGAGTATTTTAGAGTATTCTATATTCTCTATGGTAATATACCGTAGAGAATATAGAGTATTTTTTTGCTTCTAATAATCGATTTTTAACTGTCTGCATTGTAATTCCGAAAAAAATCAATGTAAGAGTTAGAATACTTTTTAAATAATGTTGTTGAGGATGTTGGATTCAAGATGGATATGTGCACACATTATTTCGTACAATGAGACATTATCCTTAAAAATATATGTAAAGCTCAAAGAAATTTAAGGACAAACAACTTATGCTGAAAATTTCAACAAGATCTTCGAATAGCCTATGCTGGTTCTTACTGAATAAATGTCTAATTACGCAGACTATTATGTTTAAATAGACTCTAATTGTGATTGTTAAGTATGTACATTTTTTATATATCCTCTTGTTTACGGTTTGGTAGAAAAAAATATATGCAGAAATGTGTGGTTTCAGTGTGAAGGACGTCAACTTTATATGCTGCTACCAATCCACCTTCGTCGTCGTCGTCGTCGTCATGACATGGAGGTGGGCATTGCAGCCCTAGCACTGCGACCTGCTGGTCGATTGTACTATCTTCATATTTTTCCTTTCTGGAGTTAATGCTTATGTCTTGAATCTTCCGGATGAGATGATGAACCTCATCAGGTCGTCCAAGGCTAAGGTATGGAACTCCTTGTCTCCTATTTGAGGCATGCCAAGGGCTCTATATCTGTGTCTGGAGAACGCGGGACAGTAGCCCACATAATGTGCCGCTGTTTCCTCGTCCTCCTCACATCTAGTGCACCATGCATCGTCCACTATTTGCAGAAGAGCTTGGTGACTTCTCAGGCGTCCGTGGCCTGTAATCACTTCTGTGAGTTTTTTCAGTCTGACTCTATTTAGTTTCAGACAGTATTTTGCGACTTCAGGTCGTAGGTTTGGCAGAAAGAGCTTTGTCTGTCTGCATGTTGGTAGGTTGAGCCATCGTCTTCGATGTTCTTCCCTGAGTGTCTCATTGATCTCTTTTGAGATTAGATTTATGTTCGTTGGCAGAAAAGGCTCAGGACCAACCGGTGTGATCTCTGCTCCCTTCTTAGCCAGTTTGTCTGCCTCTTCATTACCTATAATGTCCACATGTGCTGGGACCCAGGTAACTGAGACCCTGTTTCTCTGGCTCAGCTTTTTGAGGCTGTTCTGGGCACACTCCACAATTGAAGTTTTCACATTGTGGGAGCCCAGGACCTTGATAGCGGCCTGACTGTCTGAACAGATTTTTATCTGTTTGTTTTGTATTCTTCTGTCTTGTAAGAGGTCCGCGGCTTTGGCTATGGCGTGGACTTCAGCTTGAAAGATGGTTGTTTTTGTACCCAGAGGTATCGATATTTGAGCCTCATGTGGTCCAGGGCGTATATATATTCCCGCCCCAGCCCCGACGCTCATCACTGATCCGTCTGTGTACACTATGATATCAGCGGGCCTGTGAGAAAGGTGACCGAACTTAGTCCAATCATTCCTATCAGTCAAACTCGTTGTGAAATTTTTTCCAAAGAAGAGCCTTGGGATTATGTAATCGTTGGGCAGATCAAGGAGTGAGTCCACTTTTAAACTCTTTAAAAGTTTGAGGTGTCCCTCAGTCCAGCCGCCGTCTTTCACCATCCCGGTTCTCCTTAGGCGTGCCATCGTCTTTGCGGCATGTTGCTTCACTGATAAGTCCAGTGGCAGCATGTCCATGATCACGTTGAGTGCTTCCGTGCAATCCACCTTCACAAGACATAAATATGTTTAAGCTTCAGAAATATCTGATATATGACTGTATGCCCACAATTATCATTTTAGTTTACAATTTAATTTTAATTTTACAATCCGGTCGAGAAACGGGTCGTTCTTGTTCCGCAGAAGACACCTCAAAACGACAATTTTTTTTGATTATCGTTCAATTCATGCGGCACTCATTTATCGAGCTTTTTTGACTTGCCTATTTGCTTCAAATGGCGAACGACTGTTGATTGGTCGGCGTTGAGTTCTTCGGCAACTTCTCGTGTGGTTTTGCGAGGATCGGCTTCGATTAAGGCTCTCCATTGATCATTATCAACCTCAGACGAGCGGCCGCGACCCTCTTCATCTTCAAGCCTCTCGTCACCCTTGCAGAATTTTTGGAACCACCATTGTGGTGCCATACGCTCATTAGTGGTTCCTGGGCCAAACGCATCGTCGATATCGCGAGCTGTCTCGACAGCTACATAGAAAAAACCGAGATTATTTTTGCATCAACCTAATATTTGTTTTTTTTGGCTGCATTCGAATAGCTAGGAGTCTAATGTTTTTTTTGGTCGAACGATGCAATAAGGAACTTTAAACCAAATAATATACACATATACTCATAATGCTGACAAATACAAAAAAGTGTTGGCTGAGGTGAAACGAGACCTCTCTGCAAAAGTGCATCGTACACCTGCAGAGTAGCAGACATAGCGTCAGCAATTTCGATTGATAAAAGCATTTAGGTATGTGCGGCGCGTCCCCAGTTCTTGATCACACTCGATAAAACTTTGACCGCTGTACGAATTAAACGCGAATAAAATATCTCCACGCTAAGTTGAATATTCTTTGTTTTATTTTAATTATAAATAATTGTTTTTTTTTGGTTCGCTAAGAACGAAGAAACATCACTAGCTGTCTCGACAGCTACATAGAAGAGATTATTTTTGCATCAACCTAATATTTGTTTTTTTTTGGCTGCATTCGAATAGCTAGGAGTCTAATGTTTTTTTTGGTCGAACGATGCAATAAGGAACTTTAAACCAAATAATGTTTGCATAAAGTGTGATCAACAAATATTATTAAAATTAGAATCTTTTCCTTGATTCCGTCAAAAATGAGTACAAAATTATGTTGTTGGTTGCTGGAGTAGAACTCAACAATAATTACGAATTATCAAAATACATCATCATTTATTATTAATAAAATATGCAATCAATTGACATGTTTCTTTTAAAATTCGAGCAATTTAGAAGCTTATTAATCATTGCCATTGGCTTACGATTATTGCATGAAAAATGGTCTAATAAGAATCTCTACACTTGCCCCATAACGTTTACAATGTCTCGAAAGGATTTGTTTTGTAAATATAATTATTTGTTGAGCCTTTTAAGGGGCAAATACATGTAACTGCTCAACAAAATAGATTTTTTTTCTCTTACACTTAAATGTTCCAAATACTCCAAGGATACGCCAAAAAAAGTTTTGAAACGATATTCGTATTAGTTTTCGAGTTATAGGCAGCGCGGCGTTCCCCAGTAAGTCGAGCACACCTGCCGCGCGTCCCTGCCTACTTTCTCTCCGGAACTATGGGCGGTTCTCTAATTGTGTATCCATACCATATTCTTATAAATCTGAAATTCTAAAGAAATAGGACCTGGAATCGCTGACTGATGAGTAAGGTATAATAAAAACTAATAATCAATAGTTTTTATCTACTGCAAACTTTAAACGCGTTTTTCTCAAAGAAGTACTTTTTCAATTTCCGTACAAAATATCTCAAAAAATATCGAACCGATCCGGCTAAAATTTTTACCATAACTACAAAAGAGTCTTATGTCTTAGTTGCATCTACATGTTTTTGTAATTTAGGAGAAATAATTTGTTTATGGATGTTTAAAACGCGACGTTTTTGAAAAATAATCGATTTTTTAGTTTAATCTCAAATTAATGTAAAAGTTACATTTTTTTATAAAATTTATTAGTCAACCTATGAAATGTACATCTCATTTACATATTTTTCTTCTTCTGAATGTTTCAGGATCTCCGGAAATGGCTTTAAGTTGTACGAGGCATTTTTTTTCATTCTTCCGCATGGTCGCCATTTTGTGTTGGAAGATTATTAAAAAAAAATTTTCAAGTAATTTGAGGATTTCATGTTAAAAATTTTCTGAATAAACAACGTATATTTTTTTAAATTAATCTGAAGTTAGCATTTTTTTAAATATTTTACATGTTTTATCCCTCTTAATCTTTCATATCGGTGATTTATCATAATTTAGTGAAAACATCAAAAGAAAACTTTAATGCATCGGACATCTTTTATAGACGATCTCAATGAATCGATTCTATTATTTTACAAGATGTTAAATGAAAACGGTTGGAAACATCATATCAAATTTTAAATCAAAAATTATGTAGACAGTCATATGTAATTTTAATCGCTTGTTTTTATTGCTGAAGAGAGATGATATAGTTTTCTGTATTTTTTTTGCCTCCAAGCTATTACACTAAGCAACGGATAACATCGACGGCAACCTCACGTAACCCATCATTAATATAAATATTTATGTATTTTTCAAAAAAAGAAAACCACTCTCATTACCAATTCAATGACAATGAACTTATTATTAGCTAATCGCGATCTTGGAATCGACGCTGAAGCGGTAGCGTAGGAATGCGCCAAGATCTTAATTTAATTATCGTGGATGTATGAAGAAGACATTTATGCTAATTATAATTGGATTATGCGAACACCGAAGCTGTTCACACAACAATAGGCTGGCGCAGATCATACACGATATTGCGGATGCACCGCTGAGATACACTCCACGGCAGTGGAGTCGTAATGTAGTTGTGGGCAATTCAGATAGTTTATTTAATGAATGCGGTTGTTCGGTTTTGAATATTCTTTGTTGATGGATGTTTAAAAGCTAATCTGAGTTTATTGACTGCCATTGGCGCGCTCGTTACTGAGAAATCGGTTAATTGTGAATATATTTATGCAGGTTGGCAAAAAAAGATGAAAGATGGAAGTTTTCAATGGCACTCTTTGGCTAAGTGGTTTGAATAGAAGATCTTCTGTTCATGGGAATTACATGCCTTCATTTAATTGTGTGCTTTGTCCTGTGTTGAAATCAGTAGCAGGAAGTATATATTATATATAAATCAGCAGTTGCTTTGTTTTTGTTGCATGAGAAAATACATACATCGAAACGAGATTGAAAAATGCACATGGTGCGTGGTTGAAGACCGAGAAGATGGTTTAATTTGCAATTATTGTGCCCTTGTTGCAGCTTGAATTTTGTGAGTGAATTAAATACTATATTATGCGGTTGATTTAAATGGGCTGCTTTCTTAATTTATTTAATTTAAATGGGAGTATCTTATGCAATTCCATTCAAAACAACAGTTGAATAATTCACATCATGAAGCCAAATTAAGAGCTCTAAGAGTCACAATCATGATAGTTTTGACTTGCAAATAATGGAGCAATCAAGCATAACTATAATGATGCAACATTGTTTTTCATGGTTTTTTAAGTTTTCGATTTTGTGCGTTTGGATAAGCTTTTGTCCTATTTTTATAATTTAAACACTCAAATTAGAATGATCAGTTAGCCTCGTTTAATGACTCAAATATAGAGATATGCATTACGCATATTTGCATGCAGTACGATTTAATTATTGAAGGGTGCAGTACAGATGCTATTGATTATTTTAATTGTGATCGGTTCAATTTTCATTTGAAATACTTCTTAGCTATTTTATGGCTAAACAGTTCTAAAAAAATTATATGTAGCTCTACGGTAATATTTGAGATGGCAAAGTTTTAGTATGGAGTTAGATATTGTCTTACTAAACAAAATGTTGAAAGTCCGCGATGGTTCGAAGGCTTGTAAAAATATTACGTTAGGATTGAAGGACTCAAAACGAGTGTCTGTCAATATCTCGTTGACGGTCATTTTTACAGAAAAAAATATTTACAATCAAATTTTTAGCCCAGAACATTTTCTTTGAATATGATAAAAATATGGATGAACCGTTTTCGACTTAGGGGGGGGGGAGTACCTTTAGAGGCCGAAAAATAGGTCTTTTTTGCAACTGATTTGTGGGGAAATGAAGACAGTTCTTATTAAATCAGTATAATATTTATTTTAGGCGATGTTTGAGGTTAAAAAAAACATATTCTGCAAAAGTGAAAGTTGAAAATTAACAAATTTTTTAAGGATCTTGAAAGCCATGTCGTCGCTGACGTCGTAAATTACGTAAGCGATGCTGGCTGCAATTTTCATCTGAAATCAACAAGCCAAACATTTTCTTACTCGAGATGGTTTTTTTAGTAGATAGACTAAAATATTTTCGAAATTCGAAAATTAACCCTCCAAAACAGGCTCAAAAAAATTACGATTTTGACGAAAAAAATTCGTTGTACTTTCAGTCAAAAATAGTCCCAAAATAATTTTTTTTTTAATCTTTAGTCTGTATAGAACAGTTTTTTATGCTCTTTTAAATGAATGCTAGATGATGAAAATCAATTCACTAGTTTTTTTATTATTACTTACGCAATTTTAAAAAGCATGGTTTCGAGAAAAGGTCGTTTAAAGTTTGTAGTCAAGAGAAAAAAGCTCGGCACCAGGCACTGCGGGGATGCATCTCTTCCAAAATTTTGAGAATTAGCTTTTGAAACTTTGACATGATATATCTATCGATTAAAACAATTAAAAAAATCGATATTTTGAAGTGTCTAAAGGTACTTCCCCCTTAATGAAATCTACGAAATTGTAGTCTTTCTTTTTGTAAAAATGTGTAGGGCTAAACAAATACATTTTTTACTCCGATGCTCGACTTCAATGAATTTTTTGTTGAATTTTGTCATGCTATGTGGTTAAATGATAGTAGAATAATTGTAATTGATTTTATCTTCACAAAATGTTTCAATAGTTTTTCCAAACAAACATCCTTTTAATTTTTTGTTTTTTACGGCCGAAAATACATTTCCAATTTAATAAAAACATATTCAATAAAAAGGAAGATTCTTTTAAAAACCATCTAGTAGGAGTTACTGTTCATGATTTTCTCGCACGTCTATGATTATTTAATTACTTTTTGTTATTCATTTTGGTCGCCCAAATGAGATTTTCATCTTCAGTGACCCCTAATGTGTCGTGGTCTAAGTGAGCCACCTTTGGATAAAAGAAGCTGCCACTACAACCGACCCTTAATGTTTATTTTTTTGGGAAATCGGAGAAAGATTATTATCATTGCGACGCTTTTTAATTGACAAATACATACAAATATTGAATAAATATCCCATTTAAGACTAGTCACAAGAAAAAAAGCAAACAATCAGCCGTTACCGTTACGTTTCATTATTCGGCTGTCTGAAAAGTTGGGCTAAATTTTTTTAGACACTTGAAAAGTGCATTGAAGCGTTCTTCTATTATTTGGTTTTGGTCAGTTTTCAGCCTTGAAACGTGTCGTTGTTCTGGTCAAATAAATTTTTGGTTCGTTCTCCGCAAAATTAGTGAAATGGTGATTGCTGAAAGGCCAGCTCAGACAATAAAATATAACGTGATTTCACAAGATTATTCGACAATTCTCAAGAGAATGCAGCAACTTCGAACAAAATTTGCACAATCCGCAAAAATTTGTACATCATCTATTGGTTGCTTTCAGGCTGGGGCGTTGACTGGAAAAGTCGAAAAGACATACCTAGACATCCTAGCCGTCAAAATAGAAACAAAGCATACGTACAACCTCAAAAACCGTCCAAGTGCGATTTATTTCGCTTCTAAACCAGACTATATTTTTTTTCTTTGCCTAGCGCTGCTCGTTGCCATCTACCGAGATTATCTCCTAGTCCACTAAGAATTCCATGGTAAGAAGATATCAGGGCTTTTTTTTTATCAGAGGCATTTAAAGTATGGCTACATGTTTCTAGCAATGGACTGGCATATGAAAGGACAAGGGCTGACAAATGTGACATTTAGTAAGATTGGAATATTTATAATTACGTTTATGGATCGATTCTGCTGGAGTTTTGTTTTAACATAGGTGAGCCATAATGAGAATGTCAAATAGATTACTCTAGAATCCTATGCAGAGCTTAAAAAGACGATGGTTGTCGGTTAATTTCATTTTAAGAGATGGATTTTTTCGTGTGGAATTTTGTATTGCACCTACACAATTTTTTTGTTTTTGGATATGTGAATATTTCGGAACGATAATCTTTTTTTTTCTTTTATTGGAATAACTATTATCTTCGCAACTAATTATGCTATTTCAAATTTATGCAGTACCGGAAATGTATAAGTATATACCAAAATCCAATAAACTCTTCCCTTATGGCTAGGATTAAACGTTTTAGGATGCTTAAGTACATATTAGTCCTGGATGATCACGATGAAACCCAAATTAATAACAGATACTACAAAATAAGGATTTGGTAGTTCACATATTCTGTGGAATGTTAAGGACTAAAGTTTCAGCAAATAAACCCTCCTGATGCATGAAAATTTTAGATAAAATTAAGAATTGCTGTTAAACTTTAAACAGAAGGTCATTTTCATGCTGTTTGCGGATGAATTGAGTATAAAGCAGTTAGATTGGCCTTTCTTCTATTTATGTATAAAATTTCACTGCAGAAAATATTCCAAAAACCACAGTAAGATTTGCATTCACACGATTAGATGGTTTGATTTCATGAATGTGTAACTTGAAGCACGTATGCATGTTATCCGCCAGTTACATTCAAATCGCATAAGAGCTGTTGTAGGAAATTTTAACGAGTCTCTTTCTACATTTCCATTCCTAATTTCCGACTAAATCAGCGATCTCATAAATTACTTGCTTGTTTGGAAATTTACCATAATTATTGATAGAGCGTGACTGCAAAGAGCACAGCTCCTCCCCCGCACACAAGCTCATATTTAGTTTATGTAAATGCAATTTCATAATCATAAAAGAAGGCAACATACCCCAAACATAGACACCAGCAACTATGCCCTAAATTGATCAATATGTTGAAGGCTGAATTATTGGTGTCGATCCGATCGTATCTGAAGGCAATTAACAACTTGTTTCCAAGCCGACTGCACTGGCTGCGACTTTGGCAACACTTGCATACGAGTATTTGTTGCTGGATACGTGGAAGCATAGTTAAGTGCAAGGAGAACAAATGCATGGCGTGATTGATGCATCAACAATTTGCCTACAATTATGAAAATTGCATAATGGAAATTCCTTCGAGGTGATTGACATTCAGCGAACCGTTAAGAATTTATTGCATTTATCGCACATATCTGGGCAAAGAAGCGCGAGATGTTGCTGGTGCATATTTTCACCGTATTACGAATTTCGTTGCTTATGGGGCGCGAAAATACAATTGAATGCATTAACGCTGCACATCCGGCACCACGTCTGCTGTGGATGCCTAAAAGTGAAACTAGATTGCCATAAAATACTTGACTGCGCGTAAGGAAAACTTCAACGCCGGCGAGTGGTATCAGTGTGGGGTAAGTGGATACTAAGTGACCGTTCAAGGATTGTTTCTGCACTAGCTGGTTATCTGCGAAAGCACTTCTCCTATGCATAAATGCGCCACGGGTCGGGCGCAATGGGCTCAGTATCTTTCCCAGCCACAATAGATACTTCTCCACTTTTATTTCGCCAAACGAAATAGTGAAGATAATGGCGTTGAGGCCATTCCCGGAGAAGCATTAACCGCGCGACTAGTTGTCATCGCCTGATGTAATTGAAGCAATAAATTTTGCATCAAGGTGAACAAACGGAGAGGAGACTCGCAAATTTATTGTCAACATGTGCGAATATCTCTGATATAGCTTTGTTCGTCGTCCGTCAAGATCACCTCCAGCACCAGCAACACACTTGGGACACATCAGCGTCTTAATTGTGGTGCTTCGGCTCCAGGCATTTCTTTTGCTATCAAGTCTCCCCGGCTTGCTATTTGTTTAAAGCAATTTTTTGAGTTGTTTGTGGTGCAGCAATGATTGGCTAAAACGTGATATGCTTAAATTAAATGATATCTACGGAGCACTGTACGGAAAGCGAGAAAGATTTGTTGCATGACAATATCATTTCACGGACATTACAGTCCAGAGTGGGCTGCAATAATTTAGATAGTGTTGACTTTGAAAAATATGCGCTTAGAAAATATGAATCCGGTAGAGTAAAATTTATTACTGATATGATTATGGAATGTTGGAAGCATTTATTCAAATTGGTTTGGAAACGTAAAATCTTTGTGGTATGAACGTCACCTAAGGAGTGTATCGAAAACATTTGACCTTTATAATTATGTCTCTAAAAGTAGTATTGATTGCTTCATCGAACTAGTTTTTTTTTATTATTAGATTATATTATCTAACATTTACATAAAAATTCAATGAATTTTTATTTCAAGGAAAAAAAATGACGCACATTTCCGTTAACTCTACGAATTAGGCTCCGTACAGCGGTGTCATCGACCACCTTACATGCGTTTCTCCACTTATTTTGAAAATCCTTTGCGGTTTTAGCAATTTCGTTTGTTTTCTTTAATATTTTCTTCATTTCAACCCAATATCTTTCGATTGGTCGAAGTTCTGGACAGTTTGGAGGGTTAGTTGTTTTTGGTACCACGGAGCTGTTGCTGTCTTCATACCACTTCATTGCTGATTGAGCATAATGACTTGTCGCTAAATCTGTCCAAAATGCTGCAGATGCGTCGTGTTTCTCGATAAATGGTTTTAGTCCTTCTCTAAGCACTTTTCGATGTAAGCTGCTGAGTTGATGGTACCCTTCGCTACAAATTCCTCTGATTTGAGACCACATCGACATATTGCCTGCCGAATCATTTATCGCTTGGGAAATTTGGTGCTATTTTAGTTTTATGTTTTGAGCTTACACCACCCTATGATCCTGCTGTATAGAAGTCCTGACCAGGCAACTGTGCGAAATCGGCCTTCATGTATGTTTCATCGTCCAACACAACTCAATCGCATTTGGTCATGTAATCTTTGGATAGCTTTGGAACCCGATTTTTCGCTGCTTTCTACTTTTCCTCGGATCGTTCGGGTACTTTTTGGACTTTACATGATCTAAGATTAGAATGCTTCTTGATCCTTTGATTCATCGCGTTCGATGTTTGCTCTTTTTGAGCCATATCTCGAATGGATGTGTTTTTACTCTGCATAAATTTCCTCTTTACCTTTTGGTTCAAATTTGTATCGGATGGACCTTTTTTTACCTGATCCAGACTTTCTATCAACAGGTAGACCATTTTTGTACTTTATAATCGTTCGTTTCACTGTTGCAATCGACGAATTGGTCTCCTTTGCTAGTACCGAATATCTATGAAGGGAATTTTTCAGGGATTTGCACACAATTAAGCTTCGCACCCTTTTTCTTGATTTGATGACATCTTTTCAATATTGATCTTACAATACGAATGGATTAGACGTGCTTTTTGAAACATTTCATAGTTAATTTTGCATACCTGATAAAGACTTAAACTTATCGCAAACAGGAGCTATGCAGGAAAAACTAAAGGTCAATTTTTTCCGATACAGTCCATATATGGAATATGTTTGGATTGACAACACTTTTAAGAGGCTGAAAAGAGTCTTGTCTATTCAATTCGGACTAAATATGTTGATTCAAACTCGAAAAGATGAGCACTTTTACCTCAACATAAATATATGATTTTGTTGCATGCAATAATGAGGTAGGCCTATTCATCATTTGTTCATATCTTTTTCGGAAATTTTTCAAAATGTCTAATTTCATGAAATTATCAAAAATGATCATTCCAACAAAATTAATGTCACATATGTGCATCTCGAACAAAATAGGTTATTGCACCAAATCATGAATGTATGAGTACATAAATAAAATATTTCAGACACATAACAAAAGACTGTCTATATAATGTTCTTAACAAGATCGTACAAGAAAGACTACTGAAATGATTCTAGCGTAGCGTCTCCTGGTTATAGATTAAATGAAAGGTTACATATAAGATTAAAAAACAGTAATTTGTTAGAATATCTGCAATTTTCAAAGTCTCCTATTGGAATGTTAATGCTAAACATTTCGGATGAGAAAATATTGCTTTCATTCAGAAATAATATTGCCAGACGGTTCATGCAATCAAATCCAAGATTAATGCTACTCTCCCTCAAAATAATCCTAAATATGGTTTACCAAGCGGATTTCATCACTTATGGTCCGAATTGTTATATTTTCGAAAGAGAAATGCTTAAATAAATGGAACAGGAATAATATGCTAGTAATGTTTATAGCCATGTGCGTAAATTTACTATTCTAGTGCAGTTAGTTGCATAGTAAATCCTATACGTGATTTATTTGCAGATATTTCGGTAGCTTGTAAAAATTTTGCAAGGATTTTTTGTGGTGAAACATTTATTTGAAGTACTGGAAACTTTTTATATGTATTTTTAAAGGTCTTAAATTCTGTTAATATTTATAAAAACCAGAAAAATTGAAAGATGAATGAACTTCGAAGAATCATCCGTGGTTGAATTTTTTTTTAATTTTTCATGAAGTTCCTACGTTATTTGCTAACGAAAAAATTATTGTTTTTAATAATATTCACGGTGATTTCCAAGTGCATTTTGACTTCCAAAATAAGTGATGCAATATATTTTTAGTTGAAAGAGGTTCTGAAAAAGAGGGGTTGGAGAATATTGCTTGCTATGATATGCTACGAGTAGTAAAAATTCGTAACGTCCGCACTCAGGAACGATTTCGAAATCTGTTCTTGCGCTCGAGGACAATTTAGACTGCACATGTTTAACCATAAATTTTTACAAAAATAAATGGATCTGTTTCTTCGTTTTAGTTTGGATAATAAAGCGTGCAGATTTCAATTTTTCAGTTAAAGTCTCCAGAGATTAGTGCAGTTGTGATTCAAAAACCCTAAATTTAGGATCAAATCTTTTTTTCAGATGATAAAATCTAGTTCCCAAGTGAAAAATCTTTTTCCCAAGTAAATTTGTGTTCCTCACAAATAGAATTTTTAACTTCCCAGTATATGGGAAGTTCTTGTAATCGCCTCGAAAATCGAAATTGAAATTTTCAACATTTCTTTACGTTTTGAGGTCTATAGAGTATATATAAACTGTTTTTAGAAAGGGAGATGTATGTGTGTGTGTGTATGTACGTACGTACGTATGTACGTTCGGGACACTTTTTTCTACGAGCATAACTCACGTAAACAAAGTCATATCGAGTTCGTTGAGGTGTCAATCGAAGCGTCTTTGCAATCTCAAGAGCTGATTAGTTTTTGGGATACTTCGGTCGGGGGGGTTTGCTGTTTTCGCCCCTTGAAGGTCAACCATGTTATGCGCTATATCTCACGAACCAAACATGCGATTTTCATGATTAAGGTGTCAATCGACGCGTTTTAACATTGATATGATTCTATAAAATTTTTTAAAAAATCGTTGAAGCCGTTTTATAATTTTAAAAAAAAAGTGCAAAAAATTAGGTTTTTTTTCAAAAACATCAAATTTTTAACCTCATTTTCAAACCTAAGTAATCAATGTTTATATAATTTATATACTCCAAATAGTTTTTGTGAAAAAACCAGCAAAAGTTTTATTCATGATTATGAAAAAAATTAAATAAAAAATAAAAAATCATTAAACGTTCAAGGTCATTTACGTCATTCATTATATCTCGAGAACTAAATATAATATTTCCATCATTAAGGTGTCAATCGACGCGTATTATCATTTTAATGATGTTTTTATATGTTAAAAAAATCTTTAAAGTGGTTTTTTAAATTTATTGAAAAAAATTGGAAAAGTAGTGTTTTTTTCATAGAAAAATTCATTTTTCACCTGATTTGCACATCGTAATAATAAATGTTTGTAGAATTTATAAAATTTTATCAATTTTTGTAGAGAAACCAGCAATAACTTTTCTCATGATTACAAAAAAAATTAAATTAAACATAAAAAATCATTCAAAGTCACCATGTAAAAAGGGTTCATTCGAATTATAATACCTTAAATCTCTTATTCTAAAGACATTGTTGTAAAGTCAATCAAAGTTTATTAATATTTGCAAAATTTAAGCAGATTTTCAATAGTCTTCACATCACCATGTTTTAACTTTTATGAAAAAACTGCTTTGTTACCTGTCCCCACTCCGATGAATACTCAATCAATGGACGCTCCCGTAGATGAAACGATTAATATTAAGTCATTCCAATAACTTTTACGAGAAGTACATTTTTATTATTTGAAGTAGTATTATTTCCATAATTATTATTGTGTTTAATGTTTTCAATATCTTTTTAGATATTACTGGGAAGTTGACCGTGTGGACCTCATGGGTCGCACCTCACGGCTTGTTTTTTACATCTGAACCTTTTCGGAAATCAGGAAAAATATTTCTTGATTCTACTACGTCTATATGCAACTTAAATGCAGGTATATTTACGTATCTTGAGTGTTATTTCATTTACTCTGAAATAAGACCTGGAGTGTTGTTTTGCTTTTCGATTCTCACGTGTGTCGCTATTTGCAATCAGCAAGGCTAGGCTTGTGTATAAAGCCAGGTGAAATGTTTGATTGCATTGTTAGCAACTAATTTTAAGCATTTAATTTTCTGTTGTAGGTTGTTGTACTGTGTATGTTTAGGAAAGCGTTGAAGAATTGTTATTATTAAATTGAAACAAATACTTATGAACACTTTCATGTTCTTACCTAAAAGTTATTTTAATTTTCACGAATTCCATGTTCTGTTCGTCATAATTTCAATGAATTGTTTATTCCGGCATTAATTTATCATTAATTTATACGATTTTGGGAATAGTTTTTTTTTCCATTTGGAAAAAGATTTTTTACATATGAGTAATAGGCTTTTCATTTAGGGTGCAAGTTTTTTTTTAATTTGGGGAAAAGATTTTTTCGTTCAAGAATTGTTTTTTTGTTTGTGGGACAGATTTTTCATTCGAGCAAAGCATTTTGTAATTTGGAAAAATAAGTTTTCCATTTGGGGAACAGATTTTCTCATTTAGGAAAATATTTTTTTGGTATCTGGAACGGATTTTTCATTTGGGAAAAAGATTCGGAGTGGGAAATGCTATGATTGTGGGCAGGGTGCGAACATTAAAGAAATATCGAAATCAACACTAATAATTAGTTCGTTAATAAAATCATTAACTTAAATGAAGTCAACATAAAAAGCAGTTGGATTAAGAAGCAAGTGCACAATTAGTTCATAAAATTTTTTGAAGCACATGTGAAAATATCAACTAGTTTCAGTCAAAGCGAATACTTTAGATTGGAACAAAGATAAATGCAATATATAAGTCGAATTCAAGTTATAAATAGCGTCAAACATGCTAAAGTAAGTCATTCTGAACATTTGCAAATTCTCTTATTAGGCTGTCTGCAAGACTATTTGAATTTTTGTTTTAAAATTACGTTTTGAATCAAATTATTTTCTTTAATTATTCTTGCATAATCTAGAAATGTATGAAAGAATATTATTTATTTTGTCAGTCCTGAATAGATTAGTTTATTTGCTGAACGTGCTCGAAAGAAATTGAACTGGCCTGGTAGAAACACTAATATGAAAATTTAGCTCAAAAATAAAACATACCATACGATTATTAAAAGAGATTCAAATTCAATTTGAAATATGTAAATAAATATAGTCTTTAAAGTCTAAAGTGGTAAAATTTTTAGAAGCTCGAGGAAACTAAAAACTGAAAGCTAAATCAAACTACGCAAGATGTTCATATTATAACAATATGTAATATTACATAAAATTATGATTGAAAAAGATTTTCAGCAGTAGAAAAACCCACATTTTTTTCTATGGCCTAAAATCTTTAAATTAAGTTAAGGATAGTAATCTTTTTAATGTTTTTCTCAAATGTGGTTTAACATTGATAGAAACTAAGAGGTTTTGGGCCAACGTGCTACTTGAACAATGTTCATAATTAGCATTATCAATTACGTTCAGAGTGGAAAATTAAGATACCACCACATAAAAAAGATTCAGATTAGTTACCAAAAGCTCTTTGATATATGTATATTTATCGCCAGTTGTAAATGTTCGTAAATAGGTTGAGTATTTGATGTTAAACTAGAAATAAGGACAGTCTCTAGCAAACATTTCAATGGTCAATATAATTTTATTAACCCCTGTTTATTTTCGCGTTTCGACGCTCGATCCTCACAATATTTGGCCGGTAAACAATTACACCGATCGTAACCGTTTTTGTTGCACTCATTGCTGTTGCATTCATTGTCTCCTCGTGCGTAACGTTATTGGGTTTAATGCGCTTTTGCAACATATTTTCGTTATTATCAAAGTGAAACTTTTATGCCAAGTTATTGCACTTATTATTGCAGTGCACAAGTTCGAAACGAGACAAAACGAAATGAAACGGACAAGCAGTGTTGTTTGCTATTTCTGCTCTACCTGTTTGCACATTTCATGGAATTTTCATAAATTTTATCGCCATATAAAATGTCTGCGATTGCATTTGTGTATGCAAATCTGCTGCATCTAATGTTTGGAACGTGCGGAGGAGATGGCGAGGAGTTTTTGGAAAATCTAGTTGGTGTGTGGTTTCGTTTGTTTGAATATTTTGGAAATAATATTTCGAAATTTTGTAAAATTTATTTACGACTATCTAGATAGTCCCTTGAATATTGTTATTGTGTGAGTCATTTAAAAGTTAATAGATTAGTGAGTTTTATTAGAGCTCCCACTAGCTTCACTTTCAAGTTCGTACTAGCTATGCATCTAGGCGGAGCAGGTTGACATTGAAACATATGTTGGAAAAGTAGTTGCGTTGATTTAATTTTTATTTTAGTTAGTCGTAGGCGACTTTTCTTGGGTTTATCAAATCAAACTCCAAACATGAATACATAGATACTAAACGTTGTAGGCTGCTAACAGTTGTTCGATTGAATAAAGATGTGAGACTCTGACTAAGATGTTTAATGGCAGTGACGTGCAGTGATAGTTCACGATAGTCAAGCAGAAGTCTGCCTTAAGGGGTTAAATAGACCTTAAAGGAAAAAACTTTTTCAAAAAATATTTTAAAAACAAAACATTTATAAGTTTAAAATAAAACAGTTTCCTTGACCGTATAAAATTTTTTAATAACAATATATATACGTATTTCGAAGTTAACACAACTTCTTCTTCAGTACAATTACTAACAGATTTTGATGGCTTACAGGTTTATATACTGGCTTATTTCAAACGGGATATGATTAACCAAGATATCAATTAGCGTGTTTAAAGAGGATACTGTTACAGTTCCCTGTATCACTGTTTAACCTTAGTACAGAGGGTATTTTCTTAATTTCTAGGCTTTCTATTGCATCTAATTTGTGAAATTTTTGGACTACTTTAATTAAATCTAAGTCATTAAAGTTGATTTTATTTTATTTATATATATATTTTATTTATTTATTTATATTTTATTTATATTAAAAGTAGTCCCCAAATTTCACAAATTAGATGCAATAGAAAGCCGAGAAATTAAGAAAATACGTTTAATAACATTAAAAAGTTTTATACGGTCAAGGAAACAGTTTTATTTTCAACTTGTAAAAGTGCCGTGTATAAACAAAACATAGTGAATCATATTTAAAACATTTATTTCATTTAAAATTTACACACATAAAAATTTAGTATTTCAAAAAGTTGTAAAAAAAATTTAGCTAAAAATATTGATAATTGTCAATTATCCTGCAGTTTTCCTCGTCCAACTTTTTTTGTGGTAGGCAGAATATTTCGGCCCAGGTTTATCTCAAATCAAAAATTCAAAAATTTCTTATAGTTTATGTCCTTGGCTCGTGCTTGAACGAAGAAATTGAAAAAAAAATTAAATTTAAAATTTTTTTTCGTAGAATTTTTGTTTCATATTTTTTAAGCACTTTTACGATTCTCATCGTTTTTAAAATATTTTTTCCGTATAAAAAAAAACGAGTCGACCGAATGAAAATCCCTTTGTTCAAGCACGAGTCAATACTATAAACAGGAACTATGCAAACTTTCAGCAAAATCGGTAGATTTGTTCTCGAGAAATCGTGCCTATTGCACGGAAAAACAAAGTATCGAGAAAATCGCGTTTAAAGTTTTTTTTACCGCGATTTAATGAATTAAAGTTATTTTTCAGCGACTTACATCAAGTCGTCGATTTCAGGTCCATACAGTAATTTGTTCGCCTCATTCGCGATGTCCAGAGCATTCTTTTGATGTTGTGATGTTTGATGAAAAAGAAAGGAGCTGATTTTACGCGGTAGAACCGCGCTGCATGCGTATAATACGCTAGGTAAGGCAGAGCGCACTTACCGACCACGCGGT
Organism: Oxycera nigricornis; assembly: GCA_963942545.1. Classification (NCBI taxonomy): domain Eukaryota; kingdom Metazoa; phylum Arthropoda; class Insecta; order Diptera; family Stratiomyidae; genus Oxycera; species Oxycera nigricornis. The sequence goes on along the minus strand of OZ012663.1, from coordinate 24,167,444 downwards.
ATTCAAATCCCTATAACTCCAGTAATATTTCTCGAATTTACTTCAAATATGGTGTGAATACTCTTGAAGCACTATACTTTTATATGGAATAAAAAAAATTTTGATCGTTTTTTGAAAATACAAGACCTATGTTACCCATTCAATTTCTATTGCAATGAACATTGATGGACTGGATATTACTATGGATAAAGTTGCAAAACATTTATTTCAAGTAGCTTTAAGCTTAACGGCAGTAGAAAAAAATGTTTGCAAAAAGACACAAAATGCAAACGAAAATAAACTATCAACTCAATCTGGCATTTCGGAAAATCTAAAAATAGTCAATTTTTTTACTCCCAAATTAGTCGCTTAAAAATTCCTCCGGCTATTAAACCAATTTACTTCTGCAGTAACTTTCATGAAGGAAATCAAGATTCTTTCTCCTTCTCGAGGCTTTTCTGCTCCTTTTTGGATTTTATTATATTCCTGCGCTTGGTTTTGCTGAGAAATACGTTCTAAAGCTTCCTGCCATATTTCCATTGCTTGCTTTTATGGGAGACATTTTTGTGGTCGGTCTTCATAATTTGTTTTGTAGCCTTCGATAATGAGTAATCAGTGTCTTTTTCATACGTTAATGATCTATGGCAGGAATTATATGTTAGCTACCAAGTTGGAAGTTTTTCTAATCGGGCCGATTTTCGAATCCCAAATTTTCACTTATCTCCACGTTCTGAGGCCTCTAGAATCCAAATCCATCGTTTTTAAGGAAATGTCTCTGTTTGTGTACGTATATGCGTATTTTCGTTTGTAATTATTTTTTGTCTCGATAATTTCGAGAACCAAAAATGATATTGACGCGTAATTACCTAACTTAAAATTGATTGAGTTTTCAGCAAAATCAGTAGAGCCGTTTTTTATTGAAGATGAAAACTGAAAAAAGATACTATTCATTCATGTAGATTCCAAAAACCTTCATAGTAATACTTTTATTATTGTGTGTTTTAGTAAAATTTTGATCAATGTAGTAAAAAATGTCATTAAAAATTAGTTACAAAAAAAAAACGAGCAGACCGAGGTTTCGGTAGAGGGTGACCCGATGGTGGAGGCGTCTTCCTCTGCCAAAGCTTTTATGGCTAAATAAATAAAGAATGAATAAAAATAATTATAATAATGTTGAATAATAATAATTACTAATAATAATAATAATTAATAATGAAAGCAAATCGTTCTTTCTTTATTCACCCCACTGAGAAGTCAGACGAGTGGATTTTAAGGGTTGCACTTTGATCACTTTTATTATTTTAAATTTCTAATATTTTTCTCTTAAGTCTCGGAGTCAGAGTATGTAGTTTTATTGTTCGCCGAAACTCTAAAGTGCTCTCGCTGTTTTCTTTTCTGAAGCTAGTTTCTAATTTCTTTTTGATGGTTGATGGCGGTCGTTCTTCACTTCATTTTAGGTGTACATAGAATATATGATCGACGAAAAAACTGTAAGGCTCCAAAAAAGTTTAAATTTCATAGATTGGTGATAAATTTGTCAATAAATACTCCTTTAAATTTTTCAAAATAGTATAACGAATCTATAAAAAAAGTTTACTGCAGATCAATTGTTGTTAAATTCATAACTACGATGGTAATATTCTTGCATGCGTGGATACGAAAAGCATTTGGAAAAAAAACCTTCAGCGCAAGTTTAAATAACGTCTTATCACTCAATTATTCTCTGTTACAATAACCTAATATAACAGTGTATACCACACCGCGAATGTGTTGTATTGTTTACAAAACAACAAAGATGATAAATTTTTTAAAATGACTTGCACACTTACTAAGTTTCGTAGGCAATTGTTGCAATATTCTGCATAGTGATTTTTTAACAAACACTTAATCAGTTCAAATGATTATGCAACAATTAGCTGAAAAAATTATTCCGCCATTCACTCAAACCGTACTAGCAAAATTACGTTACAATTAGCTTGCACAAAAGTAGACTCCAGTCAAGCCATAAATACTTGAGTTTTGTGCATGTTTCACACACAATCATATTGAGGCCAATCGAAAGTATCTATGAAGTAGTCAGTGAACCAGTCAACTTAAAGGTATTATCTTTTTTGCAGATATCTCAATAAAGGCCTACAACAATAATTGACTGCATTGAATCGGACCACAGGAGAGCTGCGATCAGATAAAGGGTTCTGTGCAATAGCGCGATATTTAGATAGATTCGTTGGAGCCGTCACACACCAAACACCAATTATTCCAGCCATCAAAACAACACAACGACATTATGTTGGTGAACGTACTTATCGTGTAATTGATCGGAAATTCATAATTGATGAATTGGTTCAATGGAACAGTAACGGGACGGACCGGAGCGTGCGACGTTGCGGAGTCCCGACCAAAAATGGGTTACAACTGCAAAGTCATTTGTTTCTACGCAATAATTTTAGGTGAGTATGCCAGGTGAATGTTGAGCTACCTTTTATGTGGTCAACGTGCTTGCATGTGTGATTGACGCATTATCGATAATGAATAATTAAACAATCGCTAAATGTTGTTTGCCGAATTCTAATTAATTTCGATCGCTGTGCCGTGATTGATGTCGTTTTTAAGCTTTACCTTGCCTCATAGAGTCCACGCAGAGGTTTCTATTGGCAATTCCGTACGATATGCAAGCACCTAATAACTTCTGATTTGCTACTATCATTTATTACTTCCTTAATCTTTATGGCTGAATGCAAATCTAGCTTGGTTTCAACAATTTCTAAAACAAGATGAAAGAAATCGTTTTTCTTGCCGTCACTAACTTTTTGGAATTCGGTGGACATCAATTATTCATGCAATAAACATTTTCGGCCTTAATTTAACATCCAAAGACATTTAATCATAAGTCACTTTACATCCGAGACCTAAACCGTAGACATTCTTGTAAAGCGAACTGTTGGAATCGATAATAATCACTGACGAGCACTTGCCCGTAAATGAAGTAGGCTAAGATGGACGGACGGTAGGGCAATGGATGAATTCAATGTAACTTTGTTGCAAAGTGACTCCATTTTATATGTAAAGCGAATATGCAATATAGGCTCCATCAATGTCATGTGAAGTAATTGCGTAACATTAAACTACTTTTCAATCATTGAATTGAAATCTTAATTTATGCTGAACACTGAACCAAACTTGGCTTCGTTCAGTTGAGTGAAGGGGTGAATCGTTTAATTTGTGAGGATTTGAATTCAGGAATGTGGAAGTTTGAAGAACTTGCAAGAAATGAAATGAAAGCGTCTATTATGCATAAAATGCTATGTGACTTTCAATTTATAAATGGTCTAGTTTTACTGCCACACAGTCCAAATTATGCAAGATTGAACCGATTTTGAACTACCAACAGTTTGCATTAGACTGTTTAACAGAAAATTCAAGACAAATATTTACAACTAATAGGAGACAAAACAGAGACTTTTCATTCAATATAAATATTGAGAATGCCATCCAATATGTCTTGTTCAGAGTGAAATGAACTACAAACAGCATGCAGTTGATATATAAAATCACTGTATATAATTTCGTTTCATTTTAATTTTTTAATTGATTTTTTATTATATAATAATTCAGTGACTTCAAACACATGTTTATACATATAGCAGTCGCTTTTATGTGGAAACGATTTTCAGTTTGGGAATATTACTACTTTAGAATCGCTGAGGAACGGTTTGTTATAATACTACTACTGATTTGTAACATGTAAACGAAAGACTTAAGCGAGTAACTTTTGGGACTAAAATTCGTTTGTGAAAAGAATACAAAAAACTTTGGTTCTCAGTGAAAAACTTCTAGAAAAAATATTTCAGTAGCTTCTTAATTATCCTAAAATTGAGTACTGAAGAGGGATACAATAAATTGTTGGAAAATAGTGAAAGATTGTTTCACTGCGCACTATTTTATTGAAGTAATTTTGAAGTTGTTAATAAATTCATGGAGTTTTTACATATGACTCACCTTTTCAATGGTTTTCACTCACTATGTTTAATCATACATACACATTGTAAAGCACCGCGGAAAGTACGAGAGCGTTTGAAAAGTCCGTGCAAAGTCCGAGAGATGGCAGCACTGGCGTATATCGAGTTCATGTTTAGTCAGTAGCATCCCTTGGATGAACGCCCACCAAGTTTCAGTCATATTGGTCTATTTATTTGTGTTTGGCATTCGTGTGAATCAAGGAAGGCGAGTGATTTTCAAGTAATGGACGAAAAACAATTTCGTGTGGTGATTAAACATTACTTTATGAAAAGCAAAACGCCTCAGGAGACCAAAGAGAAGCTTTTTTTTGTCGCTTTTTTAATTAATGTATCTTTCTTAAGTACAAGAAAATAACATTAAGTTTTCAAATCTTATAGCTAAGGTGAGTCTTGTTCGTTGCCAATGCTTCTGAACAAGTTATTTTGTTATGTTATGAATTCATAATTTTTTTTTTACTGCTGCGCGTTGAAGTTAACCTTTAGCATAAGATGTTAGATTTTTTGAGACGAGAAAATTTTTGTTCAAACAAAAGGCTCCTAGCCAAGTTATTAGGGTGGATGGATAACTTGTTGACGTATTTTTGTTTTTGTTTTATTATTTCTTCATGGATCGTTGGGATGTCCAGATCTCTGTGTATACCGGCGTTTTTAACGTACCAAGGTGCAGAAGTTATCGTCCTTAGGATTTTAGATTGCGCTCTCTGTAGGAGTTCTATGTTAGAGATGCTTGCTGAGCCCCAAAGTGGAATACCGTAAGTCCAGATAGGTTTGATAATTGCTTTGTAGAGTAGAACCTTATAGTCCAGGTTTAGATTGGAGTTATTCAGCAACCAGTATAGATTTCGGAATTTAAGATTGATTTGAGCCTTTTTGGATTCAATGTGCTTCTTCCAGGTTAACCTTCTATCTAGGTGAATCCCAAGGTATTTAACTGAAGACGCTTGCGGGACAGGCACTCCGTTGAGTGATAATTCAGGGCAAGTTTCCCTGTTAAGCGTGAAGGTTATATGGTTACTCTTGGTTTCGTTAATTTTTATTCTCCATTGTGCCAGCCAACGTTCCACATTTCTTATGTGGTTGTCCAAGATTTGAGAAGCCATATTGGGGTTAGCGTGAGCACAAAGAATTGCGGTGTCGTTAGCAAAAGTGGAAGTAAATAGTTTATCGCATGTTGGTAAGTCTGCCGTATATATCAAATAAAGCAATGGGCCGAGAACACTTCCTTGGGGCACGCCAGCTCTGATATTGAAGGAGCGAGAAATAAAGCAGTTTTGCTTGACGAAGAACTTCCTGCCAGTCAGGTAAGACTCCATAACTTGATGCGTGTTTGCTGGAAGTTTGCACTTGATTTTATAAATAAGCCCTTCATGCCACACCTTATCGAACGCTTGCGCAACATCCAAGAACACGGCTGCGCAGTATTGTCTCCTTTCGAAAGCATTGTTGATTACAGAAACTAGACGATGGACTTGCTCGATAGTTCCATGCTTTTCCCTAAATCCAAATTGGTGCGAAGGTATTACTTCTGAATCATTTATGTGGGGAGACAGCTTGGAGAGTAACATTTTTTCGAATAGTTTTGATAACAGGGGTAGTAGGCTTATGGGTCTGTATGACGTGGCGAGTATTGGGTCTTTCCCATCCTTCGGGATCATCAGAACTTGGGATAGCTTCCATGCTGAGGGAAAATATCCAAGACACAGGAGGCTGTTGAAAATGTGCGTAAGGAGTATAATCGCAGCTCTAGGCAGTTCCTTTATCATTTTCCCAGTAATGCGGTCGTGACCGGGGGCCTTCTTTGGGTCGATGTGATCGCGTATGGAACGGATCACCTGGGCGACCTTGAAGCGGATTGGAACATCGGAGGCTTGCATGGGATAGGAAGAGAGGCAAACATCTGCTTGTTTAGGGTTTGGTTTAAAAACTTCCTCGAGGTAGCGGGCAAAGATGGAGCCTTTTTCAGCGTCAGTACGGGCCCAGGCCCCATTTGGAAGCCTGATTGGTGACTCCCGTTTGACTGGTCTGTCTAACTGTTTAGCAGCTTTCCACAACGAATAATTTGACCCTTGGGTTGGTGAAAGGCTTTCAAAATAGTGTACTATGTTTTTCGCTCGTTCGTGTTTCAGGACTGCATGAAGTTTTCTCCCAACTGCGGTAGCTCTTTTTTAAGGTTTGGAGACCTATGTTGCTGCCATTCACGTCTTAATTGCCGCTTCAAACTGATAAGCTCGTTTATATTTTTGGACGACTTGCATGCAGACGAGGTAGGGCGGGTGGGCTCAGGAGTGGCCTGTATAGCTGCTGAAGACACGATCTCGGAGAAGGAACGAACAGCCTTGTCAATATCCGAATGAGATTTAAGACGTATGCGTGGTGGTATGTGTGAGCTTATATATTTCCGGTACTTAAGCCAGTTGGTTTGTTTCGTTGTGAGTTTGCAGTGCTCTTGGATAACATGAGATTTGGAGATAGTCACTATAACTGGCGAGTGGTCAGAGTGTAAGTCAAAGCACTGCGCTGCTGATATTTGCTCTTGCCTTATGTTTTTGATTACAGCGAAATCAATGAGGTCCGGGATTTTTCGACGATCTGACGGCCAATATGTCGGATGCCTGCTTGATATGAATGAGAGCTTACTAGAATTTGTCACAGTTGACCACAAAGTTCTTCCCCTTGGAGAGATTAGCCTGGAGCCCCAGTGAGTATGCTTGGCGTTGTAGTCTCCGGCTGCAATGAATCGGCTACCAAGGCTTTTGAAGAAATCATTAAATTGTTCTCTAGTGATTTTGAATCTGGGGGGACAAAGAGAAGCTTGATAAACATTATGGTGACTCTGCACCTTCCATTAGAACAGTTTATAAGTGGTTGTAAAATTTTCGGACTGGCCATATGGGCACAAGTGACGCTGAACGTTCTGAACGGTCTGTGGAGGTTACGACTCCAGAAATCATTGATCAAATCCATGATATGGTAATGGATGACAGAAGAGTTAAGGTGCGTGAGATTGCTAGTGCTGTGGTCATCTCGACTGAACGAGTACATGATATTTTGCATAAACATTTGGACATGAGAAAGCTACCCGCAAGATGGGTGCCGCGATTGCTTACGCTTGACCAAAAACGGAACCGTGTGAAGTGTTGCAAGGATGGTTTGCAGCTGTTCCAGAAGAATCCGGAGGACTTTAAGCGTCGTTTCATCGCTGTGAATGAAACTTGGATACATTACCAAACAACAATCTAAACAATGGGTTACCAAGGGGCAATCTGCACTAAAAAAGGCGAAGACCGTTTCTTCAGCCGGAAAGGTCATGGCGACTGTCTTTTGGGATTCGTAAGAGATAATCCTCATCGACTATCTGGAAAAGAGTAAAACTATTACAGGTGCATATTATTCATCGTTATTGGACCGTTTGAAAACCGAGCTGCAAGAAAAACGCCCGCAATTGGCCCATAAGAAAGTCCTTTTCCATCACGACAACGCACCAGCACACACCCTGTGGTTGCAAAATTAATGGAAATAGGATTCCAACTCGTTTGACATCCCCCTATACTCCAAACTTGGCCCCCTGGGAACTACTATTTGTTCTCCAATTTGAAGAAATGGCTGGCGGGACAAAGATTTTATTCAAGCGAGGAGGTGATTGCAGACACTAGTGGATATATTGTAGACTTGGACTAATCCTATTGTTCGGAAGGGATCAACAAACTAGAACATTGTTGGATGTGTATAAGCCGAAAAGGAGACTATGTCGAAAAATTGAAAAAGTTTACCCCAAACACGTAAGCAGTTTTTATTTTTGTGCGGACTTTTCAAACGCTTTCGTAGTATTATATGTATTGGCATTTTCGAAAAAAAAAATTTTCAACAATGCTTTCTTCATATCTTCCTTCTTTTGCTGTGGTTTAAATTCAAACTGCTATCTTAATACCTATATGATCAATAGTTAGTTATTAATAATAAAGTAAACGTTTTTTATATAAAAAAACCACCTTTCAATGCAATATTAATGTAACTTTCCTGATATTCTTGATCTCATGGTAAAAATTCGTTCGACATATTTGCGAAAAAAGCTGAAGATTGTATATTTCATTAAAATGTCATACAAAAACAAACTTGTATACTAAAACTTTTATGCGAATGATATTAATCTAAAGCAATGAGCTTCTTATACTTAGTAGTTAAACCTTGAATATGAATAACAACAAGACGATTTAATAAATATTTCACAGAATAATTTGCTTCGATTCCTCTTACAAAGTGTTTTTCAGCTATTCTTTGCTAAAAAATTCGTGTTTTCGCTCATTTCTTTCAAAATGATGCCATAAATTTTCATTGGGATTAATAACTGATGATTTTGATTGACTTTCGTAGACTTTGGGACCATTTTATAGCAACCAACAGCAAACATTGTTTGCCATATGTTTTAAATCATTCATAATAATAGAATGCATGCTTCGTTTCTATTTTATTGGTAATTTGAATCAAGTGGCACTTTAATATGTTAAAGTGAACATATTGATTCATAATATTCTCAATAGATTGTAGGTTACATACACTAGAGGCAGAGATACATCCCTAATTTATATCACCTCCACTATCATGCTTTGCAGTTGATGATAGGTTCCTTAGCACCAGCTCGGTATTTGTCTGCCCGTCGTTCTAAATTCCCAAAAATACAAAACTTGTTCTTAGTAGTGAATTTCTTTATTTAGAAGAGCTTTAACAAATGCGTTTCGTTTCCTGTGGTTCACTTTTGAAATACAACGTTTTCTGCATTTTTCACTGGCATTAATCTTTGCTTTTCGGAGAATTGTTTCTGACTGAACTTTCTTTTCCAAGTTTCTTTTAACATCTGAAACCTGTTGAGCAGCATTTATCACAGCGTCTTCTTTAATATCCATAATCACGCAGATAATACTCGATAACTAAAGAAGATACATATACATAGATACTTTGCAAATAGTAGTATTGAAGGCATAGTTTGTTTCCTTTCAATTAGTTGAACATTATATATCACCTGCTCAGCTTTTCCTGCTTAGTTATATTTCAAACCTTAAACTTGTTTCAATCCCATTCAAAAGAAAGGAATGTTCAGCCAATAAATCAATTTAAAGTGGTCCTTAGAACTTAAACACTTATGATACCAATCGCATTCTCCCAATAACACATCTAAGTTTAGAGACAAACAAGCTCAAGACCTCACCAATTTGAGCGCCTTTCTCCCGGAAGTTCACGAGACGACGACGCCTCTTGCAAATAATGGAAAAAGTGAACCGCTTAGTGGCCGTCCCGATAAAAAATTTTAAATCCCGTCTAGCTTATTGAATTTTTATAGACGGAAAGGAGAACAGCATAAGCTAACTCCTTTCAGGAGCTAACCTTTAACACAAAATGTTACTGCGATACCGTAGATGAATATGATCAAGCTAAGAAACTAGACTGAAAGAATATTTTTTTTAATTTTGTAAGTAGTTGAATTCATCCGCTATCAGTGTAGCTATCAACTGAATGGCTTAGATTAACATAACTGACAAAAAACTGTAGCCCGTAAAAATGCAAAATGCAAGTGTTGAACATTTAAAACAACTGTTTTTAGGAATAATTAACGCAATGTGTTGGTTTGGTTACAATCATGTTCTCATTCTCCGTTTAAAGTATTTCATCTCAATATTTTCCCCGATTCGTATAAACCAGGAAGTCAGCAGTTCCAATTCTGAGAATTTATATCTGATTTTTTTGGGCAAATATGAAAGGTTCAGATATATCTTACATTTAATTTTTTAACGACGTTTTCATAACCTTAGCTTCAAACGGATTTTAAACTATTTCAAGTAGGTCTTTTTTTATTTTCAGTGGCTGAAAATATTGCCAGTCCTGTTTTTCAAAATCACAAAACAAAAGAATGGACAAATTTAGATAATATAACATTTTCATTTGATTGTACGCAAAGATCAGTTGGATTTTATGCCGACATTGAATATAACTGCCAGGTAAATGTCGTTTAGTCTACACACACGAATTAACTAGCAAATTAATATCTTATATATTGTTTTTAATGTTCTTTTAGATATTCCACATGTGTGACGAAGAAGGTAACCGTATACCTCATCTATGCGCAAATGAAACATCATTTAATCAAGAATACAGAATCTGTGATTGGGATTATAATTTTAACTGTACAGAATCGGCGGTAAGATATATTTTATGTAACTGAATATTATTTGAAGAATTTGTTAATAATGAACCAATTCTTTTATGTTTTTTAGAAATGGTTTTACCTAAACGAATTGACGTATGCAACAGAGCCGCCGGAGGATGAAGACTATTAAATTTGTTTATTGTTTTTTAAATAAATAATTGTAAATTAAGAAGATTTCATTGAGTTTGAAATTGTAGTTTGAATTTTCTATATTACATAAGTTGTTTTCTTTTGTCAGAAAAAGCTCTGGAAAGATTAGTTTACGTACTGAAAGAGGTGTGTTCGAGGAGGTGAGGAAGGGGTAAATCAATATCAACGTTAAACGCTACTTTTGTAAAAGTGAGTGTTTCAAAATTTTGATCACGATTATCGGAAAATTATTGAATATAAGCTTTTTGTATGATTATGTTATTTGCTTTTTAATCAACAGAAAACCTCCATTTTTATATAAAAATTGAACTTTCTTTTCCAACTGCCGTTAAAAAATAGGGGATTTTCCTAATTTCACTCGTGCAGTGATAGATTATGGATTTTTTTAAAATAATGATAGCAATATTTTCTTGAAAATTTTCATGATCTAAATTTGAGTTATAGTTGTTACCATCAGGAACCAAAAATAAGCAAATCTTCAGAAGACGGACAATAGCTAGAATATATTAAACTTTAAAAAAATGTTCTTCAGTCTTGAATAATAAACACAATATTTTACATATAATAAAATTAAGGCATAGTTTAATAACAATTTAAGTAAAAAAAAAACAAGTTTTCGAAAATTAAATTTGAAACTGCAATCCTAATTTTAAATTAACCATGACATGATGTACCTTTAGAATCATACAAACAAGATAGAATACAGGACTTCAATAGACCTTTTGATGTATCGATCACCACAACCAAATATCCTAAAAAAGGGCATAGGTAATTCTTAAACCATGTCACTAATAGTTAAAAGAGATTTGCTTTTAGAACACTGTGATGTTTAAGGCATTTTTTGAACCTTTAAGTACAGCAAGACTTTTCATATTTATGTCCTTTAAGAGAGTAATCCTGATGCAGATTTTATATTCCCGGAAATCGTCTCCAAAAAAAATTTGATCCAGCGGACACGTGGATCAAGCTTTTATTTCTTCAAAATTTATTTTTATTACGTATCTATTAGTTGAATATATTGTTCTTGTGGGTAGACTACAGAAGAAGGAATTCGTTGAAGACGCGGTGTATAAGCTGCAGTTTCTTCAAAAAATACAGCTTGCGTGTGAATGAAAACTTGCTAGTTAATTTAAATGCAGTCTGAAAAATCATAAGTGAATATTTATATTTTATTCTCTTAAATTTACACGTTGTTTAGCTTTATTTTCAATTATTTTTCGTATGTATAACACTTGATAACTAAAGTAGAGATTTTGCAAATAGTAGTGATAAAGTTCTTGTTAATATTTTGAAAATTAATTATCTTTTATTTTTACTTGGTAGCTGTATCGTTTTCTTGTCTAATTTATTTTAAATCTTTAAATTGTTTTTAACCCATGTAAAAGAAAGGAGAATACAGTCAATAAATCGATGCACAATGGAAATTATAGCTTAAACATTTATGAAACCAGTCGCATTCTTCCAACCGCGTGTCTCAGTCTACAGACAAACAAGCCCAACGCCTCACCGATTTCAGCGCCCTTCTTCTGATAGTTCACGGGACTGGACATCATGCGAAGAATAGAGAAAGTTGACCGTATAGTGACGCTCCCGATAATTTTTTTAGATCTCGTCTATTTCAACGAGTTTTAGGTAAGGGAAAGAAGAAAAGCAAGAATTGATTTTTTCCGGGAATCTAGCATAAAAACAGCATGCTGCTAGAATGCCAAATAGACCATAAAAATCCGTACTAATCAAATTTCATAATTTATTTGAACATTTTTAAATAATAAATCTTTGAATAATAGTAACGGCATGATATTGCGTTCTGTCCAGTTTTCTTGGGGGCAAGTATCAGAACTTTTGATCCTATGGAGTCATCAAGTTTCCAGTCATGGGACAGAATATAAAATACATAATTGATTCAAACTTAGTACAAAAAAATGTTTACTACTACAAATCCGAAGATATTTCCTTGCCAACACAAACTCTAAAAAATATATAACTAGTTGTAAACAAACTCTGATATAATTTAGTTTTCTTCGTATTGTCCCAATTTCAAGTCATAGAACCCATAATATGTATTTTAATAGATCATTTCATTAAAATTGTTTAAAATATCTTTAATAAAAGACATTAAATAACAATAATTGTATGTTTTTATATTGTTCTAAACTTTGAAGTAACGTGAAAATTAAATGACTCGTTGACGATTCATTATAAAAACATATTTCATCGACGCAGGGTTAAAGCACGTTCAACGAAAAGACAGTTTTGCATAACTCCGGGCGCATCAGATAAATATAAACTGTTATAATACTAACAGCCTAAGAGTGGTGAATATCTTTTTCAAACATATGTGTTTACTGCCAGAAAAAGATGTTCTTACAGCTAATTTCAATTAATATGGTTTTACAGATAACCATTGGAACATTGCAATTAACTAATTGAATTGTAATTTTCTGGTCATTGAAAATTACTATGACCATCAAAATTCGTATCTGTTTGATAGTACTAATAAACAATGGTATGCAAATATTTTGGAAATTTATTGTATAAGATAAACATGTTTCAACCACGTTATCTAGTTTAAGAAGATAATGAAACTTATTTGTTACAAAGCATAATTCGCATAATTGAATACTATTTGTGGGATTTATTGTCACTATTTGCGGCATGAATTCATTTTTCAACATTAAGACTGATGAATTTGAAACTGAATTATTATTTGAGTGCTTGGTCCAAGTGAAGAAAATATATGTATAATTAAATTTCTGATTTTCTGTACTCGTGCTAAAAACAGTCCGATTTCAATAATCTCCAAAGAGTAGTGTATCATTTAAATAAAATCATCAATCACAGAGTGAAATGTATTTTATCCTAATGAAAAAACAAGAAAACAATTATGCAACATTTGTTTGCGTTTCTCTTAGAAGATTTTGTTTGATATCAACGTAACATGTTAATATAATTTGAGCATAAATTTTGGGATTGCGAAATGAGTCAATATGATGCAATCTATGGAAATTTACTTAATTTATTCAATTTACATAATGTTTACACAATATGGTCTTGATTACATGTTTGGTAAATTTAAATATTTTTCAAACGAATTTTGCTATAGTCGTGATTTTGAAGAAAAGTGTAATTCAGCAAAGATGTGTTTACAAATGGAAAACAGATTAAAGAATTGTTGGTTCTACGGTATGCATTTGTAAGCTTAAAATGATGGTTCCATTAGAAGAAATAACTTCCCAAGCAGCGATCGTGGACTGAAGAGATTACACGAGAATTGGATAAATTGAGCCCAAAGACCTAGAAACTTAAGTTACTAAAGAAACATATTCTTTTTACTACCAAACTTGTAAGACGGAATTTATGATCTGATTCATACTCGCAAGACACGAGACTATGCTAGAAATACTTTTGCAAAGTAGAACAGTCATGAAACGCTAGACTGAAGGACTATGTTAGCTAAACGGAATGGCTAAGCCAACTCATCTAAACATAAAACGTTCTCTTAATTCTTAGCAAGTTAAAGATTCACGAAAGTATCTAATTATGTGACATTATGTACGGGAATATATTGGTCCTACTTTTTCTACCCTTTCTAGCTAGAATTCGCAGTAGGACTCAAAGGTAGGTTTTATGTAGATTGCAATCCACAAATCGTAAGAAAACCTCATTATTTGCATATCAAAAATGTATCGTAAATCTGATCGCATATCATCATGAAGGCAGTGCTATAAACAGGAAGATTATAATCAGTAAAATTGTTCAGAATATTTCAATGGTTCTCCGTGTGACAGAAATCGATTCGTATAAGAATTCAAAAATAATGTAAATATTACGTTTCCGACTGACACAGTAGATACAATTAGGATACATATAATAATAGAAGGCTGTGACAAAATGTTGTTTGTTCTATTAAGGGCAAAGCTTTATCATGTTGCCATTATTGTAGCAAAAAGGATATTTTTCATTCATTTATTGATTGTGGTCAAATACAAAACTATACACTGTTTCATTAATAAATTCAACTTATGTTACAGAAAACGAGACTAACTCTTAGTTTTATAAACTGTGTTATTGTTGAAGAAAAGAATAAATGCGATTAAGAAAGAATGGGAGAAAGCTTCTTAGATTTAATTATTACCTTGAACTTTATTAACTACAATTTCAATCCAGAGATTAAAAGTAACTCATTGGTAGGAGGGTATATATTAACAAAACTGTTTGTCTGACGAGAAATTCTAACAAAAATTGGCTCAGCTGTGGTAGAAATTGGGTCAAACCAATAAATTTCGGATCAAAAAAGTTTCGGCTGGACAGCAGATTTCAACAAAACGATTCCAGATTAAATTAATGGGTTACAAAGGTCTAGCAAAAATCGATCAATTTTTTTTATTTAATATAAAAGTATAGTGCTTCAAGAGTATTCACACCAAATTTGAAGTAAATTCGAGCAAAATTACCGAAGCTATAGAGATTTGAATACCTCGTGGTCGGTACGTGTGCTCTGCATTACCTAGCGTATTATACACATGCAACGCGGTTCTCCCGCGTAAAATCAGCTCCTTTCTTTTTCATCAAACATCATAACATCAAAAGGATGCTCTGGACATCGCAAATAAGGCAAACGAATTACTGTATGGACCTAGAATCGACGACTCGATGTAAGTCTCTAGAAAATAACTTTAATTCATTAAATCGCGGTAAAAAAACTTTAAACGTGTTTTTCTCGAAACTTGGTTTTTCCGTGCGGTAGGCACGATTTCTCGAGAACGAATCGACCGATTTTGCTGAAACTTTGCACAATTCCTCTTTATAGCATTGAATCGTGCTTGGACGGGAAGGGATTTTTATTCGGTCTACTCGGTTTTGTTTTATACGAAAAAATATTTTAAAAACGATGAGAATCGGAAAAATGCTAAAAAAATATGAGGCGAAAATTCATTCAAATCTATTTCAAAACTTTAAATTCCATTTTTTTCAATTCCTTCGTTCAAGCACGAGCCCAGGGCATAAACTATATGAAACTATTTTTGAATTTTTGATTTGAGATGAACCTGCACCGAAATGATCTGCCTACCGCAAAAAAAAGGTTGGACGAGAAAAACTTGATTTTTTTACAATTTCTTGAAATGTTAAACTTTTTTGTGTGTCAATTTGAAATAAAATAGATTTTCGGTTTTAAAAATACATTTTTTTGGAAAAGTTTTTTTTTATTTCCTTCAAGACCTATGTAACCCCTTAATGTTATCGTTTATGAATTTTATATTAGCATTTTTATAAAGTTGCTTTGTAGGGAAATAAAGGGTTGAATTATGAATAATTTTGTGCTATTTTGCTTAGTTTACAATCGTTTAGTATGTGTAATTGCACAATTTCACTTGAAAGGGGAGCCATAAAGAAAAATTGATTGAATCAAAAATTTAAAAAGGAGGATTTTGTTTGTCATAGAAAGTGAGGAATGCCTTTTTGAGAGCGGATATAATAATATAATACCTAATTTTTTTATTGGTTGAGTTCTCCAGCTAATCACTTTTCCACTCAAGTGGTGGTGACGATTTGCATGCTAACAAGGATTTCGTCAAAAATATGCAGTAATTTTCGTATTCAAAATTATGTAGAGTTAGAAATCAAGTAGCTCACAAAAGAAGCATAGTAGTTGTTAGCTTGAAAACACTATTTCAAGACGGTATTTCATTTGAGCTTCTTATTTTGACAAGTTTAACAGATAGAATGTTTTTTCAGTAGTTATTTATCAATGGTCCCCCAATGATCAATGTAATTTGGAAAATTATTCAAAGTTCTTAAAATACATAAATAGAAACAGAGCATAGTCAACAAATACATAGAAAGTATTAACAAAATATTTTGAACATTTTGGTAACAAAACAACGAATAGTTAATTTTTGGTTTGGTATGTTAAGGTTTCACTTTTTGTAGTTACCTTCTCCTCATTTTAACACTCAGCGGATCTTTTTGCCATGAGTTAGTTCATTCAAAGAATTTATCAAAAAATATTTGCCCGCTAATACTTTCACTTCAATTTTCCAGTAAGAGTATATGAAATTAAATAATATAAAACTTTTATGCTCTTCTTGATCTTAAATTCCCTCATATTTTGTGAAGGATTGTTCAAAAAAATTTTGTATATAATGGCAATATGTGTTCCAGTACAAAACAGGATGAAACTTTTTAATTTGAACTACAATTTTGCATCAAATTATGTCTTTCTGATGTGTTGTATGAATCCATGAGGCTTCCTGAAAAATCCTGGAGCTTAGTTATTTTAAAAATATTGCAACATGATTTAATGCATGAGATTTCATTTACTGAAGACCTGCAGCTGTAGAAAAGCATTCAATTTCAGCGGTAATGCTCATTCCTGGCTTTATTGATTTGCAGCAAAATTGCCGTTTTTGGTGTGAAGATAATCTTCAAGAGACTTTGGAAGCCCCAATTAATCTCGAAAATGTCACTGTATGGTGCGCTCAACATGCCAGCGACATTCAAATCTGAAGACGATTTCGACCCCAATGTCAATTGTTTGAGGGACAAATGGTGTCCCAACAGGAGGGCGCAACGTGCGCATATATCGCGTGAAACTTTTGATTGAGCCAAACGTTTGGTAACGAAATCATCTCAAGAAATGGACCTGTAAACTAGCCACCCAGAGCATGTAATTTGACTCTATTGGACTAGCTACGTCAAGTCATTTGTTAATGCTAATAAACCAGCAGCTATTGATGAGTTGGAAGCTAAAATTTGACACTTTATTGGCGAAATAAGGCCGGCAATGCTGGAAAAAATGGAGCAAAATTGGACCGACAGGATGGCCATTCTTGAACGCAGTCACTGTGGTCGTATGTCAGAAATCAATTTTAAACATTAAATGCTATCAAATTTGCAAGCAAATAAATCTAAAATGGTAGCAATTTCATTAATTTACTTGTGTTTTATTTGCTTAAAAAGTTCTTTGCCTTTAAAAAACGCCGAAAGCCAAAGCCTTATTGGAACTGTTTAAACTAATTCTTTTATACATCCAATTTGTTTTCGGATAACATATAGCAAACATAAGCAAATCAAAGAAAATAAAGTCATTAAGAATTTCCGCGTTGTATATTGCCATAGCCTCAGCTTAAAAGATATTTTCACAATCGCGGGATTGAACTATAAGAAATACATAAAAAGCGTAAAAGCTTGAAAACATTAAAGTATAAAATTACGACTGTTGCCTTGAATATCTTTTCGTTCAATCAGAAACTCTTTTTCTAGTGGAATTTTTAATATTTTGCTTCTCGTCAACCACATGAAAATATAAATTTATTGTTCATATGGAATCTATCATGCAACCAAAAGGATAAGTACTAAAATCAGTGCCCAAACAAATCTTTTGTGCTTTTACACACTGACTTATATAAACTGAGAGTCAAACTTGGTGGCATCATTCAATTTCGGGAAAAGGTTGAAATAAACGGATTGATTTAAAATTTTATACAATCTAGGCCTAAAAATTGGTCGGCAGCTTAAATCTCTAGCCTATATTTTATAGCAAACCGCATCTTTGAGTGCCTAGCACTCTCACATCAGCACCTAATTACAAGCAATTTTCCCTCATTTACCATCGGACTTCTATTCCATCGTCGGAAAACACCTGTAGGCTAATTTGGTGAGTAGGACAAGAACTCGGTCAATCGAGCGTCTATATTTTTCGGCGTAGAATTCGGCAATAAATTTCCTAATGTGCTCGGTAGCGTACAGTTTAAATCGAAAATGCTAAATAGCGATTACGGTTGAACAGGCGATAATTAGGTCACTCGCTAGAGATAACTAAAAAATTAGTCGTACTAAATGGGAGAAATACCATTGAAAGAATCGATTCGCACTTTACCATCAATTACGCACCACGCACTAGCTATGCTTTCTATTAGACTCTGCAAGACGAGTGGCGGTACCCACTACTCCGTTAGCATGAAGAAAAACATAGACGTATTCTATTTCAAAATGAAATCATAATTTGGTGTGTTCAGGGAAATCGAACCATTAATCGGAAGAACATCTATGAGTCCAGGATAAGATGGAAGTGTTAGCAATTTCTGAACCATTTTTTCGGATCGCAATCCCTCATTTTTCTTGGGATAATGGACAACACGTTATGGCTTCGATTAAATAGTTCCCATTTTAAACTTTAATTATCTAGATGTTGGGCTGCTGCGAAAAGCAGCCGGAATATAGAAAACGGGTTTGTTATGATTTTGGAAAACAGATTAAAGCAAATCGCTTTGTAGGCAAGATTCTGAATAAATTTTCGTGCCAAACAGTACGCTGTGATCTTGCTGAATTGGGCATCAAGCGATATTGATTTCTAGTGATCACATTATTAATGAAAATCAGAACTTTACTATAAACGATTGGATGGAAAACTTTGGTCACTATGTCAATACTTTCGTTTTAAGATTTAGACATAGAAAGTTCTCAGATGAAAGTTTGTCAATAGTTATGTGGCCGAAACGTAGAACTTTGCTGAAACAACAAAATTCTTTGAAAGAAATCGAACTTGATTCGAAATGAGAATGAGTGTTCTTAATCGTTGACTTCATTTCCGATTCAAATTCTAATAGACAAACTATAAATGGAATAAAATATAGGTGTCATCAATATTCACTTTTAAGAAAATCCACACTTTCTTTTGATTATGTGCCCATAAAATCTATTACCAGTAATGTCCACTCTATGTTACGATTCTTATTATTATTTCGGAGAAAGTTATTAAAGATACTGAGCTGGTAGAGTAAATTTGAATAGCAATCACTAATTGTTTTTAGTGTAACATTAAATATTTTAAAAAAGTGGGTTTTGATCGATAAGCCCATTTTCACTTCAATATTTTGTTAGTGAGAAGTGGTACATTATTTGTTTCCTTTAAAAATAAATTGCTTTTTCCAATTCTGGTTAATATAGGTAATATATAATAATAATAAATGTCCAAGTTTTCAATGAAAATGCTATTCTGAATAGTACATTAAAGTATAGCACATTTTGAAGTGTTTTATTTTGATTATTTATTTATTGGAGTTTTTTTTATGACAAATTTATTTGCTTTAATTGCATAAAGCTTGTGGTTTGTTCGAAAAACATTTGTCTGCACCGAAATTCCAAATAATTTATCCACATTTGCTCCACACCGAAGAAACCTTGTCTGTACTTAAAAAAAATTTTTTTTGAAAAACTCTTTGAGATACAAATTATGAGGCTTAGGATTAGTTTTGGATGTCGTATCATTGATGATGATGTGGTAAAATTAGAATTTAGCAATGAGAAAGAATCTTGAATCGGTGTCATTCAATGAAATAAACGTCTGCCATAAATCAGTAAGAATTAAATTAGTGATGGGGTAAACTTAATTGATTTTGAAATGGTTTATAGTTTTTTAAACACGTAAAAATTATCTTCTGAAAGTTTTATTCTAATTAAAAAAAACACTAAACATACACTATCTAGACATGAATTCCAATTAACATTGGAAAAAGAAGGAATTTTGTCCACAACTCATTTAAATTAAATTATCCCAGCTGAAATTAATAAAAATGTATGTCAATTACATAGAAATTGCTATCAACTCAGGAAAATATACATTCTGAAGGATATGGGTCACGATATTCAATTCAAAGTATATTTTACACCTGTTACTACTTAATTTTTCACGGCCTTATTTGTGTTCCTGTCCCAATTACCGATAAATGGAGTACAGTACTTTGATAAACTATATTAAAACTTCCTTATTTTCTTCGAAAATTACTATTTATTTTGAAAATACGTGCTATAGAGAGGCATTCAAACAATTTTATGGCATGTGAAACGTTTTAAATTGAAAATTTCATACACATTGCATTTTCATTTTACCAATTTCGAGTTATTTTACTTTTTTTATTTCCGCCTAGCCTGTCGTTGTTTCTAGATATGATAAAATTGATTTTTTTTAAAAATCTCGATTTGAAAAGGATGTTAAACTACTAATATGTATTACGTAACTGACGAAATTTAAAGTTTTTCTTCGTAGGAAACAGTAGAAGTGATATTGTTTTTTGGATTGCAACTGGTGAATCCGATGTAAGCAAAACTACTTTCAGTTTACTTGGATTTAAAATTATGCTTGGACATGAAGGTACGGTAAGCAGTGATTTTTAAAGTTTACGTATTTTCTTATTAGCACGGCAGTAAACGTTGTCTCGTTCAAGATATCAAAATGAGTTATACATTAGCATTAAGAGAATTTTCTCATAAATTGAATAAAAAACAGTACGAAATAGCAAAATTCCTTAAGTTGATTTACACCACTTTTGCCAATTTTTGAAATAAAAAAAACTCTGGCAGACAAAATCACTCTTTAAAGTTCGTATTTTATAACCAAACATCCGCAAAATATAATACATCATTAGCTACTTGCTCAGTAGCAATAACAACAAATCGCTCAACTGGATTTTATTGATTTATTATAAACGATATAAATTTTCCATTCAAGATAACTCGCAAATGCCTAAGACCTTGTGCACATATCACTCTCGTATCCATCAAATTGCTATTTATCTAACATGTCTTTCATTCCAAATTTTGTATTTAGTCATAAAAACCTGTACGATCAAATATATAACTATTTAATGGTATTAATTGTACACGGCGAAAGTTCATTAATTACAATATATTACTTTTCTTTGTGCCTCAAAATCGCTAACATATCTTCAACAAAAAAATGTTTCATCCATTAGATCCACTTTTTATAAACAGGTCTCCGTCGGTTGAATGTACAAAAAGGTGCATGAAATTAAAAAAACATCAACGCAGAAGAAAAAGATATTGCTACTTAAATTACATGCTTTAAAATACAGCCAAAACTGCTTGTGTACTTCTTGTGATAGCACCAGAAATGTAAGAGAGAAACTTGCAAATATAAATAGCAAATTTTACGGCTCTTAATTGTTTTGGAATGTGATATGACATGATAGGATTGATTTTGCTCTGAATTCCAAGAAGTCATGATTGTATTCCGTGATGCCTACTTCTTCATTTGATATATGTTGAATTAATTTAATTGAAATTGCCTTAAGAAATAACCTAATTGTATGACAATATCATCTTTTTTTTCTAGAATGAAAATTTGCATCACGCTGAAATGTTTTTATGAACTAAAATGAGAAATAAAACATTCCATTCTTTTTTATAATAGATGATACTTGATGACAACAAATTTATTGTTGTTCACCATAATGTGCTTTTGCACTATTAATGAATCTATGATAAAGTAGGCATCTATTATTTTTCAATGATTATTCTATGTATATAAAGATTTAAACAAATTATTTTCGTTGCTGCTTAAAAATACAATGAAAAAATATTCAAACTTGTAAGCAACTATGATTAATTTTAGTTTCATCTTTGACTTTTCGCCAACTTTACTAACCGAAATTATCTTTGGAGCAACATTTAAGTTTATTTGTCAGTAAGCTGCTTTTAAATTCCTTTAACCCAGCCGTGACTCCCAGTCATGTTTAATTAGTAGCGTATCCGTTAATACTAATAAATTGTTCCACGCCAATTACACTTCAATAGATTTGACCATTGATCACTTTTCTTGGTAATTTAAAATGTAAAATAAATTTCCATCCACACGCAGGTGAAATTTTACATTTTTCGTATTCCAAAGATTCTTGAAGTAAGAGTCGGAATTAAACTTTCTTCAATATCTAGTTAGCATGAACAAAAGCATTTTAGAATGTTTTGAATCAGTGATATTTCACTGAAACACCAAAGCCTATTCAATTCTCAGAGTTTTCTTTATTCAATCTAGTTTTCTTGCATAAAATAATTCTTTTTACCACAAATCACACAGCATCTGTTCTATAACGGCTTTTCAATTTTGTTCTTGACCTCTGAAAGGCAATGATCGGTTTCAACAGAATTTCACCAAAAAGCCTCCTAAAATCTATGGCGGATTTCATGGGAAAAGTTCTTGGTTCTATCAAAATCACTGTGTGATTAATAAATTGTAAACACATGCAGGTGACTAGAATTTCGCGATTATCAACAACAAAAGACTCACGGCAGTAACCTGATCTGGGCTTAACGGATTCGAATTTGGTGAAGAATTGAGTTGCAATAGATTTAAGCAAAGAATCGAAAGAGTGTTCGGATGGAGCTTTTTAAGAAGATCAATAGATGCTACTAAAGATGCTAGAGATACACCTTTGGAAGATGGTAAACGATGGTGCAAGTTCAAGAGCATCTTTTCATGGTGCATTCGCTTTCAAAGACTGTGTTTTATTTTGATGTTATTTGGATTCAGATTTACAGGATTTGTTCATGGTAACAGAGATCAAGCTTGGAATGATGGCTTCACTTAAACTAGCATTCAGACTTTATACTTTCAAATAATTTTTTTGCTAAAATTGACTGAATTTCAAATAAGTACTTTACATCTTCGTATATTTAGGAAAGCTTCTATTGGAGAAGGAAATTCGATTTTCTTTCTTTAAATGGGATTGATGTTAATAACTTTATACGAGACCAGCTAACAACATCATTCATGGTGCGTTGAAAGTGATTCAACAAAATTGTAATATGCTTCAAGTTCATTACTATAACGAAATCATATTTGTACTCTAGTCTCTGGAAATCCTGGCTACAAAAGAATTCCAGTGATTCGATAAAAATTAAAGCCTATGAGAGAGGAGATAATCCTTCTCATCGGAGACATTGTCTGTATGTTTTAAATATTGCGTTGCTACACTCTAGTCTTGTCAAGAGACGATTTGGGCAGAATGTGAAAATTGAAATGGACTACAAAGGACTACGAAAAATCTATGCAGAAACGTTCAAGACTTTAACCCGGAGAAATGTTTGTGAAATCGAATTGAATCTCTGTTCAATATTTTTGCAGCTTTTCTCCAATTCCATAATTAAGCCCACGTTTTAACCTTGAGTAAATAAGAAAACAATCAGATATGATCTATTACAAATTCTGATATTTCGATGAAACAATAAATGATCAATTGTTTGAATGTGTCTTGGTTTTTGTGAGATACGAATTAAAACTCACAATTATTCAATGTCTTTTTTATTTTATTAATATGCATAGTCAACCTTCAGTTCTCTCTAGATTTTCACTTCAAATTTTCGATTTCATCGAATAAATAAATAAATTTTTCGCACAAGCTCCAAAAAACATAATCAGTTACTATAGTTCCAAGCCATAGAAATTAGCCCGTTAATCAATTTTCATCTTACAATAATAGGCTAAAAAATGCAGAAAACAACTTGCCAACCATAAAATGAAACACACTTGGCGGCAAATTGTGCACTTTGCGCCAAAAAACACTTCTTGCACTTTCAACGGGCATTATCTCACGAATGTCGTGGATGTCGGACTGTTCGCCTCCACTTTCTTCAGCGTTCCGCTGCAGACACCTTCCATCATCAAGTTGGTAGCCAGCATTTCTTCTAGTTCGGGGGAACAAGCTTCAAGGTGATAACTTTGGCCTCCGTGGCCACTTGCTCTTCAGTTTATTTCTGAGTCTGATTTGGATCGGTTCATTTCTGGACTTTCATCTTTTTGATTTTCCTGGTTATATTTCTCCCTGGTGCTAAATTTATCCAATCAATTATTATTGTTCCGCTAAAAAACTAAACAACTCCGCTTGCAAATATATTGGCGAAAAGTGATTCGTAGCTTAGTAGGAAGTGCCGATCGAGAAGTGTGCGCAAAAGGAAATTCCTAAAGGAAGAGATTCCGTGTTGAACTGTTGGCTTGCAGAGTCATTGCTGTTGAAGATTGTTAATTGCATTACTGGTAAGTGGAAGAGTTTTTGGCAGTTTCGAAGTTATTTGCAAACCAGATTGATTAAACAAGTTTGGTTGCTTGTTAGGTTTCTGGGTTAAATTAACAATACAATGGAAACACATTAAGTGCTGGTCGCGAGAATCCATCTTTTGAGGTTGTTGCTCACTGGATAGCGCCTTTAATGATTGAACTAAAGATGTATCCAAAAGAGGGTGACTAACTCTACTGGCGTATGACTTCACCGTACATGCCTGCATATGCGTACAGTATTTACGGATAGCCTCGTTTTCTCTGTTTATGACTTTCTTGAGTGATCTTTAATTGCTGAATCCATGCCGCAGTCGTTCCATGTGCTAGCGGCTGACAAGCATTGAGCTCTCTGTACACGGAACGTAGAAAATGTGCAGGTAAAAAGAAAATTGTCTTTAAACTTGCTCTGTTTACTAAAGTGATGGCACGTACGCAAAAGTACTTGCAGTCAGCTGGAATTACTTTAGCGTGTGCATGCATTTGCTGTAAGCATGGCTTTGACGCTACATTTGAGAGGTTTTTGAAAAACATTTTCCTGAGATCCACGGAACATAAATGCTTCAATTAAATAATAGTTTGCTGAGCAGAAAATTCAACATGGAACTTTGGTATTTCGTCCGATAGGGTTTATTAAATATTACGCATTCAGTTTCCTAGTCAGTGAGGATTGGTTGGTTTAATTTGAAATATGGATTATCCGCTTTTCACATTTTGATGGATGATCTTAGGAAGTGTCAGTAGATCATCATTTTTTTCTGGGAATAAAATATAATTCATTCCATCTCGATAATTTTTGAAAAAATTGAGTGTTTTTTTTTGGGAAAAGCGAAACATTCTCATTTTTAATGAGTTTAGTGGAGCTTAAACCCTAACATATTTTCCTACACAAAAAGCACCAAGGCTTGCAAAACAGAATCTTTAAGATTCAACACAGGGATGCTATACCAGGGATTTCACATAAGACTTTTTGGTTTTTTCGCCAGTTAGGAGGAAATAAGAAGAACCGGGTTTTATTTTTATTAATTTGCAAGCCTTTTTTATATGGTTTACAATAACAACTGCACTTTTTCTAGGGGATAAGACACGAAAAATTCATCCCTACACAAAATATCACTCACATGAAACCAAACCGAAATGAACACAATCAACTACTAACATCTGCAAAAAAGGCGCAGCTTATAAAGCGTATCTAACTACTTAAATAATGATAGATTCAAGCACAAGACTAAAAATCTTGTTAGTAAATCATTTCGGCATCCATTTATTTATGCATCTCTTTTTTCAAAAATTTAATACTTTCGACCGTTAGTGCTGAAATCGGTGTGGTTGAGTGAGGGTATTTAAGACTTTTTTATGGTTGATTGAAACTAATCAAGGGCTTTAACGCATGATTTTTTTGGGCAGCGCTGGTCCGGCATAATTTTTTCCAAAACATTTAGAAATGAAATGTGATGCATTTTTAAAGATTCTTTACATATGAAGAAACTTTTCAAATAGTTTCACATTTCTCTGACCGTATTTTTAATCATTTTCAATTTATGTGCATTTTTAAAGATTCTTTAGAAAAAAATCAAATCAATTTGTGAAAAACATTTTCAAACCTCACGCTGTTTTGCACTCTGTAGAAGCATGAATCGAAGTCAGGTTTCAAACCTACTTTTTGAAATGGAAAAAATTATTTTAAAAATGAACAGTATCACATGGTTACATTGTTAAATTGATGTACTACAAGAATATTGAGAAAATAAAAAATCGCTAGTTTAAACTTTGAACGCGTTTAATTTAAAACTGTTTTTAAAATTAGTTTCCAATTGACTCTAAATTGAAACTGAAATTTTTGCATTTTGAAGATAATCTAGGGAAATTTTAATAAAATATTAAATTTTGTAAAAGTTAACTCGAATTTTCTGTCAACTTACTTGTCAAAAATCGAAATTGTTTCTAAAGCTTTACATTTAAAAATATACCATTATTTTCAATGTACTCTTTGTGTTTTTGATCTGTTTACGTAAAGAATAAGCAGTTTTTCTCTATCAACTGTAGGATCAAATTTGATCAACGTTTGATGCAAGCCCATGAGTCCTTGTTTAAAAAGATGCATTTTAAAAAGATGCACTTTACCAGTATTTTGTAGAATCAATTGAATCAAAAAATAGAAATTTGTCCCTCAACACATATGTTACCAAGTGATGAGCGATGAAATGCTAATTGAATTCATTCTGTAACAAAGATTTCTGTTTGAAAAATTCATGCCCCTAATGCATTTCAATTGTTGATTTTATTTAAAACAAAAGCCGTTTCTTGTCCAATTTTAAGTTACTGGTTTATCAAATAATCAACACCTCCAAAATATTTTTTTTCAACAAATGTTTCACATGAAATGTCCGAAACTTCGAAGAGCTTCAAAGATCCTATACATAAGATGCGGTGGAGCTAACCATAACCTGCTCAAGTTCTTCATTAAGATTTTATTAATTTATGATTTCAAATATGAGCTTGAAGTTTCACGGTGTCCTGAAATACGATTAAAATCTAATCGTATTGACACCATACGCCGTTTCAAGCATTAAAACTAAACTGAATCTTTAACTACAGTCAAAAGTTCATTAGGAACGTCTTGTAAACTCGCTTATGTTTAACAAAACGGCAATCATATCATGGGAACCATGATCATTACTTTCTATTGTGCTCAACAACTGTTTACCTATCACTTACGCCCATGGGGAGATACGCAACTTGAAAAAAAACTGTTGGTTGGGTGAGTGAAGTAGTGTCCCATGAAAAAGTTGACAATGGAGCTAATATAATCTCATTAAAGTTACGACTGTTCATTTTGCACGCAACACAAATACCTTAGCTGAAGAATCTTTAAGACAACCAAATTATTTTTCATACAGTGCAATTCCTGCCTTGCCGAAAGTGATTAACACTAATGTCGAGTTCTCGTGGAAATGATGAAAGTGCAAGTGAAATGATGTAGAAAAATGGTGAACGGGCTAGGTTGATGACTTGATAGTAATTACATGGCATTATCTTCAATTTATTTCCTATTAGTTGTGTAATGGCTCGATAGATTGTAGATAATCATACATTGGCACCTCATGGGCAAATAAATTTGGTCACATGTAATTGAATTAACGTGGGCATGTTTGTTTTCTTTTTACACTCTGTTAATTAACATCACCACATCCGGATATCCACAGTGCTGGACAAAGCTAAATATGCTCGAAGAAGGTTTTTTTAGTGTTCAGTGAGTGTTCC
Source organism: Oxycera nigricornis (assembly GCA_963942545.1). Lineage (NCBI taxonomy): Eukaryota > Metazoa > Arthropoda > Insecta > Diptera > Stratiomyidae > Oxycera > Oxycera nigricornis. The sequence continues at coordinate 24,139,984 of OZ012663.1, read as the reverse complement.
CGAAACATGTTGAACATTTTTGGCAATGAATATTCAGTAAATACAACAATTTAGTATGTTCATAGTAGCCTATCCACTTGGAATTTGCAAATCAGCGTGTAATAAGTAGCCAATTTATAAAGTCTTTCGTTAAATTGTACAAAAATAATATTACATCATTCGCAAAGGCGAACATTGTCTTAAGATAAATTTTGTGGATTATGCTTCCTAGCTTCCAAAAGTTATGGGTGTGAAAAATGTCGAAAAGTCACAAAATATTTTGATTTGTACATAGCAGCATTATATACTAATCTGATTACCTTCATCAGACTAAAATCCTATTGTTTTCAAAAATTTGTCGGATGAGCCCTCTACATTATTGCCATTTTACGATAATTTTGAGATTAATCAATAAGTGATATAATAATAATAATAATAATAATAATAATAATAATAGGATTTTCTGATTTCCTACCATTTTTTTCCAATCCACAAATCATTTGCTTCAGTTGCATTATATCCATGATTTTTTTGCAAAAGCTTTAAAATATCAGTTTCGATTCGAATTTTTTTGGCAAGAATTCATTGCTGATATAAAATTTTATATACGCAAAGCATGTCCAAAATGTGTTTCTTGTGTACTTTTGAATGAAATCTGCTTACGAAAATAATATAGACGTAAAAATCAATTTTTCCCTGTAAATTTGAATCGTGCCAAATGTTTATGGTTTCGAAGAATTCCAAATTAGACGAAATATTTTATTTACTCCAAAAAATAACTAAAAATGATGAAAATTTATTTGAATTTTTTAAAATATTATATTTTTGCAATTCACAGCCATCAAAATTGTTCAAGAAATCATCTTAAAATGCATGAACAACTGAAACTGATTCACAATTTTCAAGAGAAAAGCTAAGTAAATGAGTTAAAATACAATTAAATACCTTTTCTCACACTTTTCCAGAATTTTTTGTTAATTTAACTATCCTGGCTTCAATTTTAGACTAATATTGATTGAATTTTATTTTTTGCTTGGATATTAAATGCTTTGTTGAAAATTACTTATTATATGCTACTACCTTGATTTCCTACATATCTTTTAACATTGTAAAATCTTGATCCCTAGCTTACACTAAGTATCGATATTTTTTTTAGCTTTATCGTTTTATTACAGACTAATAGTTAATTATAAAAGCCTGCTGGAACATATGTATTCCACGTAGATTGTACTACTAGCATAATTTGTAAACAAGAGGCAGCTAGAGAAAATTTCAATGCATGAAACAAGATTTGATTCGGTTTTAAATGCACATGTTCCCCATCTTTTACTTTAAAAATTACTTAATTCTAGGACACACGATAAAATCGTTGAAATCAATTAGCATGTGCCTAGCAGCCTATTCACTTGGAATTTGCAAATCAGCGTGTAATAAGTAGCCAATTTATAAAGTCTTTTATTAAATTGTACAAAAATAATATTACATTCAATCAGCAGCAGGCTTTATTCTACGATTTTCTATACACCAAGCTTTGCTTTCGTTTAATAAATTTCGACATTAAAAAGTTTTCTGAATATTTTAGCAGAAGATTCAATTTGATTTATGCATCGCACTTGGTTAATTTGTAGTAATTAACCAAGTGTTTTCGTAATAGTTTTACAAAAAACAATAGGAAGTCATTCAAAGCAAATGGATATTAGATTCTTTTGGAACCAAAAAGGTTATTGAACATGCGTATGAATCAACCTAGTTCTCAGGAATCTTAACATTCTAAGTGAAAGTAAGGTGTTCTACATTTTCGTAGCATAAAATATTAACATATAATTAAATGCTGTTGGGAGTTTAGTGAAAGTGACAGAATACACTGAAAATTAGTATTCATGTTCTAGATATTTTAAACCCAAAGAAACTATGTTAGAAGTTTTGCTCGTCGGTTATTTTCTTTTTTAAAGTTAAATTAGTCTGAGTATAGTCTCAGCAATTGAAATCACTGAGGAAGACCGAACGATTACGATCGAAAATCGATTACAAATCCAAATAAAAATACACACAATTAAAAGGAAGTTTTCTTTTTTAAATTAGTCACAAATAAAATATTTTTCTGATAAATTCAGGGCACTAAAAAGTTTTATAAATGATTAAGATGATATTAGTAAACGAAATCACGCGTATTTGTGCTGCCGGGAAAATTTTCGGGGATTGAATTATTGTAGGTTAATTCTTGAATAAATCTGTTAATTAAAATGTATTATTCAATTTTTACATTAAATCGATGTTAGCAAATAATTACAATTTTCTTCACTTTCACTTCACTCTCAAAATGGCATAAGTAGCGTAGTCCATGTGTTTTCAGTCGAACACAGAAGTGTGGAAATAGAATTAAAGTTTAATTTTTCTATATTTTCTCTCCCTTTATAAGTATACATTTTCACATTTTATAAATATGGCTTCAATGTCGTTGTAAAAATTTGCAATCACCTTGCATTAATAATATTCAAATGGTCACGAAGGATCCGGAGACACTTCTATTCAAAATACTGGTTTGTGTTGACATATTTTTGATCGAACAATATTTAACATAAACTGAATATTTTCTGGAGTGATTATCGTTCCAGGACCTTATTCAAGTGCATCGTATTCTAACGTTCCTCGTCCCCAATGAGATAGTTTTTTTTTGTTGATTATTGCTTACGTTGCACAACAGTTACAGCAAAAAGCAACCGTTTGTTCTTCAATTTGTGTTGGAGCTAACTCTTCCTCCGACAAGAACTTTATTATGGTTTGATTTTCGAAATTTTTCAAAATAACTTGTTGGTACTGATTAAAGTTAGATCTAGATTTTAATCAGTATCAACAATTGTATTTATTACCGCAATGAGTTGAAACATGTTGAAGTATTTGTTGGCACTTATCTCTTACTTATACTTTAAAGAAAATCAAAGTATCTTTCGCCTTTTATATGAGGCTATGAAATAAACCGCAACGTGTCTACCGGATTATAATGAATTATAAAGCTAATATCATTGAAATTGTCTAAAGAAAATAGACTCAAAAAAGGAACATTTTAAGTTAATATTTTTTCGACAGCTGTTATACAAGTGTTACATTTTTTCAAACGAATTGAAACGTTTCATAAATTTTCATTGAAGAATAAATGTTTTCTGAATATTGTGCATACGACATTTTAAAAATTGTGACTTAATTTTACAATATAAAATCTCCTGATTTAATTCTTGGGTATAAATACTTCTGTATAACGAGTTTTGCGTGAAAAAATCCTTTTTGAGAATATATTTCAAAAGCATTTCATACTTTAGAGTAAAATATTTATCAATTTTCAAGCACTACGGAATTTTAGCGCATTTTCCTCAAAACATGTTTTCCAGATTCTTGTTTCCAGCTTGTTGTTGCTTCAATAAGAACAATTTTCACTAAAATAACTTCAAAGTGTTTTTGCTTGATTTATTGCAAATGTTTTGCTAAGATTTTTTTTGTTAGAAAATATTATTTCGTTAATCATATAACACACACAATTATTTTATTGATATTTTGAAAGTTTTTTAAAAAAAAAATGTAAAACATTAAATTCGAATATAAACGTTTTGAAGGAAATTGACCAAAGTAACGATGATTGAAAGTTTTTTATTATTTTTTTATACACATAGGAATATTTCAAGTCATTTTATTTGAAAGCATTTGCAGTGCGACGAAAATGAAAGCTGATAGTTATAAGGATAAAAACTTAGGGTTGTGCGCCTAATTTACATTCATAATCTAATAATACTGCTTGGTTTAATTTACAAAATATTGAGTACAGCAGCTTCATAGAAGATAAAAGTAGCGAAAATCTCTCTTAAAATTAAGTGTAAACTCATTCTCACGATCACATGTTGAAAAAGAACTTGCCTTTCAAATCCGAAAGGAACATTCTAACAAGGAATATTTCACTGATCAAAAAGATTCAGTGATTGTCATTCACCTTTTGAGACGTTCTAATCTCTGAATAAATTTGCATTTTTAAGATGGAAATGTATGTCAATGCCCAAAGCAACTCTCATACAATCAAAAAAATTGGAAAAAATAACAACGGTATTTCGCGTCTTAGAAGTATCTTTAAAACTGTATCGGTGACTACCAAAATATAGATTCACTTTTTGTTGCTGAGAGTATTTTGAAATGATGATGAAACGCAGGATTTTCCAGTTTCAATGTACACTTGTGATTATATCTATTCTTAAATGAAAGCAAGAATAATAAAGAAATGGTTTTAATGGTACAAAATTTGTATCCGCACGATTCAACTGTCGTTTGTTTTTGGGTCGAGGTTACACGCAATTACCCATAAATATCTAATATCGTTCTTTGGGTTTCGCTTTGAATAGATAGCAATGTAAACAAAGCTCATATGCTTGGAAAATTAAATTTGGAAACTAGGTTGATTTTCAATTGAAAAATGAAAGTTTGCAATTAGGCTTTTGAAAATTGATAGATGTGTACTTACTTTCTGACACGCCCCTTGTTTCAGTGTACGTATAATTGCATCATTTCGAATTTGGAGTATATGTACGTTCTCGATTTCCCTTCAATTCAATAAACTTACTTTGCAGAGCAGATCGAACATGATGGATATAATCAATCACAGCACCGTTGCTCTTTTCGATACAAACAAATTTGTCGATCCGATATCCAAGCTGAAAATATATTATTCAACGTAATTTTTTTTACCGTGTTATGTTCATCGTTAAATAGTGATTTACATTTTGTAAAATGCATCGAATCGTAACTGCTGACTGTAAACATATTATTTAATAGTGTTATTTAATTGGCCATCCGAAGCGAATTTGTGTCATCAAAACTAACAATAGCAAAAAAATCAGCTACACTCGTAACTCTTTAGCGGAAGATATAATTCAATTCCAAGCTTAATTATGAGACAAACACTTTGGAAAGTTGTCTTTTTCCGAGCAGATGACCTACCTGCCCATGTTACACAATCATTGTTTGTAGCATAAGACGATCCTAATAATTCAAACGCTGCGATGAGTGTGCAAAATTTGAAAAAACTAATAATTTGAATATGCTGTCGTCTTAACGACATACTATTCAACCTAATTAAAAAGAAGCTTCCGTTGCCTCTCTGAAATTAACTCGCGGAAGACTGTTACCACTCTGAGTCGGTTATTGACCTAAATTTCCAAAATTTGAACCTTTCTCAGACAAACTGATTTGCATGTTTAGAATTTGCAGAGCAATAATCTGTCCTAAACTTTGAATCCAAACTGATATTTCGTTCAACACTGCGAACTTCCACCAGAATTAATGTTCGGTTGGTTGCCTATGAATGTAACAATTTGTTTGTATCAAATGTTGCGGTTTTGTCTAAGATCAACATCTCTATTTGTTTTTAGGTTTCATTCGTTCGGGGAAAGTGTATCTTTATTTTTTTGTAGGTGGCATAGAAAGAAGAGTGTATGTACAAGAAACGCCCACAGGCAAAGAGTCGGTACACTTCTTGTGTTGTTCACTTATTCTAGTAACAAGACGACTATCAATAAGTGACCTTATGTGGAATTTAAAAAAGGTTTTAGTATTCCTTAGTTTTTTACATATATTGAAACGTTCAGCGAATATTTATTAACGTGCAGTTGAACCGAGTATTTTTAAATTCAAGGGAAAGCTAATAAATTTTTGTTTGTTTTCATGAAAGTGAGTTTTGTTTGAAAACTTGAAAAGAGTAAATTCATGTTTTCAATGTCGAAAATGATAATTTTGTAGGTCATATTTTCATGAAGTAATTAACTTTAGCTTCGTTTTTCGCTGTTTTTGTATGCTTTGGTGTACGCTTTGCATTTTCTATTTATTTTAGAAGCGGGTAAAGTGATAGCCAACGATTGTTTGGGCAACATGCGTGTTAGACGAAAAATTCGAATTAATTTAAATAATGTCTAGATTATGTTGAAAACACGTCCATAGAATTGGATTAATGGAGGGGGAAGATCGGCGAATTTAGCTCTTTTGCTACTATACTGTACATTTTACTTTAACCCAGGGTACCATTTATAGTTCAATAAAAGCCTAAAGACTTATTGAGGGGCTCAAAAAGAAAGTAAGGATACTTACTATGAAGCAGTCAACATTTCCTCAACATCATTTTCGGGGTGCCGATGGTACACTATGGAAAAACACTTCACCACATAGGTATCAAGCTGGATCGATGAAAAATTGAATGTCTTTATTACTCGCAAGTTGTATTTGACTCAGCAAACAGTCCACATTATTATTCAGCGCACAAATAAGAAATCCAAAAAACTGTGCCAAAAATACAATTATAAGAATCTGACAAATCTGTTCGAAAGATTTGGCTTCACCAGAGTTTTATGCGTTCATACGAATACAATAGTATATGCAGCCATCCATTCAAATATGGATCATGTGTTTAATTTGTTCAAAATTTATATTCTTTGTATAAAGCAGCAAATTGTTTAAATATATTCTGTAATATCCTAAGATTTATTCGCTCAAAATATGCTGATATGAGGTAGCATCGTCTGAAAGAAGATAGAGTTACACCATGTGAGATATGGACGATGCTTAGCATACAACTACCCTAATGAATAGACTGACAGATAAACAAATACGCGGATTCACAGGGAAGTCACGATGTATACTATATTTCGAATTGAATATGGAATTAAAGTTTATTGAATATGTGATACAGGAGACTATCATCCTTTTTTTGGCTAAGCAGAAAACAGAAAAAACCACCATAGAAATAAACATATCAAGAAGAATGAATCTCCAGAAAAGGATGATTCCCTAATAAATATTTTTCATTAATCAACTGAGAATTTCAATAAAACTGAATATCTTTCCCTTCATGACGGATATGTGAGTACTCAACGGAAGATACGCAGTCCCACATTGCACTATGTGAAGTACGTGGATCTTATGTATGAAGCTCAGGAGTTTGAAAAGCCACTATGTATTTGGTGAAGTGAAATGAATACCATTCAGTTTTCTATCACTTTGGTGCATAAAACAGGCTTGTTTCAAAGACGAAAAATTTCCCCCAGTTTTTTTACTAAATTGTTGAAGTTTATTTTTAAAAAGCTTCAATATCTCGGATCGTCATTTTTATCTACATTTTGCCGCTTACGCTGCGACAACAGTAACAGATACAAAATTTAATAGGGCAGTTGTTCTCCAGGTGCACAAATATATCTAATGTCGTTTTAAAATTAAGAGCGCCCTCGTGCAAACCTCAAAAGGTGAGTGTTTTCGTACGATATTATAAAAATTTGAAAAATAATTGAAATATTTTGCAATTTGGTGACAATATGCTTACAATTATACAAAAACCATTTTCTTTTTTCTAAAAAAAATTGGGAAACTTCTTTCACATTTTTTTGAACCATTAACTTGTTTTTTTGTGGCGTGAATTAGTGAAAAAGTCACAGAAAAATTCAATTTTCGAGGTTTTCACAGCAACGTACATAGCTTCTAATCCATTACACCTATGAAAAAACCGCCATTGGGCAAAATAACTACTTTCTTGTTTGTAAATTTGTAAGATATAGATGTTAGTATCGCTTTGAGAATCGCAAGAGTGTTCATCCTAGATTTAATTTCATACTCCATTTCATGCTAATCAATAAATGATATGCTCGATTCTGGTTTGCAGTTTTAGATGTAAGCTACAACGAAAAAATTCCTCCACGTATAATTTGATTGTGTACACTATTTGTTAAAGAGTATCTACTCAATTTTTTCTAAACAGAAATTAATCAGGCATATACAAATTCTTTTCAATATTCATGCCAACCGGTAAACAATACCAAATGAAAGTAAAATCACAAACGGTGTTCCCCCATAAACAGATTAGTTTCAAATGTTGTAGGGTATTGACCGATGAGAATTCTTCTCTAACAAATGTAGTCAAAATTTGCAGATTAAGCTAATAAAAACCAAACATATAAGCGCACAAGCTAGAGGTGAATAGACTCACAATTAATTTGTGAACACGAGATCAATCCCCATAAATTAAAATTGTTCAATCATTATTGAATATTCGTAGGTTTATTATAAGAGTATCGAAAAAAATGCATCAACCAGTTTCTAATTTGTATGGCAAATATGGTGGTTATTTGAAAAAAGAAACGTTTATTGTACCACTTAACCAGGGTCCGAAAAATTTACTACTTCTTGGTTTAATTTTCAAACAATCACTGAATTAGGTAGTTTTTGAAATGGAACCAAACGATCACAACCCGTAACAGCTCCGACAACTCATTCAATGAATTAACTGAGAAAAAGTATATCGCCACCATCATTCTCTTCCTGGTTATAAATTACCAAAGCTGATTAGATATGTAAATAAATGTAAGATCATATAAACGGATGAATGTATTGTGCTTTTAATATTTGTGTAGAAACTTGTGCGAAAATGCCTTAATTAAAGAATATGTGCAGACATAAGTGCATTCTTCAGCGGGAAAGTTGCACTATGCAAATCAATTTGTATAGTGAATAAAAATAAATTTGATAATAGATATTTGCTTTTGAATTGAAGTGTGTAGTATCAAACGTATAAAAATTATTGGTCATTGATTTCAAGGATGAGGAATGATCACGATCATTAGGATCTTCTATCTTTGATTTGAGTATTTTAAATGTTAGACCACCTTTAATGATGGCTCCTTCTCCAAAACGTAATGTATGTTAGCAAATAAACATTTACTTGTGAAAGTAGTACACTAAATAATAAATAAATAAAATAATAGTAATAAAACAAAAGAAAAAAAGGCAATTAAATCAATCAATCACTTTTTCTGAACTAAACAGTTGTGTTTATATTTGATAAAAAGTTTTTCCCGATTTAAGCAGTATTAAAAAGGGAAAAAATCCATGATAATTCATACCAATTTTTCTGTGTTTCCATCCCATCAATAGCCAGAAATATTTCTTAAGGATTGTATTCCACGATTAATTTTTTTTCAAAGTTGTGAGTGGGAATTCTTCAGAAGGTACCAGCTAGCTCCTATTACTAACCATGCTTGACATATCGACTTAACCTTCTCGTAAATTCCGTCTCCATTATTTCTTGCATGCATTTTTCTTATGCAATATAATCACGCAATGTTTGTTTGCTGACTTGGCACTAAGGCACAGACGACGAATATCAGAGTAAGGGATAGTACCACAATATTTTATAATTTTTATCAATCAACGGCAAGAACGTATACTTTAAGTGTTAATTCAAGAACATCCATCCGTTTGATTGTAAAACTTAAAGTTCTTGGATAGTTTTACTATTTGAAATTTCGTTTTTCGGGTAAATATTTTCTTGGCATTGTTTTAAAAGAGTTTAGATTGCCTGTTTGCTTTATTTTATGAAACAAAAAAATGTATTGTAAAAACTAGTTACTCTGTTAAGTGGATCTCTCTTCTTTACGTTTCTTCTGAATAGTACAAATTTTAAAAGATAAATTTCACGCGTTCGATGCAAATCATTTTCAAATTATTCTTTGCTGACTGATGATCCCAAATTAAAAGACCGTACGCTGTTTTAAAAAGAACATTATTATATTATTATAGTATGATGGATGATATTGATGACAATACTATTTAATATTAAATTTATCACAATTATTTACCTCGATGAGATATTTTAAATTTTCTGGAAAATTATTTAATTATTTAAAAGATCCATCAATCGATTTATATTTTCTGCCACATATATTGACATTTCAGAGCCAATTAATTTTTTTGCCATATGTTTGACACATTGACTAAGTATATGCGTCTGAAAAAGAAATTCGATACTCAGACGGAGTTTACAAGACAAAATCGAATTAAGATCTGAAAACCCAATGTGAATTTTGTTCACAGAATTTATAAATGTGTGTTCGGAGGCTTTGTGAAAATTGAAGCTCATATCTACGAAACAACTTCAAAACATTAAGCAAATATGTTTTTCTTTTCAGTGAGCAAATCTATTTCTAAATCTCAATTTGACTCTATAAAATATAACCAGCGCGACACACTATTCGCTTGTGGTTATGAGATTACAGAAACAAATAAATCATATTCTAGCTTTAACATCTTCTGATTACCATTGAATCTAGAACCAGTGAACTTCATTATTGCGTTTTGGCCAATGGTTTTTCGTTCTAATTTTTTCCAACAAACAAAAAATAGCACAATATAAAGATGGTATATATGAAGATACCCACTTGGGTCGCAATATGAAACATTGCAGAAACTGCGTTCCATTGAAAGAGATTATACCGCATATTTTTTAATATTCCCTTAAGAATATATTTTGTGTGCGATGGTTCTCATCCTATTTTCCGTTCTCATTAACAACAGTCTTAAGAACTTTCGATGTTGAAAATATATGCTCACCCACTACTGCAACTATTACGGCTTGACCCATTTATTAAGTACTTGCAAAGTAGGTAATCTGTGCGTGGAGCCTAATGAAACATTGTATTCTGAGAATGAATTGGAACATTTTTATATTGTGCACTATTTTTTCATTATTAACGCTTTGATATGAACTTTTTCTAGAATAACTGACCGAATTTAAAAAAATTGTTTCAAAAAAGTTTATCTATTTATTGTGAAATGGTGCTGTTTTTTGTTTCTTGCGAATTACCGTCATTTCGTTCCATTAAAATTATGAACTAAATATTTCTATCGGTTCAAAATCAGTAACGGATTGCAAAGTAAAACATTGCTATAGTGAAACTATTATCAAGAACACTTGAATGTTTGATACTTAAGTGCAATATGTGAACATTCTGATGATACACCTCTTCATAATTTACCACATGATGACTTTTTACAGAAATTTCCTATGTAGATAATGGCCTATCAAGAATTGTATGCCGATTCCCTATATTTATTGCATTTATCGGTCCCTCTAAATTATACATCTTTATAAAAAAATCAACAAAATTTTCTCGAAAACAAAACTATTTGCAATGAAATTTAATGATGAATTCTAAATAATAAAGACGCAATCTTAATTGGGGTTTAGATCCATCTTTAGTCTTTAACAACTAATTATTTAATTTACAAATTTCAATAATTTTTTTTGTCATTACACTGCCTTCTTGAATTGATTGAAAAAGATACTCTGAGCTGATAAAAAAGTATGGAAATGTAGGTCACTTCGTTATATCGAATCTTTTCACTGCCAAAAGAACGAGCCAAAAAATGTCGTATTAGTTTAGGCATGGCATTAATATTATGCGAAAAACTTGAAAAAATTTACCATAACTCATTCCCCTTGAGATTCTTTGACCAATTCAAGATTGTTTGAGTTGAATAACATGGAAGGAATGCAAAGTTGTAATATCGGTATGTTTGATAGATTTTGGCTATCCAAACTTGTCAAAGGTTGTTGACTTCTAACCGAATTTGAATAAGTTGCACTCAATATGATTGAGTGTTATCTATTTTTAAGTGACTTAATTAGGTTTCAACACAATGGTGATTATTGATCTGAAAAATAGCCTTCGATTGAGTAGTGATTTTAGTTGGGTGGAAGAATTTGTTAATTGTTTGTAAGAATTCTTTAAAATCAGATGCTTCTGGAAAATATAGGCTAAGTTAGAAAATCAATTTATTTTTATAGTGGATTTATGTTAATATTCAAGCAAGAAAGCAAATATCTCAAATTTTATTCGTTTACGAACTGAAATATAGAGGCTAAATCATCTTAACTAAATCTTCTATGCTGAACCATTTATGCTAAAATTATTTCTAGCTGCTTTCGAATTATTTTAAATGCGTACAAATAATTAAATGAGAAAAGGGATGTATTTGAGATACACAAAAACTTAATTTTTTTATATTTTCACTTCTTGAAAAAGTTTCTATTTATAAGCGAAAACTTATTCTCCGAATAAACTTAAGGAATATTTGCTATTCAAATTACTGCTTTTGATTCAGTGGTAAAAAGTTAGATAGTTTGCCCAAAACAGCTTACATTTCATTCTAGCAGAGTAGTTTTGCTAAAGCTTACCGTTTCAGAAATTTTCGCCACACTTACAAAACACTGGCCATTTATTGATTTATTTCAGATTTATTTATTTAAATTTATTATTTATTTTGGCCAAAATTGATAATATTTCATGAAAAAAGAAAAGTTTTTGTTTTGGCCACCGTTTAAGAACTTTCAGTTTAATATTTGCTGAATGGAACCCAAGACCAACTTTAATTTTATTTGAGATTGTCGGTTATTTGATTTTTCTGATGTTATATTGTTTTTCAAGGGATATGATAACTAAATTGCCACGTACATTTTAAATTGTGACTGAACTCAATTGGCAATCATTTGAAAATTATTATTGTTGATTAATATGAAAAAAATATTAGTATTTCCTTACTTTTTTTGCAAAATTTTGATATATTCAGTTTGAATAAAAATAAAAACAGAAAAAAGCATCTGTTGAAATTCTTTTAAAAATATGCAATAGTTATTGCTACCCATTTCTTTATATCAATCACCTTTTGCAATTGTTGTTTCAATAATGAGCTATAACAAATGTTTTTCAGCGAAAGTAATGAACTTAACAATAGTGCAAATGAACCAAAATAGGATGTTTCAATAAAATAAAATTTAAATACTTAGGGCATTGTAATCCAAAAATAAATTTGATGTTCTAACTCTTTGTCTTATTTTATTCATTAATAAATAAATGAATCTAAATCTTAATGAAAAATAATATTCTTAGTCATAATATTTGAAAATTTGAAAATTAATTAAAACCTTCAATATTTGAATAGATTATGGTAAAATCAAGCGATAGTAACAAATAGCCAAATTAATGTTCAAAGTTAATAAATAAAAATGAACTAAAACATGAACATATCTAGGTGCTATTTGAAAAATTAAATTCAAAGTGTGTGTTCAGAACTGTTGCTAAGAAAATGTGGAAGACAAGACGTTTTACTTACGGCTGGCATCCAAGAAGCACCATTAATATTGTTTTGAACGTCGAAATTTAAATAAGGTGTGGTAAAATTAACGCATGCATGTAGTACAGTAAGTAAAAATGATTCATAAATCCATTTGTTGTTTGTTTTGACTGAATAACTGAACGTTATGTTTAATTTTTAATCAAAACTCTCACTACGATTAATCATGCTCGAATCACAAGCAAACAGCATGCCTACCATATATTTTTACTCAAGTGTTGAGCTTGAATACAATTTGCCTATTTTATGAATCAAAAATCCTATCATTGAACAATTAGTAGTTCATTTGTTTACATCACATAACAAGAGCACCATACTCTACTTTCTATCTAAACTCAAAGCAAAAATGCGATAACAACCGTAGATAGTATCAATCACTGGAAGATTTCTGCAATAGACTAGCATGCGGGAAATCAATTTATAACTAACGCTTTAAGATACGAAAACTTACAAGATGTACCACTCAAACAATACCGTGCTGAAAAAGATGTTAATTGCTGAATAAAACGTACAAATGAGAAGAAATTCTCGGTGGTACGCATACGTTGTTTTAAAGTTAAGACAAATGAGTAGAAAACAATCAACCTCGCACCACGTTTGGTCTTTTTGATTACAATTTTCGATTTTCTTATTTCTTTTGCAGATTTTATTCATGACCATGATCCTGAATGTTAAGCATTTTGCACTTACCACGCTACTCGTGGCCATCGCTTGGGCAGATGTGGTCCACGGCAGGGAGAGTCGAGATACAAGATTTCCCGCCGACACCCAAGATATCACCTATGAACCATTGACGCCAACGATACCATCATCAACACCGGAAGCATCACCGCGGACATCACTCGCCACGACTAACGATAGCTGGTTTAGCTGGGCCAATTGGCGAAATATTTTGCTGCACAGTGGCGAAAGTCAAGCTAGTGGTAAGTACTTACTCGTTTTGGTAGTAGATACAGATACACAGTATGGGTATGATCATTTGTTTCATCTAAAACTTGAGGATGCTAAACGTTAACTATCAAGTCAAGTTAGAAGTGTTGTCTAGAAATTAGTTAACAAAATCGAAGGATGCGCATGAAAACCAACATTGTGTTAAAAAATTTCTGTTACCAGGATCTTGAATTTTTCAAAACACATAAGAAGTCCTGATAAAACTTTTTAAATTTAAATAGCCAAGTCCTTTCCAGAAAATAATTTATTAACGGAGTGTGCATAAAGATTTGGTGTTCTTTTTGTGCTTTAGAACAACTTTCAACTACAAACTATTATCTCATTTCAAACCTTTTCGACAGCTCTTTGTTCATCAAATTTAAATACTACGGCTAACAGCTATTCTGCAGAATTGTACACTATTAGCCATCCAAAATTTTATGCACGCTCAAATGCTGGTGCGTTGCATGCGATGAAACGTTGAGCAAAAGATTTAATGCTGATTAAAGGTAATGGGCAATTGGGTTTAATGAGGAAAACGGCAAGTTTAATGAGTTATGCTACTGGAACAAATTTCACTGGCACTTATTGTTCAGAAGATTAAGCATCATTGCATTTAATGGTAGCTACCAAATATGTCTTATTTGAACAAACTCATGTCGGATGCTTTCACTTCTGAGTTGTATACCTAATTCTTGCAGATTTCTAAAGAGTTGTTCTTACAATAATGTAACGACTGTAGCCACGATCCAACGGTTAGGTTTCATTAGTTTTTTCGATTGAATTCGGTCGAATTTCAGTCAATACTTACTTTATATGTTAAAATGATCAAAAAATAACAGCAATAGAGGATTTCGAAAAAAATGATGTTCCCTTCGTTTTCCAGTCAAATTGAAACAGACTCCAGACTCCATATATAATCGTTTCAGTTCCTGGAAAATGTGACAAAAATTAAATGAGTACTAAACTAAACTAAGTTTGTATGTTTAGCAGTATATCACGTAAAATAATTATTTTAAATGCGGGCTTTGCAGAGAAATTATGTACTTTTTGAGAAGTTAGTTAAATTGACCTTACCCATATTGTTTATAACACAATTATAACAAAGCAATTGATTATTACCAATTGAATTTTGAAGGAAAGGAAGTGAAGGTTATTTTCTTAACTCAACATTTATATTTTCCAACGAAGGCTAGAAATCTACTCCAAAAAATATTCTCGGTCTTCTTGGTTTCAATCAAAAAATTGAATTAACACAAAATGATAATTTAAAAATAACCATTAGAGGTGGAGAATTATATGGATCTGATTCTGATGCAAATGTTACCAATTCATGAGCACGCTAGGAAGAAATTAGAGCTGACGATAGTGGTCATTTTTTTTGTAGCATCTGTCGTAAAATAAAAAGGAAGTTTATAAATTCAGATCCGGAGAGCGAACGTGACATAGAAGCTGCTGATACCTATAGTAATGAAGACAATTCGATCGAAAGTTCTCTCGAAGATATTTTATGCAAGGTTTTAAGAGAGGATGGAGTTGATGGCAAATCACCAGGTTAAAATTTTAATAAAGGATTCGCTCTATAATTCTGAAAACTGAATTACCAGTCCTACATCTCTCCTCCGAAAAATCTTTTCAAATACGGATGAATGTAACTAAATACTGGTGGGGATTGAACTGAATTTAAGAACGATTAAGGGTTATTTTCAATATTTTTTTAAAAAAGGTTTAAATTATAAATATTGATAAAAGACACTAAAAAACACTCCCGAAATACAAAAAAAAATTATTCATTTATGTGAGGTTTCATCAATGAAAATGTTGGTTGAAAAAATATCGAAAAAACGAGAGGGGTGTGCGCCGTTGATGAAATTTTCGAGATGGTCGATCTGAAATAAAAAAATCAAATAGTTTTAGGTTCAGTATGTTAATAGCTATAGCGTGAATACGGCGATTTTTGATTTTTAAAAATTGGCAAAATAGCGGGCATTTTTCGAAAAATTACGAAAAAATATGATTTTTGACACCTACTGTTTGTTATCGTCAATTTGAATTTTTCCCATCAAAAATAGATAATAACCTGTGCCTGAAACGTTTATCAATAAATATCAATTAATTCTATAACCAATCAAAACCAAATAAAGGAATGAATGTTGTATAAATATAGCAAAACAGAAAGATGTGTTTGTCTTCAGCTAATGAATCTATAAGGGTTTCAAAAATAAATATGACCGTACCGTACAAATTGAAGGTCATGGTAGATTAGTGGCTATAGAGTATCTTGTGCTGTTTTTGGTTGACATGGGGACATGAGTTTTTATTTTATAAAGGGTGGGTGAGGGTGATAGATGAAGTAGCATAAATGCATAATAGTAACATCATATCTAAAACTTTGGGTCTTATTTAAAATATCAGTTACTATGTTTTTCGGGATAATAACATCATATTGCCGATTTAGGTTTATCACGTCAACATTTTAGTATGCTAACCATTTTCATTTAAATGATTCGATTGCAGATCATTGTTATCTATGGTCAGAGAATGTTTTTAGTATTTGATGTTCAGTAAATGCAAAGGCCATTAGTTTCATCGAATTGAAACATCAAACATTAAACATCAAAACATTATTCGTTGTTAAGCGTTTTGCTGAGGCTGAAATCTAAAACGACCGTTTAAAAGTTAACACTTCAAATACCTCGTCCAGGTTGATTAGCTGAACTTATATGTAATTATCATTGGGAAACCCGTTTGAACCATCATATGCAGAGCATAGAAGTTATATAAGTTAAAGCTGAATCGATTGATTGCAACTGGTTTGGAGAAATCGAATTTGAATATCGTTCGTCGGAAATGACTATCAGACCTCCAAGGGCACCATTTTTGAACCATTTTCGGTATCAACACTTCATCAATGCTTAATCTTCCGCGATTTCCAACAGGTTTTCACAACATATTCACAAACAGTTTGGGAAGTCAATTCAAGTGATAGTGAAAGCAATTCCTCCGAAAATCCACTTCATTGCGATATTCATTTCTAAACCTGTACGAATGCACGGGCAAGCAATTATTGAGGAAATAAATTGAAAAGGTCGACCACTCATATGGTCAGAATGGGATGTTAGGATCTCAAAACCTTTCATTCATATTAAGCTATTTCTTGTTGAATTCATTCAATGGCATGTGGTCGATGAAATTGCATGTAAATCTGTTGAGTGGGCTCCGAATTGTGTCTTTTGCGATTGAAAGATATTCGATGGTTGGATCATTGCATTTTCAACAAATATTTTTTTTTCAATACCGGCTAAAGTTTTTAACGTTGATACTATGAAAAATGTAAAGTAATATTAATTGTGCCCAGCATTTACGAAGATACATTTATGAGTAGACATCTGCTATTAATTGAGAATGAGAAACAATAAGAAAAATAATGATTAGTTCCTTGTCGGCGATGATTGAATTGTTTGAGATAGTGTAGATACACTATCCAATTAACTTTGAGGTTGCTTAAAGTTGTTTGACGTTAGCCATTAGTGCAATCCAATTTGAAATGAAAGTGAAAACAATGGGTAGAAGTCATAGGTATGTTTGTGTGAATTGTTGCTATTAAGTGGTCACATAAACAGCCGAAAGATCAGGTGATAAGTGTGCAAAATGAAATGTGTGAAATTTCGCAAGCCATCATACTTCACAAAGAAAAGAAAAGAACACTTGATTAAAACTAAAAACTTTTCCCAAATTCTGGTATCTACCATTTACTGGGTAAATCTTTCATTCATGAATCCGTCAATCACTGTTGTCTGTTTTCAGTTTATAATAGACCTGGAAAAATTGTTTGATGCCTACAATTTTTGTTGACTTGGTCGAAGAAAATACAAAGACGATGCCCTCATTTTCTCACTTGTTTTGTTTATCTAAATCAATGTCTTGACATTTTTTCGATGATTCAGCAAAATTTGTGTATAACAAAGCATGTATTTTGACAAAGACTATATCTTTTCTTAGCAAAAACAGAAGAGGAAGTGAACTACTTTGAAGAGAAGAGTGTTAAATATACATTTGACTGAGTAGATTTTCGTTGCTGTTTTTTGAGAACTCTATAAATTGTCAAAGAAAAGCTGAACGAGAACAGTGAAAGCTTTCTAAATGTTTGATTTTGAAAACAAATGTTTTAAATTGAATACTTAATGAGGAAATTCTAGTGAAAGTCTTGCATGTATTTTTGATGAATCAAAGTAAGTCTAAATATGGAAATTGGATAGTTAAACCCAAATAAAATCCCGAGTTACTAAATGATATTGTAAGAATCTGGCCAACTGAGCCAAATATATTTAGTTTCTAGGTTGGTGAACGCTAATTATATTGAGGAAAAGCAGATTGTTGGTTTGGATTGAAGTTTTATTTGAAGGATGAAAGATTCATTATCTCATTGTCATCAACAGCAGTGAGTTACACTTTAAGCGCTGCTCCAGTCAAAATAAACTTATCCACCAGTCAATGGTATGAAAGGCATAAACTATCATAGAATGTACCTAATGATAATTTCAAGATAGAAGTTGTGTATTGCAAGCAGGAATTTTAAATTCGCACCAGTTCCTTGGTTCTATTCGGGGATGGGTACACAAGCATATTTTCGATTTCTTCAAAATACCAAATTCGAATAGACGTGCTATTAATGATGTCCTTTGTAAAACTATTCATACTTAATGAAAATAGTAAATCATGGTTCAAAAATTCCATTAAACTTACTAAATGCCAGACTTGCATTGTAAATAAGGAACAATTATTTAATTAGTTTTCATTTCCAAGCTGAGGTTTCTTTATGTAATTGTAGCGTTGACTTCAGTTTAAACCAAATCAATACAATTTCAAACAATAAAATTTGCTAATATTTAAGCACAAGCTATTTAAGTTACTTTGAATCTTAGATAAAAATGTTTACACGAATATAGTTTGGAAAGAGTAGATGCTGAAGAATAAAATATGCCATCTTTTTTGTTAAGCAATGTGTTATAAAATGTAAAATAATAGTTCGGTATGATAGTATGTCGAATTTCTTAAAATATATATCAGGAACGTGCTCCGAGCACTGTTCTGGAATCTGGGTACCGAAACGTATTTTTTTGAATTCCAAGCAGTTGCGTGTAATCAAGATTACTCAACATGTATTTTTTTTCTATTTCAGAAGCTCGAACATTCGGCTTGAAGCGTCGCATACAAATGGCAATAATCCCGCTTGTCTTCAAATTCGGAGTGCTTTCAACATTGATATTTGTCCTCGTGGCTCTCGGTCTGAAGACTGTGTTCCTTTTGAAAACACTTTTAGTTTTGAACCTGGCAAGTATCATCGCCAAACTATTCATTTGGAAGTCAGAATTAACTGGAGCTAAGCATCAAGTGGCCTATTCTGTGATCCCGGCTTTTCCACAAGCACCATCGCATGCACCGTTTCAGCATGGCAAGGAAGTTCATTTGCACATCCACAACGCTCATGGGACAGAAACCTGGGAATCACCATCCCCACACAACCAACAAATCGAACCATATGGAAGCTACTCGAACCAAGCCATGTCGTATGTCCATCCGACCCAGCGAAGGAGTTTTAAGAAGATTCCTATGTCCTATAATACCCAGCAGCAGTAGAATCGTTACCTTCAAAGGATACCAAAAATAGAGATAAATATTTAATGTTATGTATTTAAAGTATTGTAGTATTTATTTAGATATCAGATACTTTAAGTTGAAGCAGACGTCAGGTGTACAACGTGCTAGTGAATGTGGAAATTGTAAATAGCTAAATAACTTAATAAAATAAATTATTCAGAACTGATGCGTTTTCAATTCATGTGTTAGCAGCTCACATTGCAAGTGAAGAATTTTCGGAAGATATGACTGGCATAATGCATTATTTACGACTGTAATTTTATAAGGGATTTCAATACATCAAGCCAATAGGAAGACAATTTATTTTATATGCTACCATTATTTTCACAATTTTCGAAAAAATCGTTAAAACTCATTTGGAAGGTATTTAAAAGGCATTTCAAATTTAAACTGGCAATTAAATAAGTGTATATGAACTATAATTTTAATTATTTCTCCACTAACAGTATCCCGGGTGTGTAACGATACTTTTGATTCATTTTTAATATTGTGAATTTCTCCGGTTGACGTCTTGAAATACGTTGTTAGCTGATAGGGTTGGTATTGAAGAGCCAATCGATGTATCGATTTCCAAGAAAAACCCATAAGCATACCTACAGTTTTTTTAAATTTTGACTTGCATATTCAAGATCTTGGTTTTTTTTAGTGAAAATAAAATCTTCTATCAAAATTGTCATTAGAAATTGAATGAATTTGGATAAGAACAAGACGAGTTCATTGAATGATGGAAATAATTTTTTTAAGTTCAGTTTATTACAGTAGCATTAATCGATACGAGAAGTCCTTCTAGGAGGCAGTACATATTTGGCTTGTCTTTATAGTGTCTGTTGTTCAAAAGCTATGAGAGAAGTTTAAAAATAAATTCGCGAAAATGTATGTCAAATGTATTAACATATACTTGCTTTGTTAGTAACAAATGATATGCTTCTTACGCCATCATCTAAAATAAGTTTTGTCGACTTTACAGGCAGAAATCAAATGATGATAGCGAATGATTTTGTTACAATAATGTGAGTTACAAGTGAGTTATTGTTATGGAAAAACTGCATCTACTATTTATCGTGATAATCGGATTTCACTCCAATTTTTGGAAAATTGACCGCATGACAAAAGGTGATGGTATGATGAGAAAGGATTATATATCAGATAGTGCAATAATACCCAACCGCAGATAAGTGTTGTGAAATTTGGTGCCTTTATTAATCAATAATTTGCGTATCTCATATAGTATACCAGAACTTAAATTTTGTCAGCTAGTAGTGTTGCGTTTCAATAGTGATACTTTCACGTAGCCAAATCAAACATAATGGCATATATATGTATTAGAAAATAAGACAATATATTCACCACTTATTAAGAAATAAGCTAATCCAGCTGAAAGTTTGTAACTTTGATTCACTTTCGGAAGTATCAACTTTTCGATACATTTTGTTGATCGATAAAAAAACCGTTTGATCTTATCTGATAAATTTCGTTCCCCTTAACAGTTTTGTTTTTTGGTCCATGTTGCAGTTTAAAGTATCTTTTTTTATATATCAGTATCCGTCTGCATCTTCCATTTGGGATTAGTAACGTTGGTGCGCAAAAGGTTGGGAAATATTGAGTGGATTCATTACCATCCATTAAATGGATTGTAATATCCTTTTAATTATTCTTTTGAAACGCAATGTTTCATACAGCTGCGTTAATTTTAAAAATCGATTTAAATCGTTTGTGCCAGCAAAACTCAAACCGTTTTATTGAATAAGTAAATACTGTAGGAATTTTTTTTAATTTTAATAATCTACCAAAATATCCTTCAAAATTTCACGAATGATATTCGTGAACCGTGAAAGCCTCATTGGACATTCAAGGTAAAGTAGTAGGAAGAGACATAGTTGAGTTATAATCTGTAAAAAATATGTAATAATGTAAGGTTTTTTGATAAATTTAGTCTACTTTCACGAAGAATAAATGTTTCGCTGATAGATGAGCTAAATAATTATATACGGTTTTAAAAGTTCAAAAGTTAAAATTATATATGGTCCAAAATTTTTGTACTCGTTTTCTGAATTGACATTTGTCCACATTGTAAAAAGGAGTTATCAAATATGAACGTTTATAATGTTTATTATGTTTCTACTTGTTGTTTAATAGTAAAATATCTTGAAAATATGCTGTGAAAATTGAAGGTTAGAATTCAAGATATTTACGAAGTTAAAGCGAATAAAAGAGAAATGGTCATGTTACTACTTCGCTCGACACGTACAAGTTGCAACTGCTGTGCTATGCAAAAAGGACGCATCTTCATTCTATTTGTTTCGTTTGATTTCAGTTATTCATTTTTCACCTAGACTGTTGCTAAGTGAACTATTGCTATTAAGAGAAGCCAAATGTTTAATGTGTCGACCAGGTGCAGCTGATTAGTGTAAGAATAAATGTTCCATAAAGAATTTATTACTAATTGTAATTTATCATACAATAATTTTAAATTGGTACCCTACACACTAATAGTTATCTAATTTTTTACTAATTATTTTGAATAATATATTTTTGTGTTTCCTCGATTTTCAACGAAAGGAAAAGCCAATTTTTGCAAATTTTTGAAAAAGTCCACCATTTTGTGTTTTTAATAATATATATGTCAGATTCTACGTAGCACATTCACAAAATTGAAGTACATAAATTTAGTTTTGGTTCAGATCAGTACAATAGAACATAAGCACTCACCTTTTTTCCTCTTTTTAAGATTTTGTATATGCTATTGAGATAGGTTAGAACTAGCCCATTAAGTTAAGATAATTGAAATTTTGAGCGCCCTAGTGACCATTTAGTTCTTAGTATATAGAAATAAATGATAAGCTTTAGAGATTTTAAATGTTCAGTTTTTCCTTGGAACAATAAAGCAGTTTTAATATTTAAAAAATCGCACCTTTTTCGAGAAGTCAACTTTGACTCAAAAACCACTTATAACGTATATTACTACAGATTCGAACCTCCGAGTCTAGTCGACAGCTTTTTGCCTGCTAGTGTGCTTTTTGGTTAGCAACTTACTAACACTATGCTTGCAGGTTCAAATCTGTAGTAATATATAGAATAGCGACGTAGGCACATACGAACTAAAAATTGACAGTTGAAGTATGATGAGCTTAATCCATCAATAAGCCAATCGTGGTCGTGCTGTCTCGTAACGGATGGCTAATGACCACACCTGAAGAGGATGCCATCCGTCACGCCGAAACCACACTTTCCCACTTCATTCACTTATAACGTGTTTCTAAATTTATTGAAAACAAGTTTTGTTGTAGAATTCAAGATGCAAATAAAAACATTGAAAAATACTGATAAGGTTACATGCTATTTTTACTAAAAAAATAACAAAATATACCTGGATTTCTTTTATACAAATGTTCTTTCATGGAACATTAAGTGAGTAAAGATTAACTTAACTGATCCTAATACTATTTTTTAAGGAACTTACGAATTTGTTTTTCACTGATAAGAGTATTTAAATGGTCCTTTAATTTCAGATAGAATTCTGAGCTGTTCAATGAAAATATGTACTATTCCTACTGATTTTACACTAGTTTTCAAGATTAATTTAATTTCAAACAAAGTAACATATGTAATTATTTAGTTTTAATATAGAATAGCTAATCATTTGAAAAGAAACTGTTTCAGAAAATGAATATTTTTTATGGGAGGATATATACATTGGAATGTACTTCGCGCATATCGAAGTGGCAAATTTGTCGAAAAATTATGCATCGAAGCCAGAATTTGACTGTTTTAAGACGGATCTTCTACTAGAGAATAAATTTAAAATATATTAATATCTCTTAAGAAGCAATATTACTTTGCTCTGATACATTTACTTGGGTGAAATTGCGAATTCGATACTTTGCTATAAATTTTAAAAACGCTTTGAAACGGGTCCATTCATAGACTATTTCTGCACAATATACAAAATGATCGAGTGATTCAATGCATTCGAAAACAGTTTGGGACAACGTTTATATTCTTCATAAATAATCAGCAGGCATGAATCTTTTTTGACTTTCATTTGAAGTCTTTTCTAAATGGTACTGTATTTTTGGTGAACAATAAATTTTATAGGCTTAACAACCTTTTTAAGGCCTGTGCATAAAAAAATGCCATATCAATTTGTTATCCGCTTTCATTTCTTATTATTATGATTAATTAGTTTGAGAGCTGACTTGCAAAAACTACCAGGTGAAAGGGTCAGTATCACAAATGAGTCTGGTTCACTTACATTGATTGACTTACGCATATTCAACATATCTAAATTTTGGCTTTGCATTGGAGTTTCAGCAAAAAAAATAATTACTTTCTTTAACTTTCTCATGCCTATAACTTGTATCAATAAGTCATTGTTCATGCAAGAAAGTGTATCAATCAAAATTAAGATTGCCATCTTAATTTGCCAAACACGTGTAATTGATTTCATTCATCATATAGTTTACGAACTGAGATACTTCGTGGCATTAAATATTGGAAGTTTTTTTGCCCTGTAGCTCAAATTAAAGCCTAAAAAATTGACATTTCGCATGTCGATTAAACTAGACAAAGAGTTGATCATGAATACATTAATTTGAGTTCAACAAGCTAGAAAATAGCTTTAGGCTCAAATGTGAGGTGGTTCGATTAGGTACGAATTAGGCTCAGCTGTTATGATTGGCACTTGCCGATTATATTGATTGAGTTGTTGTTAACCAACTTATGAAAACAATCTAGATTAGTGTCGCGCAAGCAATCTTTCAATCAGATAAAATATAGGCAAGAAACTATTTTACCCCAATCTTTACTCAACAGAAATTTTTCTTGTGTTGTGTAGTATTGTAAAAAATTAATTATTTGGACGTCTTCTATTGTTTTATACAACAACATCAAGATATATATGTTCTTCAATCTGGATAAAGAGTACCTACGGATTGGAATTATTGAAAGTTGATCACAGTTCGTAGGTAGAAACGAATATTTAGATGTTCAAAAGCTTATGCCTATTCAAATTTATAAAGTCATCTCATAATTAGCCAATATTTCGGCAAATGTCTGACGTAGTCAAAGAATATTCAGTCTTAACATATTTTGAATCGAAAATACCAAGTAAATACGTGGATGACGCAAAAATGATAAAATAAATACAGCCTAAAGCGACATTTCAACCAAAAACGGTTTAAATTTGCCCGGAAGCCTTATAAGCTATAAGAAGATTATGAAATAGTAGCTGCAGGATGCTTCCAAGTGTGGAATGCTTGATTAGAAAGAATGACTCTTACTTCAAACTAGAATTTACTAGATATTTCACCTGATGGCTCTTGGACTCTTCAAAGTTAGGTAGGTAATCGGCCCAACTATACTGTTGACAAGCGTTATTATTGTTATTAACAATTTTCGAGCGTTTTCCCCGTTTTTTTGACATTTTTTTTCAAAATGACGCCATTTTGTCAAAAATCAATTTAAAAAATTCTTCATACTTCTCTGGCTGTTATTACGCTTTATCGACAATTATTTGTTTGATAACCATAACCTTAACAATTCAGGAGAAAACGGTCCGGCCGCGAAGCCATGAAAAAATAAGGCGTTTCTGGAGAAATGTTAGGGAGCCGCCATTTTGTTTTTTAAAGTTCTGAAAAACTTCAAAAAGGATATCAAATACTTGTACAATCTTTTTACTAAATTTTGATATGTTGTTGGGTTTTTGAGAAAAAAATTCTTAAAAATGCCTTTTTCCTACCTCTACAGTGGTGTTCTCCCTTAAAATGATTATATTTATCAGCTTCATTGATTAAACTAAAATACCAATCGGATAAATATATTGAAAATAAACTGACTATGAAGTGTGAGTAGAGCCAATTATTTCATTCAACAAATATGCCCAATTTGTTCTTAGGTGGAATGTATTTAGTTGATGCAAGAAATACTTTATGAAATGAAACTACATTTTTATGCTCGTAAGGAGACTAAAAATAATCCATGCAACTCAAATTTCGGCTTGAGTTCCGAAAATAGGAACTAATCACATACGAGAAGCAGTTTAGTAAGAAGAAAATCAATAAACACTACAAAGTGTTCAAAAATTACTCACTCACATTTCATTTAAGGAGTCTACACCAAATGTATGTAGACATTATTTAATGCAAAAGCTATTACAACTTCTTAAACTGTATTATTCTTACGAGAAATCAAGGTAAATTAGCAAAGAATGTTATGAGAAATTCTTGCAAGTATTCTAAATCCGCACATTTATCTAGGAAAAATTTTTTGCACCTCACAAAAGCTGCCTATAGTTTTAGTTTTTCAGAGCCTTAAGTTATTTTTTAAGAAAACAGTACCTGCCGTTTAGTAAGAAGGCAGAAAGCAGTGTCAATTTATTTTATCTAATTTGAGAGTCCAAGAGTTCAGTTTCATCAAGTGAGTCAACAACCTGTTTTATATTTTTACTAGTTGCGCCTGCAACTTTATTTACATGTACTCTAGTTTATGCATAGTTTAGTGGACATAAGTTTTTCATGTATGAGCTTTGAAAATGAATGAGTCTCGTCTTAGAAGACAAAATTATTGTTATTAAAATTATTATACCAACGACAAATAAAAAACCCAGCATTTTCACCCCTTTAAAGGCATTCATATGGTGCCACTTAGCACAGTTTGAAATAAAAAAAAATGCTTCGATTAAACACTAGACAAACTGTTAAACTATTGTTTTTGTTTGATTGATTTTGAATAAGCCAGATGTATTGATTGCCACCATAAAATATTATTTTTTACAAAGGGGTCAACAGAAGTAATACTTTAATTTGAAATTTTCGTTGAAATTAGTAAAGATATACCATACGCTTATGGTGGTGTTACTTATGATATAAAGAAAACATCATACGAATCGCTGTATAATAATAGTTTTTTTTGAAATGGTCTAATTTTTACGTCCTTAACTAGTCCTTACTCCTTAATCGCGTTTGTTTACTTAGATAACTTGTTAGTTCAAAAAGACACTGAACTTTCGCTATAATCCGTCCGCTTACATATCTCTGGCTAAATAAGTCTAAATTACTTCATTGCATGCCACTTGACGATAAATGCCGCCACTGGTACTATTCACACTGTGTTCAGTTATGTGCGCAAAATTCAACTCTGGAGAGAGATTTTTTTGCCTTTCGAACCTTTTCATTTTAGGAAATAAAAATATCCAGGATATAAGGCACCAGTAAGCTCTGCTTCATTAAAATGGTTTCCATTTGATATGTTATATGTTTTTGTTTTATATGTAGAGGCTTTGAGTTGCCTTTAATTTTTTTCTTAATTCCAATCAATTTACAGTCATCGACTGCTTTCTTGCTTTATTAAAGAATAGAACTCAGTTCAGGACAGCGATTGGTTTGCTAATTTTTCTGACGATTGTTTATATCTTTTGATCGATTTCGGGTATAGGAACGAAGTGCAGATCAAATTAAATGGAAATACCCTGGATGACCGCTGAAAATTTTATCGAATTTCATTCAGCCATCAGACAGACATCCAGATTAGGGTTGTTACGAATATTCACATCCGCATCCGCAAATGCGGAATATTCGCTTTAATTCAGAAATCTTCATCCGCATTCGCATCCGCATCAATAAATGCGGAGCTTTTACGGATGCAACAAGTAATGACATGCAAGGAAAGTTGGCGGGATCAGTCTGGCGCGTGCCTCGTGCCTGTTTGCTAGTTGCTTGCTATCTTACCAATAGGAAGGCACACATTGGTGACAAGATCCTACAGTTTGGTATGTTTTATCAAGGTGATTCCCTTTTCGAATCAATTACAGTGTTTGTTTAATCTGTTTATGACTCAGACAATCAACCGCATCTTACAGTACTTCAGGATTGTGTGACGCGCTGAAAAAGCACATTTTACATGAGCGTTTTTCGAAGAAAAAAGATGCGGTAAGTCTTCATGTCAAGGACAATAACATTGAATCAATTTTGCCAGAAGAGTGGAAAATAATAGAATGTTGTCTTGAACTATTGAAACCTTTTGAAGAAGCTACTCGTGAAATGAGTAACTCTCAGGCACTCATATCATTTGTGATTCCTATCATTCAAATGCTTATGAAAAACATTGATGACTATTTAACAAAACCACTGGATACTGATGCTATTCGGTTTGCAGTCTCAAATCTGAAAACACAATTTTCAGCGAAATTTTCTTCTTTGGAGGATAACAATTTATATGCAATTTCAAAGTACTTAGACTCTCGCTATAAGCATAAATTGTTCAAACCAATCACCGAAGAAAAAAATAAAAGATGAAATATTAATGATGGTAAATGATTCTGTCGTCACTGGTTCTCCTATATCGCCGCCAAGTTTGGAAAAAACAAAAAGAAGGAGGATGGAAGATTCGTTCGTCCCGGAGCCAGGAAAGTTCGGTATGTGTAACAGGAGTTGCTTAAAAAGCGATCCTACCATCATGATGTTAGATTCATCGAGTGAAAATGAAAATGAAAATTATAAAACTCTAGACTTCAAATACTAATAAGTAAGTCTAAAAGCTGTGTTAATTTTGTTTTCAAAATATGACCAAATAAGACATATTAAAATTAAAACGATTTTCATTTATTTATGTACTTGAAATTGAAATATCTTTAAAGAACTGCTTAAATCCGCATTCGTATCCGTGGATGTGAACCTCTAATAATTCGCATCGCAATTTTTGCATCCGTAACAACCCTGATCCAGATACACTGATAGACACATCGATTTTATGTTTTTGCATAGATTTAAACAATATTCAATGATTATGAGTGTGATATTTTTTTAAAAACAAGTTCATTAATCATTTTTTTTTGTAAATTGACTGCATAGTTAAATTGAAAGTGAAAACTACGGGTCCTAGTATCACGAAAAAAATAAGATATTTGCGTACATATTGTAGAATTTTCGGTTAGACGAATGCAATGAAGTAAATTGAATTTAATTAAGAGATATACAATACACAATCATCGGCATTAATAGGTTGTTCATTTTTAATAGGAGAATTTCAAAGCAATTAAATAATATGCACGTCTTGTACATAATGATGTTCGTAAAGTGAAACATGAAAAAACTATATCTGCCAAGATTTCAAAACCAAAAACTTTAAGTTACCTTATTCTTGTATTCAATCATCGATATGACTTTAGTGCCGCATTGCAGGCATTAAAACTGGAAACAATCTAAACTACGAAAGCTCATGATCGCCCGAAATATTCAAATTTAAGTAAGATTCGAGAAAGCGGAAACGAGAAGCTGGAAAAGCTTTTTGAATGGTATACTCGAAGCCCATGTTGGTTACTTCGATGAAAATTGGTTTTAGAACGAGAAATGGTATTTGCAATAAAATGGTTTGTGAATTAGGTTTCCAGAAAATTTGTTTTGTTTTTCCCAAATTATACACAGTATTTTCTGAAATTGCAATGGAAAACCTAAAAATTGCTTTTGAAACAAATACGAAAAGTAAAAGTAAATCAATAAATCAAATGATCCCAAGCATTTTCCTCATGGATGCGTCTCCCAACTTTGCAGGAGTGGCATGCGTTCGTCAGTATTCATTTTTAATTTTTAATTTTGTGAGTAGAACTGTTAATTTTAATATTTTGTATTATTTATTATATTTCTTAACGTGGTTTTTATTTAGCATATAACACTGAAGCTGTTATTGGGGTTATTAACACTTTAATATTAAATAATGTATTTTATTCACTTGCAAGGAGAAGGATTTTTTTAGAATTAAAATATACAGTTCTGATTAAACTAAATAAGTTAGTTAATTCATCCATATATTGTCAAACTTATTCATAAGAGCAAAGCTAAGATTAGAGTTAATAAAAGATGATTTATTCTTGTAAAATTGTACCGAAATAGTCCCATTTGATTGTTAAAAAGAACTAAAGAGTATAACGAAATAAAAATGAAAGTGCTTCCATTAAAAGTGTTTTGAATGACCGTTTCAAAAAAATAAATGATGACGATGAAGCCCCATCTTCACTTTTACATTAATATTGTTTTCATCTATAAAATAATTTGCTCACCCATGTCATAAAAACATTAATTAATTAATATTAAATTTTGCATTTGTGGTAATCAACGCTTTGCACGGTAAAATGTTTTACAGTCATTACTTTGCAAGATCATATGCTTAAAGCAAAATTCTTTGATCAAATAAAAAACTGTAGTTTTTACTAATTGAAAATTAATAGTATTCGATAACTTTTGAAAATGGAACTCTGGTATAAATTTAGTGAGAATTGTTTTCAAACATTTCGTAACCACTAAATTTAGTTAAATATCCTTCCCAGTATATGGGCAAAAAATTAGGGTTTTTTTCATAAAAAGTAAATTTTTGTGCTGATTTGCACAACCCAGTTATCAATGTTTATAAAACTTATAGACTCTAAACAGTTTTGTGAAAATACAAGAGAGTTATTTTATGCTTACAAAAAATTAAACTAAAATTAAAACAAATCATTAATAGTCACTATGTAAAAACGTTTCATACAAATGAAATATTGTTATATTATATTATTATTGTTATATAATATTGTACCTGATATCTCTCGTTCTAAAGAAGTTGCTTTTAAATCAATCAAAGCTAATTAATATTTACATAATTTAAGCAGATTTTCAATAGTTTTCACAGTATCGGGTTTTTATTTTAATGACAAAACTGCTTAAATTTTGAGAAAAACAATATTAATATTAAAATATTAATATTAATAATATTATTAACATTATTAATATTATATTATTAAATATTAATATTAAATTTTGCATTTGTGGTAATCAACGCTTTGCACGGTAAAATGTTTTACAGTCATTACTTTGCAAGATCATATGCTTAAAGCAAAATTCTTTGATCAAATAAAAAACTATAGTTTTTAGTAGTTTTGTTCTTTAGTGTTCGTAAGATTTCAATTTCTTCCTCCCTCATCATTTGTAGTACTATTTATTTTTGACATGCAATTCAACCGATTATTGGTTGCATCTTGAATGTTTTTCAAGACCACCTGCAGAATATAGTCTCATTGATGAAAAATGGTGAAAAACACAAATTCAGTGATTCAGTGCCGCAGCGATGGAAATTTTGGAAATGGCCATAGCATGACAAAATCTCTTCAGTCAGCGTAGTAGAACAAAACTGCATTTATTTTCGCTACCCCCTTTTGTCTTTCAAGCAAAGATATGAAAAAAATAACGTAGAAAAGGCTTTGTAACCTGCCCCTCATACTACATCTGAATATTATTATTTAAATTAGGATTATTTTCGTGCTTAATATTTTTGATATCTATGTAAGTATTACTGGGAAGTTGATCGTGTGAGCCTTGAGAGTCGCACCTCGCGGATTGTTTATTTCCAATCATTTCATTTTGCTCTAACTAAAAAATAACCCGGATCGAGCGCTGTTTGTACTATAGGTACGTTTGAAAAACTTGATTTCATAATTTTCTCCGCTTAAGGACATAATAGAAACCTTTAAAAGGGAATGATACAAATTTGAAAACTTATTGTTGTCGTACCAACGAAGTTAAGGAGAATCAAGCTAAGATCTGAAACCGTAGCAAAAGTAAGGATCTATAATGATATTATAAAGAAAATAAAAAAGTGGACACATGTTTAGATCGACTTTGATTTGGCTATCTATTGAATTGCTTCCATTGAATATATTCATCATTTGTTGAAGTTTAGTAAATAACACGAAAATGATCGAGCAAGTGCTACCAAGTGAAACTTAAAACTCCTGGTAGAATCCCAGTTTGGTAGCTTTTATTTGTCTTTGCATAAACTATTCGTCAGAAGTGCGATTTTTTCAATCCAGTCAATTTTTACTTTCTTTCATCAACATGCGTGTTCAAAAACCAATTTGACCAAATTCTTAGTTAGAAAACATTGTTATGTTTGTTGAATCCATTTCATCTCCGAAGAAGGCTCTGACTCGTGTTGTTTATAGAGTCAACATAGAGATTTTTTTGTCTGGAAAGCTGACTGTTTGCCGTCATGTTTTATTTACTAGTTACTGCTGCGATAATATGCAGTAGCTGAGATTTTTATTCACCGCAAATGGTTAACGCAAAGATAGTTTTTCTGTCTGACTTAGATCTGCACAAATGACTGGTTATAAATTGATTATGCACATTTAGTTGTTTGTTTACAGATGTATCATGTTTTTATGGGTAAGAAGAAAAATATGTTGTGAGAAGATTATGGTATGGGGAAAAATTTCAGTGTTTATTTATTTATGAGATTTTTGAATTTGAAAAGTTTTGATGGATTTTGAATTGTTCAGGTTTTGCTATAAGTTTGCGATAAAGTCAGCGAATAACGTGCAAAAACTGTCTTTGAAAATAACAATTGCAGCAAGAAGGATGCAGCTCCATTTTGGCATTTTTTGGATTAAATCCACTTGTTAAATATGTTCCTTCTGTCATAGAGTAAGCATTGTTGAAAATTATAAGTAGCAAACCATGCATAGTCGCATAGAATATAGGCAA
The DNA here is from genome assembly GCA_963942545.1 of Oxycera nigricornis. Lineage (NCBI taxonomy): Eukaryota > Metazoa > Arthropoda > Insecta > Diptera > Stratiomyidae > Oxycera > Oxycera nigricornis. The sequence continues at coordinate 24,107,918 of OZ012663.1, read as the reverse complement.
AATATACCTTCAAAATTTAAATTTTGAAAGAAAACTTATAATTTCCTAAAAGAAAAAATCCGGGTGTCTCCTTCTTCCTATAAGTGGTTCAATTTTTTTTTTCTAATGAAGTTTTGCTTTCATATTTTATGCTTCTTGCAAACAATTTTACAAAATGGAGAAAAAACCGATAAAATTCTTTCACGATTTCGATATGCAAATCAAACAAATTGTTGTTGGTGTTTTCTGTGACAATATTTTGCACTTTCTTCGAAGCAATTTTATCATTTCTTGCATTATCCATTTTCAATGAGCAACCATTAGTACTTGTAGCTATATGGGTATATTTCCAATGATACATTTAGCTCTCATGTCTAAAAGACAACAGACTTTATCACGGTGGTATGCACAATCAGCACGAGTGCATACTACACCTGCCATGACCGATTCTTAATAAGGTATAAAATATGCTAGAGGATCTTGTCTATAGTTGCTGGTCAATTGAAAAAAAAATCTGTCACATAATGGCCATAAAACCATAATGAAGATGACATAGTGGTGTAGGAGACAAACATGTGCAAGAAGCACATTCTTCCTGCAGTTGGCTTTTTCTTCGATGTCGTTGTTTAACAGTCAATGTGTTGAGAAAATAAGTTGATTTTGATCGAATAAATAGTGGCAGTGTGGGAATATATGTCTTTGGGGAGTGCTAGGCTCTCTTAAGCGGCTTCAGGTTGTCGGGGTTAAGCTCAAGGAAGACCATAAATATTATTTTTTGGTTATCCCATCATTCGTGAAATTATAAATCCCATCATTCGTGAAATTATAAATTATTTTAAATACTTGTAATCGATGTCAAATAAAGTTATTCATGAAGTTTAACAATTTCAAATGATAAAATGCTTCAAGTGGGCCAAGTATCAGTAAATGTATCGAAAATACGATTTTATTTCTATTTGATTTCCTTATATTACGTAAATTTTTTATTGCTACTGATGAAAATTTTGAAGAGCAGTGGAATTTCAGATATTCAAATCAAGTAAAGCAGTCTTCAACGAATTAAAGCGTAAACCTTTCAGCAACAAAATCTAATGGTAAATACTAGAACGTGATTTTATGATTTGAATTTTCAAAACAGGTGATGTATTCTTCTAGTGCGATTGTTCCGTAAGTGTTTTCTTTAGCTTTAGCAACTGATAAAAATTTCTGTATATTCAAAACTGCAAAACATTCAACAAATTTCATTGGTAAATTCTTCCCTATCAACCAAAAATTTGGTGAAAATACTAAAATCAAACTACAATCTGGTTGAATAAAATAAGATTTCTTGTATGAATCAACTAAGGCATATATTTACTGAGATCACGGAATTTTTTTTATGTACTTATAACACGAAAATTATTTGATTCCAATATTTCCGTGGTTGTATAGAAATTTTTTAGTATATGGTTAACAATATATTAAGCAACAATGAACATGATACCATGTTCCTTTCCAGTTATTCGATCACAAAAGTGTTGGCAAAGTTTGAGTATTGCTGATTAAATACGAAACTGGTAATATATGCTTCGATTGTCACCTGCCAATTTTTAAAAAATGGCACCAGTAAATTAATTAATTGACCTTTTCTTAACAAGCAAACATCTGGGATCAAAATAGACATTCTGTTTGAAAATTATTCGTCATTTATTTGAATTTGATGACGTGGGGTTTAAAAAATTGATTTGAATTAATTATTTCACACTATCTTAAAGGGTAAATAATCGTTAAGCACCTCGAAAGTTGAGTACCTATGAGTATAGATTGAATATTGTTTTTTGATTAGCTTGCCCAATTTCTAGAAACATTTTCAAAAAATGCCTTTCGTCATCAAAATGTTTTCAAAGTTGCATCAAAAATCCATGGGAATGCAAAAATCCGAAATCATGGTAACTCATGGATTCATGTTTACAACTGTAGTTTCTTGAACTAGATTTTTTTTTAAAATAAAAACATGAACTTTGAAAAAACTTTCTGGCTTTCACGTAAAATTTTATAGTCAATGGCTTACAAAAATTAAAATACACAAGATTTTGAAAATGGTTCGATGAACAAAACAAATAAAATGATTAAAAAAAACCTTGAATTTTTTTGGAGTTATCGTGATTTGCATGTCGAGAAAAGTTGTTTCTAAAAAAACGCGTTTGAAATTTTGAAATTTCTCAGCGTACGCTCAGAATCCCCAACATTTGAATTACTCAAATTGTTGTTACTACGCCACCACGTTAAATTTTTAGATATTTTTTTTCAGACGTTTTTTTAAGTATATAAAATAATAATCATTAAAAAAACAAAACACAGTTCATTGAAATGTAAGGACATATTTGATCTCTTAAATTCTTCAAAGAATTCGAATTTGAAATGAATACAGTCATGATTTACCATAAAAACATGCTAAAATTATGCGTTCTGAAACTATTTGGAATTAAATAACTAAGCAAAAAATATATTCAAATAACATATAACTTAATGAACCTTTTGAATTAAAGATGGCCGCAGGAAGGTACAGGGAAAAGCAGCTGCAACTTTATGGAAGGAAACTAAGAATGTGAACAATTTCTTAATGTATGTTTCGTACTTGTGTTTCCTTATTTCAAGACAATTGTTGATTTCTGTTTCCTTAAAATTTCCAGAAATGCACTTGAAATGTGTGCAGAAGCCTACAAATTGTTCATATCCTATTTATTGTTATAATAATAGTAGTTTATTTTAAATGTTCTTGAACAACTCATAGCAAATTTGAGAATAATTAATTACAAAAAATGTGTTGGCTAATTTTAAGCTTGGGCTCAAAAGCAACAATGAAGTATTTTGTATTCTTGTCTTCAACCAAAAATATCAAGATTCGATCAAGTGATTTCATTCAGAAACCCAGACTGTTTATTCCAATGAATTTTCCTCTCCGTATGTGGAAAAGATTTTCTTTAGTAGCGTGCTAAGCGTTTTCGCATTTTCGCTCACCATCTTCAATGGAAGTGTCGTCTTATTCCAGTTCTTCCGGTAGCGGCGGTGCACGCCGTATAAAAAGACAATCGGAGCAGCAGGTGAGCTTCAATTCCGCGGCGGCCGCTTTTTTATTCATAGATTGCAGACAGACTTGGACGATGATGGAAGCATAGCGTCTCGGTGTAAAACTATTTTTGTGGTTTTCCGTTTAACAGCCTGCAGACATAGTGAAAAGTGTTTATTTTCAAATAAATTGTATACAAGGACTAAATAATCGATTAAAACAAGCAAATGTGTTAATCGTATCTTAAAGTAAAAGTTGGTATTTTGGTCGTGGAAAGGAAAAGGATATTTGTCAGAATGGAGATCAGGTTTATAGTAGTTTTGCTTAGTGCCTTTCAAGCAGTGTATTGTGATGTTGGTGCCACACACAAGGATGGTGTTACAAAAAAAGGTATGAATCATATAGAAAGTAAGGATCAAAACCGATTCAGTAGACATTATCATGTCTAAATCGTTGAATTTTTTCTCAAAACATATATTGATAATTATTAAAGTGTTTTCAAAACAACATTGTATTTTTAACACAGATAATGTATTTTTCATGCAACGAATTGCTTTCAAGCTATTTTGAAGCTTGTTTAAGGTGTTTCAAGTCTTTTTTTGAATACCTCTCTGAATAATATAAAGTGAATTTCTTTTCTGAATTGAAACAAGTTTCAGTCTTTTCAAATAAGAGTCAAAGAAGTTGTTTAGATTAGTTAAAACGGCTAAAGTCCTCTGAATAAAAGATAAAATTAGCAGCGTTTTTTGTTTTAACTTTGGAAGGACTATTTTTAAGGGACATGAAAATTGATTGTCAAAACTTCAATTTGTGATTTTATCAAAATTTCTATACTAAAAGACAAGAATTGCTTTTTAAGCTATAAATGATACCTATTACTTCTTCGATTGTCGGAACGATATCATCCATGAAAAGCATCTACTAATAGTATTATTAACTCTAAACCTTTCTTAAGTTTATGTCCACCATCCGTTTTTCAAAAAGGCGTTTTCTCATGTTCAAATTAGAACTGTTTGTACTTTACATGAAGTTCATCATTTGTTGTAACACGTATCTATTTTGAGCGAAATCTATGTCGTTGAGTTTCGTCCTATTCACAGGCTCTGCAGAAAATATATTGGTATGAATTTGAATAAAATCTGTGAAAATTTGTGAATATGATATTAATCATTCGATATTTATTAGGGCTAGGTTTTCAAAAAGACTTTCCTGAGTGTGATTTCATTATTTCGTTGAAGTGTTAACTTCATTTTGGCTTCTTGATATATTTTAGAATGAGCTAAATCACATCCATGTCATCAAAAAATTAGATGAACTACTGATTTATGTTTTCTGTACGTAAATAATTCTTTTGATGGCTTAATCAAATCTTCAACATTTTGTTTAATTTGTGCTAACACATCGGTTACGAGATTTGAAAAATTCGTGACTTACTGTACACCACGGAATCAGAACTGTTTTCTATTCTTTATATTGTATGCTACTCCAATTCTTCTAGAGCAAATATCATATCCTATAACAGTTACTCTAGCTACCCAAAATGGGAAGAAAATGCCCATATATAACCTTCTAGTCATTGCGCAAAGTGACACTTCTAAGTCGGCCTAAAAGATCTGATTGGTCAACTTGTAACTAGTATGATTGAATTTCATTTGATCCATTTAATCTGATTATGGAACACAGTTTAACATCCTGTTTACGATCAGTCAATTATTTAAGTTTGGGAAGTAAAGATTTAATATTTTCTATGACATGATTTTGCGATGCTAGTCTTACCAGATCTACGGTTTTCTGGATGAAAAGTTCAGACTTTGCTTGAACGTTAAAAAATTGAGTTCTAGCCATGTCATATCATTATATGTATCATGTGAATATGGATTATTTTCTATCATGTATTTATCGTTCTAATGGAAGGAAAACGATTGAGAATTAGTTTCGAAAGATGTGGCAAAGTTTTTTTTTTGAATCGGAATTCATGACAGAAATATCAGCATAGTTTTAAGCATGATTTAAAATAAGACACTCAATGTTTGGGAGACTGTTATGTGTTATACTTTCGATTAAATTGTTTTTTCTTCTCATTATATATTTTATTATCTTATTGTATTCGGTGTCCATTGCCTGCCATATTTAACTGAATATTTTATAATGTCAAGATTTGTTGCATATATTTATGGTATATTTACAACTAATTCATTTGTATCCTGTAAGGGGCTGTTTTTCGTGATTATTTTCCAAATCCAATTTGGATTTCACATTTCTTCGCAGAGAATTGATTTTGAAGAAGTAAATTGGCAACATTTCTTGCTGATTTATTTAGTATTTAGCTTGAGGTCATTTTTCATCGATGATTTGATTGCATGACCTGCATTGCAACTGAAATTGAACCATATATTTACAACTCAAAAATAGTTGCTTTTACAAATGACTTGGTTTAAAACATCGAAAAAGTACTTATTATGTAGAGTTAAGGTATTTTCTCATATCAAATTTAATTATTTCCCTAGCCTTGAAAGATGTTTCACTATCTGAGCATATTTTAAAATTACAATAAGATTTTCCAACTTTACATCTTCCAGATACGAGTAGGCAAACTAGACCAAAGATGTTTGAATTGTGCGTGGTGTGCTCTTTGCTATTATCTCATTTATTGCTTGGTTCTCTATTTCCGTACAGTGAATTCGCCATACATTCAACATAGCTGCTGGTATTTTCGAAATATACATTTGATGTTTTTTTTAATGTTGAAGCTCAAGAAGCTACCATCTTTAAATATCTTTAATTAGAAGGTAATTGCTGCTATGCGAGCAATGCTTCGAACACAGTTTTCACGTAGTTCACTACATTTATACAATTGCTGCTAAAATTCACTTGGTAGAATCTTTTCTCATACATCACCTAGCACGGGGTTGTCTTATTTTTAAAAATTGAATACAAATTTAAAGTTAATATTTCAAACTGACTTGCCGTCCCTTATGGTAGGTGTGTCTATTAAAGGGTTTTTTTGTAAAAACGTAAAATATTAAATCTAATTTATTTCAAATGAGTATTTGCTACATAAACCGACCACATAGCATCAAACAATCTTATCTCTAGTTATGTCTTTAATTTAATTGATTTAACTTTTTGCGCCTATTAATTTTTTCTATATACAATCATCGATATGCAATTCTTAAGAAAATGGCTATCAACTAAAGAAAGTCAATGAATGATATCAATTTGATGGCAAGCATAATAAAAAGTACCTATTTCGAACAGTCATGAAGAATGACCTGTATTACTAGTCTATCGAATATTTTTCAGCACTAGACCATTGAGTTATTTCACTTTTATCTACCAAATAAAAGTGGATGTTCATTCCATCGTTTTAAGGCTTTGATCGAAAACCCAATTTCTAATTAAGGTTGTGGAGTATGTTTCAAGAAGCGTTTCACTGTTACTGTTTAAATTTATTGAATAATCTTTTACGATTGTAATTTTCATTATCGTCACTGATTTGCCATAAAAATTAGATAAATTGCTTTCTATTAGCTATTTGGTGCATAAATTCTGGAAAAAAAAATTAATCAAAAATCTGCAAAGCTTTGTTCGTCCTTAAATTGATTTATTTGCATTTTGAAATACGTTTTTCATTTCAATATGTCTGCTTTTAATTTCGAAACATTTGAATAATCAAGAAAGTTATTTGTGAAAGTGTCATAAATATAGCACCCATTCTATTTACTTCCTTCAGAAAATGAAAGAAACAATTATCTTTTTATTCACGACTCGCACTTGTTCCTAGACACGCATACTGCATCATTGATTAAAAGTAGTGTGGATAAAATTCAACGATAAAATGCACTTAACAGTTTAATGATCATAAAATTTTAAAAGTTAATGAAACTCTCACGCCCTATAACATTCTCGATTTGTTTATATATATGTATTAACAAATTTATCACACATGATTATGTTTCATTTGTCGACACCCGAAATCCACGTTGATGTTATCATTTTCTAACAGAATTTCCCTTTTTAATGCACACGACCTCTGCAATGGAGACGATAATTGCTTGTTACGGCGTTGAATAAGACGTGCATGTTACATGGAAAAAATGTGTCGTTGCTGGTAATGTCGACCATTTGCATTGTACTTTCGTTGAAACCTAACATGAGTTTTGTATCTAATTTAAAATTGGGGATGCTTTGGTGAAATCACTGAAATCGAAACGTGATGTTGGCCGCAAAGTGTTTTGGATGCAAGTGGGAGTGAAAAAATTATAATGTATTTGACATTCATATTTGGTTCTTGAAGATGAGAAATGTGAGGCTCAACAACAAGGATTTTATCAAGAACATAAACAGTGGCAACTATCTGACCCAAAAACGAGATATTTATATGCACTTGAATGCTGCTTTCCACTATGAAATGAATTGAGAAATGAAATGGAAGGAAACTTTACAAAAATTGGTCTTATTTTGTAGATTTTCACTACATATAACCAATAAATTAGCAACTATTACACCTTGTAGTCTACATTTCAAGCTGCTGAATTTACAGAAATTGAAAATATATCAGGCTTCAATCAATTTGATACCAAGATACTTTCGTGGACAATTTCCTTTTCCGGTCAGTACAAACTGATCTTAGCACCATTTTTTATTGCCATAATCCAAACTTTTTCAGGTGCAATTTAATCCAATAAATCCTCTTCGCGACTTGTGATCTGATCCAATTTCGGAATCTTAGTGCGACTTTATTCTCACCAACAAGTGTTTCGATATCGGGGAAGTACCACATGCTATAATAGTTGGCAAAACGTCTTTCTGACTGAGTTAATGTATCTTTTTATCTGCTGATTATAGTCTTATTTTTCTAGTACGCGGACACCATTCAATACTATTATTATAGTTGCTCTAAATTATGCACAGCTGTAGGTGAAACCTATTGAAGGTCATTGTCAACACGACCATTATTATTTTTCATTTGTCCGCTCCAAAATAATGTCTTTCAACACTTGATCGTGGTCGAGTTGATGCATGAAATTGTTGAAAAAGCGTATTGCAGCTAGTATTTTGATATGAAGCTGTTGCATGGGACAAGAGAAATTGCAAGTTAACACGTGTAAAGCGTTACATACAATCTGCAGAAAAGAAAGGATTTGTTTGTTTATCTCATTTCATTGTAGCAGAAACATACCATTGGCTACATGATGAGAGGAAAGATGTTGGGATTGTCTGAACAGAACATGTTAAGTGCTTTTGACGTCTTGTTGATGATATATAACCCTGAAAACTCTCAATCATCGCAATAATTTTAAGCTGTGAATCTATGAGGATTCTCAACTCTTTAAGATCTATTTGTAAATTAAAAGGTGTTTTACCAAGTTACATAGCACTTCCAAGTCGATTGGACTTTTTCCAATGATATAGACTTTTTCCAAATGATTTGGAACTTGCCAATTGATTTAGAGTGTTTTCCAAAACATTTAAACTTTCCGCTAATGGTTTGTACATTTTTTAAAAATCTATAAACCCCAACAGACTTAATTAAGCTTACTGTTTACCAACATATTGGAGGTAAAACATAAGCTTAAATACATTTGAAAAAAGTTTACAAGTAATGTAAAAAGTACATTTGAGTACATTTGGCAAAAGGTCCAAGTGTTTCGGGAAAAAGTCTAGATCAATGGTAAAAATCGCAAATCACTTGCGAAAAGGTCTAAGTCAATTGGGAAATGCTTTTGAAAACCATGCTTCATACAGCAAGGAACAGGCAATACTCAATTGAGTATAATTATACTTCCTTATTCAACTGCTTTATTATCTGAAATATTTATTTTGGATGAAAGAATAAGCGGACCGAATTCATCTCCATTTTTAAAAATGCTTTGCCCTGTACTTCATCAGAAAAATTGTAGCCCTGAAAAACGCAATTCAATTCAATACACGAGTACATACATAATACATATATAATATACTTATATATGTATATATCTCGAATATAGTATATATGATATATAATATATTTGAAATTATTGAAAAAAATGAAGTCCTGTTTAAAGCAGTATTTTTTTTTAGTTTTTGTTAATATTTTTAGAACCATTTGAATTCCTAAGCAGATTTTGGTACAAAAAATGTGAACTTTCCTGAATTTAGCAACATAATTCTTTTGCATCATAATTTTTTAGCTTGGATGCAGTTTAATATCTTGTATGAAAATTTGAATTTTTCAGTAGAATTGAATCTTAAATAATGCCAATTATGGATTCTATGAATTTATGATAAAACAACACACTTGTGTATTGTTTTATCAGTTGTAACTGAAATATTTTGCGACAATTTTCAAGGCAGACAACATTGAATTGTCGACCATTTTCTATATTCAATAATCTTTTAAAGTTTTTTTATATTTGATTGATACTACTAAAAAAAATAAAGGAATTAGATGAAAGTTGTCCATTAAATGCTGCTTGAAGTACAAAATATGAGAGGCAATAGTTGTTGCTGTGAAAAATAAAGAACTTCATAGAATTTTAACCTCTATTACTTTTCATCACTAGGAATGTAGAGTTTATTAGAAATTATAAAACACGTTAATGGCAAATTTAGTTTAAAAATTATTTTGTTTGCAGAGCAGCTATATTTTTATAATTTAATGGCGATTGTTTTTAATTTTTTCTAGCTTCATCTAATTTTTTGGCAGTTATTATTGTTATGCTTACAAAAAACAAGTTCATATTTCATTTGCCTAGTATTCTTAGTTTCTATTGAGTATTACATGAATTTCTTTGTTTCCAAGAATCAATAAAAGCGAAGATTATTTTTTGGAAATTTTTATATGCTATTTCCTAGAATATTAAAAAATCGTTTTCAATAGATCGATTGCTCGTTCAAAAACACGATTGGTTTCGAATATTAAATTTGATTTAAGTAAACTGAATTCATTTGAAATCATCGTTTTGCTATGAAACTCGGGCTCCTTTGAAGATTTCATAATTACTTCAAATATCCAATTAACAATTTATGCTCCTAAAGTAGAACAGCGTTCATCTAATACTTCAGTCATTTTTGTTTGCTTTTTGTTTTAAACATCAGTTGATTCAAAGCTATCTAGTTAGTGCGAGTTTTAAATTTAACGAAAATATCATCTTAAAAACTGATAACGATGATATCTATGGATATATATTTTTGCTCTTACTTATACCAGCACTCTTTATTTTCTTTGGAATAAATTTTTGATTTTTGATTTTTTGAGTTTCTGCTGAAATTATGTCCCACTGTTGTATTGCAAGATGCATAGCACTTCGTAGAAACTTTAAATATTTATTCAAATTATTTCATATTTCAAATATGATCGCAGTACATTCGTAACTTTGTTTTGTTAAAATGAGAAATATTTAATTCAAAACGAAATATTATGGCTAGGTTAATCCATATGTTAAGGTTTTTACCGTTTTTTAGACGATTTAAAAAGACATAGAAGTAGAAAAAATCAAATAATAATATCAACATCAGAAATAAAATTCGATTTAGTGCTTTCAATTGCCCAATAAAATAATCTAAACATTCTTAATTTTTGGATTATGTGTTTGGATACTTCTTGTTCAAAATTTCATCGCTAAAATATTTATATATTAAAACTTGCAACTGTTTTTAGCACTAAACAATTAGTCAAAATCATTTTTCTGATATTGTTACCAGTATTTGCTTCACATCAGATCTCAAAAATATGCATGAAACAAAAACAAATTGGCTACGAACCTGTAGAATTTACCATCGTAGACATTATCTGTACCATTTCTTAAGAAACCTCAAATATTTTATTTACATTTTACCGTAAAAATGATTACATCGGAAAGACATTGCTGAGTTAATCGTACCATCAAATTTCCGCAACAATGAATCGCATGCAATAAAATGGCTTCTTCATATCAACTCTCAATGAGACACGCAAATATTTATTTTGTCCGACAAACGGACACTTTTTATATGAAGGTACTTCTGTTCATTTTAATAGATTTAAATGCTTCAGAACTACAAAACTTTTTAAGAGAACAAAAGATTTCATGCCAATTTTATAACGACCAGAAATTTAGTTTTTTCTAGGATGATAGGTACTGTATAAAACTAGTAACATGTTTGGTAATCCAAGTGATGTCACGCAGAAATGTTGTAAAATTTCGTGAAAACACTTTTTGCTGATGGCAATCTTTTTAATGCTTGTTTTCAGATCGTAAAATACTTGCGATCGTCCTTTTTTATTGTTACAACTTAAAATTTGTCATCTTTCTGCTTTGCGGGTCCAGCATGGTCAGTTTAGTTTGCCAACCATGATTGTTATCAAACATTTTCGTAAACTAAAATTCCTCTGTTACAATTTCTTCGGAATCTGGAAGATTCTTTGATCACATCGATTGTTCCGCTTCCATGAAACATTTATTCCATATGACGGTGAACATAATCGCGCTGATAACTACAAGCGTGTATCTAGCATCTAAAAAGCCAACATTTAATAAGTGCGGCTAGTCATATTTAGATGAAAAGCATCGATTGCGCTTCTGGATAGTAGTATTTGAAGGTAGCTAGAGATACTGCGATAAAATTCAAATGCAGTTTTTAATGCGATATTAAATGCTATTGGGACTGGACACATATAAACGAGGCATATCAAAGCGGGTGTCGCTTCGATGCACCGAGTGCGTGAAAACTTTAATGAATGTGTAAATTATTTGGGTGCAAGCCTAACTGCAAGAATATGAATTATGATAGTTTTGAGATTTATTAGAAGCAAGGAGTAAGTTGGAGAAAGATATCAACGTTTAAATCTGTGAAAAATTGCTCACACAGATTTGGGAAGACATGTTTATGACTATAAATGTTATCATTAAAATCACATTTAAGAAAAGCCTCGAGCGGTTAACAACTTTGCAAAAAATTACTCGGTTGTAAGATACACCATAGATGTGTTGAGTTATTTTCTCGTATCATTGAGAAACTTATTGTGAACTTTAACTTTGGACTTCATAGAGGAAAAGGGCCATAAATATGGTTTTTTCTCGGCTAACTTTCAAAATTTCTTTTTCATTTTTCAATTTATGGGAAATTTTTTAGCTGCAACTATTATGCTACATTTTTGATTCAAACTCGCTATCAATTTGTAATCCATATAATTTGCAATGAATTTGCCATCCAAAGCTTTCAAAATATCGTTTTTTTTGGAGAACCGTTGACTCAGATGTTGATTAGAATATTGGACATGATGAACTTAATATCAGTTATAGAAAGTTGTGTGTACTCTTGATGAGCCATAATGGAATAAAATCTTTATAAAATTGAACACTTGATTTTTTTGTCTCACAAATTTTATTAATACGACGCGCTTCGATCCTTAGATCATCTTCAGGTTAAATACAGTTTGCAAATATTTCCTGGTTTTATTCTTAAATAATTAATGGTTGAAGGAGTGATTGGAAAGGAAGGGTGATTTCATTCAGCAGGTTTTCTTTTCTCTTTGTGGCCTGTCGAATCTCAAGGCAATTCAGGTAGCCAACTTTTTCCCCTTGCTTATTTTATGGAGGATATTAAAATTGTTAATACCAAAACTATGACCTGTATTTAAGATGTGCAACCAGAGGGGTAAATCCAAATTCTGGGATAGCCCAACACATTTTAGGTACAGGCCATAATTTTAGTATTAACAATTTAAATATATTATTTAAGAAAAAATCAAGTGTTTAATTTCATAAAGATTTTATGATGAACTTATTTGTCATTCTCAAATTTAAAAAGCCTACCATAGTGCAACAGTTTTTACACCCTATAATACAGTAACATAATTAAAAATAGTAACTTTATCGACATTCATTAGCAAATCATACTTAGGTCAGTGGAAGGTCTTTGAATGATAAAGACAACATTTCGATTTATTCGATTCAGGTTCATCATTTTAGGGTATATATTTTTTTCGGGGGATATCAACTAAATTTGAAGGGAAAGTAATCATTATTTTCTTTTAGAAAAGTAAATTTGTTTGAATTAATTGAATAAATAACTTAAAGGAAATATTTTTTTAAACCCAAGACAAAACACACACTATGTAAGGAATTATTTGTAAAATGGAAAAATATATGATATTATTTTCTAAATATTCAACATATGTATTTTTAAAATGTTCTATGATCAATACTGTTGCCTTATTAAGAAGAACTAGTATATATATAAGATTTAGCAGGAATTTTTATGTAAATTTCAATAAGAATAATAGGAATAATTAATATTTGATGAGCTCAGCTTGCTGAATACCGTATCGTTGCTTGATTTTCAAATAAAACAATGAATGAACTTTTCAATAGCCAAACTGGTAAATTATATGATATAACTCTTTCCAATTGCAAAATAGAAAAATGAAGAGAAAAATAATCAAAAGTATTTTTACTCTTCTGAAATTTTAAACTATAGTTTATGATTGAAAACTGAAAATTTTACCAAAAATAAGTAAACCGGTTAAATTTTGTAGGCTCAAAAAGTATTTTCTCCATTTCAATTACTATTTTATGATTCCAAGACGTTTGCTCCAATTCAGGGATTACTTCAATTTACCGACGATTTACTCTCCTTCGAAAATCATCTCTATAGTTCTGCATAGTTCCATCGGTATGTTGAATTACAAACTGTGCAAATTTCATACGATTTCGGTTAATAGCGAAAGTGGATTAACATATATTGTAAATCCATACACGGAAAAGTTCAATATGCTGCGATCGCAAGTCAATTGGGTGCAATCGCGATTTCAGGCAAATTGTGGCTGATTGCTAGTATTCCAATGCGAATAAATGAATATGAAACGCATGACCATTATCTCGGTGGTACTAATTGTACGCAAAGCTATTCAAGTCGTTAACTGTACACTTGTTGCACGTACTTAAACGCACATACGCGTACTTATAAGTAACTTCAAGCGGCTAAGGAAAATGCAAGAAATAAAGTAGAACGAGTCAATGGCAGCGGTAATGTGCTATACGAGCAGCCATTCATCCGTTTATGGCCTAGCCTAACTGAATCGTATTGAACTTGATTCGAAACGCTGACGACAGCATTTTGATTCGTACGGATTGATCTGTATTGTCGTCAATCGCGACTTCATTACAAGATGTAACCGGGCACGTAATTGGTACAGAGCAAATATGAATGCATGTATTGTGATTTGTAGTGATAGTTTGCAAACGCATTGAGCACATTGACAATGATATGTTCAAAGGTGATCCACTTGATTTAATTCGGGGCAGATGTTACACACCCAGTATGCTAGATTTGATTATCCGGTAATGTGGATTACAGGTAATAATGCTGGGCTTGGTTTGCTTGGCTTGAAGAACTGATAAGAGTATACTTCTGCTAATAATCCAGCATACGTGCGAGCATGAGAGATTTAATGGGCAACAATTCATATGGATGCCTATTTTCACCTTTAACTTTTTTGGAGCGATTCCACCTCGATTTCGAATAAGTTTCTTTTTTCGATTTCGATGCAAAGGGTTAGGAGTTTCAGTGTAATCCTATAACGTTACAATCACCGTAAATGAATTGTGTTCTAGTTATTTACTACTTATGTAGAAAATCACGTTGTTATTGCATAAAATAAGAATTAATGAGATACTTTCCAAGATTTCGGGTTACTCGCTTAAGTTGTTTGTTTATGCCACTATAAAAGGACCATAAAATTGCATGTTATACTTTTTTCTGTGCAATTTTTCCTGGTGAAAATAATGGCTAATTATTGCATTGTTGGGATGAAAGTGATCTCAAATCAGAAACGACGTTTAGAGTGTTAAATTAATTATTCGAGGCTTCTGTATGCCGAGTTTTTTTTATACAATCGGACTGCAATATTTCTCTAGGGAAAATATGTTCACATGTTATGAACTCGATGGAAGTTAAAAAACATGAAAATGTAATAAATTTAAAATGCTTTAGTATCATAAAGCATTTATAGATCAATGGATCTATGCAATATGCGATAATGATGTGTAAATACGCATTTCGCAATATTTCAACAGTTATCAAGAAACAAATCATTATACGAGTATTCGGTGATTGAAATGCTCGAATTTATTCCAACTTAAGTCATTTTCGAAGACCTGCAAGATAAAAGAAATGTGTTTATCCCAAATTCATTTGAAAATTTAGAAGTTTACTTCATTTTAAACTTTCTGATTGATATTCACATATACCTACAAAAAAACTTCCGAGTACATATTTTCTGGAATTATTTTGGAAAAAAACACAAATTGATTTCATTAATGTACTCTTGTAAAAATGAGAAACTGTTTGAATGAAAACTTTGTGTTAAAAAGAGGTTTTGGCATATCCTGCATAAAATACTTCTCAGAGATGTCTTGAAAATTAGATGGCTATCGGTCAGTGGCACCAATTCTTATCTTTTTATAATGAATAAAATTGAAAGTTTTACTGTTGATAGTGATAAGTTTTCTTCTCTTCTTTGTTTCCAATTTATATCTTTAGCTTTAAATTAGTATTTCATAATCAAATAAAACAGTTCAAAGCTAATTTTTAGGAATATTCTGGTGTCAAATTGATTCTAACAGATTGTAGTCTGTCTATTTTGAGAAAACTTAACTTATTAATAAAAACTATTATTATTATTTCTAAAATAAGCACAGAAATTTCGATATATTCGCTAACCGATCTTGTTTTGTGTTTCGACTTATATTTTACTAAGCAAAAGTAATCCTTCAGATTCTAGCTTCATTTTTTTAAGCAAAATCACTTCATGACTGTTGCGCTATTGAATGATTAAATAAAAACAAAATTCCATAATTTGGTTTCGACATTGTATGCGGCAGATATCTTAGTATTTTTGGATGTAGTCGTTACTCATGTAACTTCTAGCTTTGGTTTTGCAAAAAAATTGTTCATCAGACCACAATCAAAAAAGCACTACAACATGATGAATGACGAAGAAACCCTAAATCACTAGGATCATTTAAAAATTAATAATTTTATCCTATTAGCGTTGGTTTTTAGTACGGCTTTAAATAGCAATCGAAAAATGCATATCAGATTTTGGATCATTTTTATTTTTTTGTTCGAAAATATATCAATTCGTTTTCCATCCATTCAAATTATTACTCCATTAATATTTTTCATTATTTTCTCCTCAATTGACAGATATTTCGCCATACATTAAGGTAGTTTTATGTCCAATGCAAAAGCAGCCATGGGAATGTTTTCGAGAACAATCTGGACGTGTACTGAATCTGCTGGAAGATTCCTACCAATCGAACTGGAGTGAATTTAGAGGTAAATAATCTAAAATAACATTAACATGAATAGGGCAAACTAAACGCAGAAATCTATACTTTATGTACTAATAGTTATTTAAAATACTAATAAATTTGGAATAAAATAAATTCAGTCACAATTCGAAACAAATAATGAGTACAACAATGCAGCACGTTGACAAACGTTAAATATGAAATAAATCTCGCGAGGTTCATAAAAACAGAAAATATCAATAAATATTAAACTTCTGATTTCACTCTTTTAAAGCCATATACAATGTGATCACATAAGAATTGCATCTGTAGTCTGTGAAGACAATTTTGGTGCATCTTTTATTGAAAGTGAAAGGATGTTGCAAAGAAAGCGATACAGAAACGCTTATGGGCTCTTACAAGAAGCTTCGAGTCGTGCCTTGCACTTTTTCCCTGTACATTTGACCCAAGACTTCTGGCGAAAGTTTCTCACATACGCAAGCGCATCACTTCTTATTATCTTCGGTGACTTCCAGTAGTGCACTAAGTGCATCGAATGTGCCATCAGTTTTCTTTTCAAGTGGGCCAAGACGATCCCATATGCATCCTCCATGGATTTTCATTTCCCATTCGAACTTCACTCAAATTCACTCAGTCCACCTAACAAGATTTGTTTCGGTTTTCATGCTTGCGCAGGAACAAGTATGGCAGATACCACATTGCGTGTAAGTATCTAGCTTCCAGCGGCTAGTGAATGATTAGCTTTTCAGATGACTAAGTACCACTCGACATAACTGCCGGTCGGATGGGAAAAAGGTAAAACTGGAGTAAGAATAAGATGTTCACCGTCTTGTTTCTTAGTAGAGCGTGATGGTTACTGGGTGCTAACTCTTTAATAACGTCCTCTACTTCAGAATGCAGTGCTGCAATTGAATAAATGCCCGTTGTCATCAACTGACTGATCATATATGGCGATGCATCATTTTAAATTGGATTAATTATATGTAAGAGATGTAAGTGCATGGCACGCTGATAGGATTTTGATTTGCACCATCAGAATGAGCTCGAATAGTGAAGTGTGCAGCAGCCAACGAAGGTATCAGATTTTTAATCGCAATGTGATCATAATGAGATGACAGAAAACGATTTGTCGTTAGTTTTATCTTGTGTATCTTTAATCTGTTAATAATGGTCTCAGATAACCATGAAGAGGCATTTGAATGCATAATAATTATCATAATTGATTGATAATGGCGAATTAATTTGAATCCATGATAATTATTGCAATTGATTCAAAATGTTTATACAAAACTTACTTGTTTTTCTGCACATCAAAGTCTTTTTGAGTTTTTGATATCGTCTATTGAAGGATCGTTTTCTTAACAATCCTTAAATAAAAGTCATATTCATCAATAAAACAATAGCACTTTACAATTAAACATCCAGGAACATCGAAAATAATCAATAATTAATACTTCATTTTAAAATTGAAGTATACTGTGAACAAAATAAATCAGAACTACATTTTGATTGTTTGTTTAAGTGAATTCTGTAATTTGAATTGATCTCATGAATTCCTCCAAGACAAAGCACGAACTTGTTATTTTTACTTGAGTAAATTAAATACAACGTAATTGCAGATTTTTCGTTATGTTAGAAATACATTAAAATTTTGGATTTCAAAGGTCGAAATCCAATTTAATTCACGATAAGCGAAATTTTTAATGAGAAAAAAATTGAAATATTGATGTTTGGTTTGACATCGTTTTATCATTATAACTTCGATTAACCTATTTTGAAAACTTTAAATTACATTTTCAAGTGTCGTTTACATGAGTTGTAGCCAAGCTTTCAAAATAACATTTTTTAAATTGCCTAAAAATTATTATTCAGATTTTGATCCTCGAATACAGCTCTCAATAGAATTTCTCATTGATTTTTTATGCAATTTAAATCAAAAGATATTGCGGACTATTTTAAAATCCCTAATTTATTTCAAGTTCATTTCAATGGATGCTTTATGAATAGCAGTATTATCTTGACAGAAAAACCATTATTTCATTATTTGAAGCTCTTCAAAATCATTTAGAATGATCTTCTAGAAATTCAACTTACTTTCTGCTATTGACTTTATTTGTTAACCATGAAATTGATGTTTTTGCATGTTAAAAAAATGTGATCCGAACTTTATTTGTGACCTCATATTTTATTCCATCAAATTTAAAACAATCTAAGTCTTGCAAACTTAACTTCTTACCATAGAAAAATATCAAAGTTTTCCACATTTTCCCGAAAACATGAAGCCTTTTTTCGAAGAAGATCTATTAACCTTGGTTTTTCAAACACAGTGTTTTCCATTTGAAGCATTTTGGAGCTGATAATATTTATTGAACTCGTTGAAAAAATTTATAGTTTAATATAGTACTCATTGACGGCTCTCGTTAAACTCCTGTAGAGAGGAAAACATTCAAATTTATTCTCTAAAACTTATCCTCGAAAATAATTGACCAAAAGAAGTGCGCCTAAATGTTTCAGCAATTGAAAATTTGGTGAAATCAACATAGCACAATGCATTGTTGTCACAAATTAATCAAAGGATTTTACTATATAGTGCAATGATTGAAAGCTACGACATGTTGCAGATAAATAGTAATAAAAAACTCCTAAATGAACCGAATGTTGGCACTTGGTATAAGTTAGCTCAGTGGTGAAAATTTAACCATATAACTAAATCAACAAATTTTGAAACATTTAGGAGCTGTACCGTAACCTTAATCCTGTTTGGAAAAAGTTTAAATGCTTGGTAAAAGATTTAAATGACGGGAAAATACTAATTTTTGAGAAAAGTTTAAATGTTTTAAGAAAAAATACAAACTATTTGAGAACCATTTGCGAGATTCTTATGCCAAAATGAAATATCTGAATTAGGTTTTCAATGCATTGAATCCTTGAAGAAAAAGAATAAAGAATATCAAATTTAAGGTCATCGATGTTTCATAATAGCCTTTTTTTTTGAATCGAAGTAATGAAAGCATTCATTAGTTACTCTAGTTTAGATTTACATGCTTAGATATGTATATAAAACCGATACTGATGTACAATGCTACTATTACATGTTATACTCAGAGTTTAGTTTAGAAGCTGAAGTATTCAGTCAAGCACTTATTGTCTGGTTCTATAAAAAAGCTATTAAGGAACGATTGTCCAAAGCAAAAATATATTAAAGTCCACTTAAATTAGGCTGACTTAATATTTTTTTCCCGGAGTATAACATTTCGGAAGACTATACAAATTCAAGTTTTAATTTTTCAATTTTCCTGATATCAACTTCAACTATGGACCATTGAGTGTTGCTGTATATTATCAGATGATGATTTTTCTTCTTCTAAATTTAAACTTTGTAATTTCCTCCTTATAAATATTATAATAATAAAGAAATTATAATTCTTATAAACCTGGTTTTTTGAATATTGCGATGTGTTTTCCTTTTTTGTGATGCAGATGGCAGACATATTAATTCAGTAATGAGCACTAGATTACATTCAACATGTTGTGGTGCTGCTAATTTGACTTCCTGTTCTTCAATTAAAGAAAGTATACCCCACAGCACTTACCATTTTCTTTCGTATGCTTCAAGTTTAACTGCGATTAGGCGTTAGTAAAGCATATAGATCATGTCCTTTTTCATCGTATTTTTAATTTTTTGTTTGATAACGGCATTTACTGCACAATCAACATCAAAATTTTCATAGCTTCTCTGAAAACGCAATGTTTTCAATTTAAGCACTGCAGATAGTAAACATCTTTGGAAAAGGGTTTATGCGTTTATAAACGACGTTTTAATTCATATGAAGAAACATTCTTTGATTGCACCAATCATTTAACATCTTTGATAGCAAAATTATAACAAAGTTGCTACTTTTTTTATTATTGAATTGGAAGATAATAATTCAATTTGTAATTGAAAACTAGGGAATCTTGCAAACATTCACTATAGAAAAGGTCAAAAAAGTTTTCTTCTTAAGGACGACCGATATTAGTTAACCATCAAATGGCCCAAGCTGTTTTCTTATCAAAAATATTAAAATAATTAATAATGTTGAAACTGTTTGTTGCAGAGGACCAAAGAAAAAAAAACATTTGCCATAGTTACTGCTTAGCATTTCAAATCATATTAGGTTCTATCGCATCTGTTGACTCAACAAATTTGATGACGATTGTGTGTGGAAAAGCTCACTTAGAATTTGCTAGCGAAAGTCTTTTGTGGATATTTTTAACTTCCCAGTATATGGGAAGTTCTTGTAATTGCCTCGAAAATCGAAATTGAAATTTTCAACATTTCTTTACGTTTTGAGGTCTATAGAGTATATATAAAGTGTTTTTAGAAAGGGAGACGTATGTGTGTGTGTGTGTACGTACGTACGTACGTACGTCTGTACGTTCGTGGACACTTTTTTCTACGAGCATAACTCACGTAAACAAAGTCGTATCAACTTCGTTAAGGTGTCAATCGAAGCGTCTTTGCAATTTTAAGAGCTGATTAGTTTTTGGGATACTTCGGTCGGGGGGGTTTGCTGTTTTGACCCTTTGAAGGTCATTTCTGTCATGCGTTATATCTCGCGAACCAAACATACGATTTGCATAATTAAGGTGTCAATCGACGCGTATTAGCATTTGTGTAAATCTGTCAAATTTTTAAAAAAATCGTTGGAGCCGTTTTTTAATTTAAGAAAAAAAAGTGCAAAAAATTCGGTTTTTTTTAATAAAATATAAATTTTTAACCTGATTCACGAAAGACAGTATTCAATTTTTGTAAAATTTATATATTTCAAGCAATGCTTGTAAAAACAACATCAAAACTTTCTCTCATGATTACGTAAAAAATTAAATAAAAAATAAAAAATCATTAACAGGCATCATGATTTTCAAGGTCATTTCTGTCGTGCGTTATCCATATCTCGCGAACCAAACATACGATTTGCATGGTTAAGGTGTAAATTGACGCGTATTAACATTTGAATGAATCTATCAAATTTTGAAAAAAATCGTTGGAGCCGTTTTTTTAATTTTTAAAAAAAAAAGTGCAAAAAATTGTGATTTTTTTCAAAAACAATAAATTTTTAACCTTATTGTCAAGTCCAAGTAATCAATCTTTATATAATTTATATACTCCAAACAGTTTTTTAGAAAATGCTATCAAAATTTTTTCTCATGACTACGAAAAAAATCAAATAAAAAATAAAAAATCATTAACAGTCATCATGATCTTCAAGGTCATTTCTGTGATGCGTTATATCTTGCGAACCAAACATAGAATTTGCATTATTTAGGTGTCAATGAACGCGTATTAATATTTTTGTAAATTTTTCGCATTTTTAAAAAAATCTTTGCAGCCGTTTTTTAATTTAAGAAAAAAAAGGTGCAAAAAATTAGGCTTTTTTCATAAACAATAAATTTTTAACCTGATTTGCGAAATATAGTAATCAATGTTTATAAAATTTATATACTCCAAACAATGTTTGTGGAAACACAATCAAATCTTTTTCTCATGAATAAGTAAAAAATTAAATAAAAAATAAAAAATCATTAAAAATCATCATGATTTTCAAGGTCATTTTTATCATATATCTCACGAACCAGATATAATATTTGCATCATTAAGGTGTCAGTTGACGTGAATTAACATCTTTGTGAAGTTTTTAACATTATAAAAATTCGTTTTAGCCGTTTTTTTTAAATTTAATGGAAGAAAATGGAAAAATTATAGTTTTTTCATAAAAAATATTTTTTAACCTGATTTGCACAGCATAGTGATACCAGTTTATAAAATTTATACATTCTTATCAGTTTTTGAAGAGAAACCGGCAAAATTTTCTTCCATGATTATGGAAAAAACTAAATTAAAAATAAAATAATCATTCAAAGTTACCATTTAAAGAGGGTTCATACGAATGCTATTACTTTATATCTATTATTCTAAAAAAATTGTTGTAAATTCAATCAAAGTTTTAAAATATTTGCATAATTTGAGCAGATTTTTAATAGTTTTTATAGTCTTTTAATTAAAAAAACTGCTTAAATTTTGAAAACCAACAAAATTTTTCAAGACCAAAAAGCCCCACCGATTGATCCGCGTGAATATTCAATCTGTCCTCATCGACCAAAAACCTTACGTAATCAATGGACCCTCCCGTAGACGATATGATTCATATTAACTCATTCCTGTTACTGCTATGAAAACCTCTCATTGTTATTACTTAAAGTAGTATTATTTTCAAAATTATTATTGTGTTTAATGTTGTTGATGTTTATGTAGATATTACTGGGAAGTTGACCGTGTGGACCTCAAGGGTCGCACCTCGCGGCTTGTTTTAAAACACTTAATGCAAGAAAATCTCTACCCATAAATCTACATAATATAAACAGCGTAGTGATCAGTCTAAACGTTATTCTTCATCACAAAAAGCAGTTCCTTAAAGACCTCTTTACCCAAACGTGCGATATTCCCTTGACCCAAACTACAAAAAGATGTTACTGTTCAACATTCTCGTAATGTCTCATGCCGAAGCGTCAGACAAAAGCAAAAGTTGGGAGAGGACAAGCAGTAAGCCACCCAGAAGAAGAAGATAAAAAACATTCTTTTGAATGCAAACAATTTTTATTGGGTCAGCGGAGCTCGGCCATTACTCGTGTGTAACATCTTTTCAACTTCCTTGACTTGTTTTGCGGCTGTAAAATGGGTCACAATGGCTGGGCAGAACAAGCTACTGCTGACGCAAGAGTTCATAGTGAGTTTTTCCAGGTCAGAAGACAGTTCCACAATTCAATACTTCATAAAACGGTTTTGATCTTCCACAGGAATCATTTGATTTTCCATCTTCCACAGGAATCATTTCATTTAGTTGCTTACTTCATACAAAATTCACCGTTGATTTATTCCAAAAGCATTGACCAGATAAAGTTGGTTTCCTCGGAACTATTGTTTCATTTGTACAGTTTTCCTAGCTAGTATAACACACTCGAAAACTTGCATATTACTGAGATTCGAAGATATATCATGAGGAGCGTAGATAAAGTGGGGGCAATTTTTCGAGAGGTCTACGTTCAAATGGTTGGATTCAGAAGAATGCCTCCGCAAGCAGAATTTTCGAAGAAATGACTGAAAGGAAGATTACAGGATTAAAAAAAATTTACCTGTCAACAAGGACGCGCCCATCTATTCTATGAATTTCACCATCGAAAATGATTCTTTCTTGCTGCAGAACAATTATTAACTTCAGCGCTAAACATCTATATCATGTGAAAATCGCCTCTGGGTTTTTTACTGACACCTTCTACTCCACTTTACAATGGACTCAAACAAATAATTTCATTCCTTTCATTATGTTTGTATTATGGAAAATGGAAAATGATTTCATGTGCATTCGTGGAAAACTGATAGCGTGTCTAGCTATGTGTGTCGTTGTTGGTGAACATGCAATTACCTTATGAACGATTCATTAAACAATCACCAGTAAATCCAGTTAGAGATTTGCTGCATTTTACAGGAGCGCAAACAAAGTGGTACGTGACTTAATTAAGTTGCAAAGGTGCTTATTTGACATCAGGTCTATTTTTCTTGTTTCTTTTACTTTCTAAACAGTGTTTTTTTGCTTTTCTGCACCTGAGCCAAGTCTGGTGATATTTAGCTAATTCAATCATTAATATATGATGAATGTCTTTCTGAAGAAATTGTACAATATTGATTTTCTGGTTTCATGGTAATTGCTTTCTTTCGAGTCAACTTGATGACACTTTGAAAAGGAGATATATGTACATATAGTATGTCTCTGAATGCTTTCTTTCAACGTTTATATAAAGTTGATAAATGTGGAATCTGTTAATGGTTAATTGAAACGTTTGCCATAATAAGAGGTGCTTGTTTATTTGGTTAGTAGTAGGTACAGGATATATGTTTCCATTAAAGATGAGTACGCATCTTTATTCGATCAATTTAACACAGTGGTTTTTGAATTCAATGGAAAACTATAAAAAATAGCCTATTTAAAATCAAATAAAGCTCCAGTGAATCATAATGAAGCTCCACAGGAATTAGAAAAACCTCACAAATGTTAATATAAACGAAAATAAATGACTTTATATATCGAAAATTAGGCACTGTCCCTTATACCGATCTTTATCGTCTGGGAAGTGCCAAGCATTTCTTAAAATATGGATGGATAAATAAATAGTTTCTATTGTCTTGGATACATTGCCATTGCCTAGAAGGACACGGAGGTGGGTTTAGTCGGTAGAAGTCCGGCATATCGTGAGGCTGGAGCCGATCGGTATCTTTTGAAGATTCCCAGCTTCCAACGACGAAAAAAAATGCAATTCTGGCAATCAATGTTGCGTGCAGTCATTAGCAGTTTCAAATCAAAAGTTTCTTCTTAATTAAAAAGAAGTATCCATATAAAAAATTGTAAACCGTTGATGGTTGAGTCGTTAAGATGTCAATCAAAGCGTTAGGTGTGTCACAAAATCGAAACAAATTTCGGTGAACAAATTTTCGTCGAAAAAGAATGGATGAAATTTTTATTACCCTGCATTTTATGAATACAGTGTAGGTACGTTCAGATAGGTATAGAAAACATTTCACTTGCAAGCAATTTATGGCGACAACAAGAAGTGTGGAGAAATGTGTACGAGTTGGTTGGAAGGTTAGAGAAACATATACGTATAGCGCGATCAAATATTTATCGAACTATTAAATAACGTAGAAATGATGATCCGTTGCTTCTCTAAGAAAACAGAGGAAGAAGGAAACTTTTCAATGAAAAAAATACGAAGTTATTGGTGAAAATGACCAAACACAGTCTTGGTATGTCTGCAAGGAAATTGGCGAAGAAATTTAATGATTCTCGGATGACAATACACCGAGTCATTATAAAAAAGGACTACAACATCGAAAACAAAACAAAATTCGTAAATATTCGACTTCACAGTTAAAAAACATACCGAGATGTCGCGAAGCGTTACAAGTGTAGGATTTTCGTGGGAAAACGAGATAATGATTGACGATGAAAAGTATTTCACGTTTTCTTATTCCACAAACAGTGGAACCAAAAATTTCTAAACAACACCTGAAGCAATAAAATATGCATGAAAGTCGAAATTTGAACCAAAGATTCCTCTTTGGTGTACAATTTCGTCATTTTTTTAATAAATTTCGTACATTTCTTTAATTTGATAAAATGGCAAAAGTTATATTTAAAAAATTTAGTTATCAATCTGATTTGCACTTGCAACAATCAACTCTCAAGAAGATGGAATGTTTGATAGAACACCTACCATACAAAATAATATAGTTTTATTTATAATTACAAAATATATTCATATTAAAACACAAAGACTCTTTTCACTTACTGTAAGGTTTAATTATGATTATTTAAAGTATTTTTATTTTTACTATTGTTTTAATAGCTTTGTGGGTATTTTTCGAAGTTTTGTAAGGCACTATGCGTTTCCATTTCCCATTAGATGAACAACTTATATGTTAAATCTTATATAGCATCTATTTTTAAAGAATCGAAAATTTACTCTTGTTTCCTATTTTTTAGATGAAGCCAGTCAAGAGCTTCTTTCACTTTACCAATCCAGAGGGTTTAGTGCGACCGACAAGGTGCGAGAGAAGACAACGTCACTTTTCGATAAAATTGAAACTGGTGTTAAGGACATCAAAGAATTCGCAGTAACTACAGCCAATGAGTTCGTATCACCTTCAGGACATCACACGAAATCATACCTAATTAATTCCTTGAACTTTATTTCAGGTTGATGGGACGCGAAGAGGAAGTTGAAGAACAAGATGTAGAATATGAACTTGATGATAGTGCAAGTATTGAATTTGACCTTGAAGGGGACCAAAAAGATGAGCAGCCTGACAAGCTTAAGAAGAAGAAAAAGAAGAAAAAGAAGAAGAAGAAGCCAGCACAAGAAGCCCAAGACACCCACGACGATGAACACGAAGACTATGATGAAGCCGAAGTGGCCGCTGAATTTTTGGGCGATTTTGGAAACGTGGGCGGCGGACACGGAATCAAATTCCCGCACAAATATGGTAGAAGTCTTGGAGGTGTGTTTGGGGGATTTGTGTTGCATTTGTTTTCATTTGGTTTTCACGTTTATGCCGTTCGTACACTTATTCATAATTATCTGATGTGTCGTTATTTGCTTGATGTCCTCCGATTGATCCTCGCGTGCTTTTTGATGATTTTTTTTCTTTGGGGAAGAATTGCAGGATATCAAACAAATAATTCGTTCAGATTTTCATTTGCAGATTTCGTTTGTGACGTGTGTGCATAATCAATTGGCATGAGAAGATAAGAGTAAGCAATAGATGCTTCGGAAAACTCACAGGTTTTGTGCTTGAGTTGGATGCGTTTTGCATGATTTTGTGTGTTCAGGAGAGGAAGGAAAATATTTGCACCCTAGATTAGTTATGCATCTCATTTGTTTGTTGTCGCAACATTTACACGATTACGAATACACAGAGTCTGATATAATATGAGAAAATGATTGAAAATGAGCACCAACTTAACGAATATTATGTTTCGCTTTCCTACGGGAATAATGCAAGGATATTTGATATTCCTACGATAAGTATAGGTGATCCGCCAAATATCAATTTCCAATTAAACCTATCTGTTGACTATTCTATGAAGTAACAGCGATTCTCTTATTGATGTTACCCATAGAAATGATTTCTTCCTATGCCAAGAATCATTTTTGCCAAGTTGAAGGTCATAGATTCAACTTTCAATGAAAGTTTCTTGAAGAAATTACCGCATTTGATCCCCTTGAGCGATACTAGATTGAAATAAATAACTGCGTATTTATTTCACTTTTGCCGAGGTGAAAATCCTCACAAATGATTAAAGTGACGAAAAGCATATGCAATGGAAAACAATTTCAATTCGTCACAATGTATTTTTTGCAGCAGATTTCCAATCTGATGTGAATCATTAGCAACATCTCATGTCGATCTGAAAAGCGAAAATAAAAAAGATTTTCGTTCTAATTGAGGCACTGAAGCCCAATTATTGCTTTTGCTTTTGGAACTCAGCCGACACAAACAGCGGAACCAATTATATTTTTACTGTGAAATGGTTATACAATTTATCCTCTAGTTAGTTTTTTGAACACAGAAACAACTTTCAGCTCAGAGATAATTCAGAGCAGATGAGAATTTTCTTACGTAATGTTTCTGGAAAAACAATAGATAACAGATTCAATCGTTTAGAACACATGTTCTGGTTGTAATTTTGGCTTTGATTGAAGGTAATAATCGAAATTGATTTGACCAAGTTTTCTCTTACTTTAATATTTATTACGGTGTTAGACAAATTTTAAACGCCAGCATAACATTTCTGCAGAAAAATGTAAAGAATTTCTACTGAGCAATTGAATAAGTTGTTGCTGAGTTGTAGATTACTCACAAGTATATGTGCGGAGCAATAACTTTCCACGGTATGGCAGATGATGTAATAGTTGAATGTATTCGGATCTTTATGAACAAATGATCATGTTTTGGTTGTGAGGGTGCTCCACGCAAGCGGTTTTTAGACCCAAAAAATAGAATGTTTTTGATCAATATCATTTTCTAGTTATTCTTGCAACACTTAATCCAATGATAAATTTCCAAGCGTATAAATATTTTTCGTACGACTTAACCAAGAAATTGGCCGTGAAATCTTTTACCCTTCGAACATACAGTGTTACTTTTATTTTCTTCAATTCAAGATCGTTCTGGATGCCACTTTTTCGGTCAACTGCTGGTTAGGTACACATTTAGGCTTCCACGTTATTTTGAGTTTTCAATTCAGCACGTATCAATATTTATCGTGACATGGTATTGCAAGAAAAAAACCATAGCTCTCACAATATTCTAGATTCTTTTTTTGGCCCCAAAAATCAAAATAGTTGTTAACTTGGCGTTTCAAATTACATGTCTATTCTTCTATATCTTTGGAATTTGTTAGTTGTATCGCCAAGAAGCATTTATTTCAATTTTCGAATTTAATATCTCTGAAAATTGTGTATTGAGAAAATTTTGCCAATATTAATGAAACGGATGACCATAAATATAGCTTAAAATCAAAACTGAAAGATACGGAAGAAACAATTTACCAAACGACTACAAAATCATATCCGCGCTTCTCGAAAATTGACTATTTTTCATTTTTTGTGCACGCGAAAAATATAGGAATACAAAAAAGATCGAAGTTAGATTCGTACCTGAATATTATGAGGACTTTACAAAGAAGATAACCAAGCTTGAATAGATAAATGCGTTATATTATGAGATCAATATAATACCTCAGTTTTAAATTTTCAATTTTGATATCGTTGAGAAATTTTGTTTTGAATATCTTGAACAAAAGTGGACAATTTTTTGAATGGTAAAATGATAAGGAGTCAGAATTCTATGGAATATTATAGTCACAGGGAAAATAAACTTTTGTAATTCGGCATGCGAATATTTAGGAAAAAATTTTGAAGCAAAAGCACAATATAAAGCAACAAATTTGCTGCCATAAAATACCGTTCTCTCTTTCCTAACATAAGAAGTTTCTTCAATCCCGATTCACATTTTCACCTAAAATCTGCCTATAAATATCTATCTGTTATTTATCGAATGAATTTCCATTGAATTTAGAGTTAGTCTTTACCTGTTTGCTGTTGTCTCCTTTAGCCTAACAATGTGGAATGACCAGAATACTACCATTGACTCCCGATAAACCAATCTAAAGTTTCTTGCAGAGTAGTTTCGCAGTTAAATTTTGTATTTCTATACAATTATAGCATTTGGAATAGTCGTAGGAGGAAAAATGCTTTAATATGTAGGTTTATTTAAGAAAAATCTTTCCAATATTTTACTGCTTTCTACATTCCAGCTCACCTTTTACCTGTTGAAAGCATGATACAATTTCAGTCATCGTTTTATGGAAATAGATCTCCTAGACAATAGATTTAGTGAATGAACCTAGAAAACACAATAATTTACATTAAATTTGCACTTTATGTTGTTTGCTACGTGACATGATCGTCCATGTGTGTTATTAGCTTGCATCGGAACTACCAATAGCATTTCTAAATATTCTGGAACCAAACTAAGTTAACGCTCGTGTTCTGCAAGATCACTAACAGGAATGGCTCGCACAATCTTCCAGATACAAAACCACACTAAATTCGGCGTTTTTCTCTCTTCCACCTAGTTACGCGTGGTAAGAAAAAGAAGAAGAAGAAGGCTCTCATGAAGGTCGTCCTGATCGCATCCTTGATCAAGGCCAAAGTCGAGCTGCTGCTGAAACTACTCTCGGCGCATCTGCAAATCAAATTCTTCGCAATGGCGTTGCTGGGCTTAATGCTCAACCTGATCAGGTTCTGGTTGGACATCAAGCGTGGACAGGCACCGCAAAAGGTAATTTCCATCTTGCATAGTAAGTTCTTGTACACATAATGTGAATAATCAAATGGTAAAGTTTTCCGAAGCACTGACTTTGTACATCGTGGAAGCTTTTCTTGTTCTTCGGCTTGGCTATACTCTGTGGAAATGTTTTGTGATTAAATTTATTTCCAGGCAATCTTGCTTTAAGTCGGAAAGCTTACGTGTTAAGTATCTATCTCTACAGTAAACGCAAAGTTGAAAAGCTTTGCGTGCCTTGAGACATTCCTACGCTTCCTAGCTTGCTGTATCTTTTTGTTGGGCTAAATCATATATGCTGATTAAAGTTTGTGAATTTACAATTAAGAACACATACTGGGCATTCTACTTCCTTGCCGTTTTTTTTTGACCAAGTTAGGTACAGTTTGGTACAGAATGCTTATATGTGACATAACTCTTTGATGACTTTTCTTCATGACTAAATTCTCACTTCAATACAACTTCAAAAGTTTTCGATATCTATTCAACATCCAAAATTTTTCAAATAAAGGCTGCTTGTATTCTGTTACTGATGATGAAAAACAAGACAATTATTATTAAATATATCGTAATGTTTCCAATTTCCATGTTTAAAGTTTAAAAACAAACACTGACGTACATTTCAACTATGACGATTCGATGACTTCAAATCTTCTATATTTCTTTGATCTACCTATTGACATGTTCTTTTTCTTTGACGTAAATACGGTCGTCCCAACTTCCAGTTTTCATGTGAATATGTTGTCCAGTTATCTGTGATATTTTCCTGACTATTACTTCATAATGTATAGTTTCAGTGCTTGTTGATCTTTCGTATACTTTTGATAACTTCTTGCATTTTTATTTCACATGGCTTCAAATCTGAGACACTTCTTTCAACTGGTTTTTCTTCGCAAAGATACATAATTTCTTGTAAAGAGATTGCATACGTTTTAGAAAACGAGAGAGTCAAAATACTACAAATGAAATTAATTTAAGGTCGATAATATTTGGATTTGAATGGCTGTCCTTATACTACCTTAAGTGAAAAGTCATGGAAGATATTACAAATTCAATTGATTTAAAAGAGCAGAACTTTTTTTTAACGGAAACTGCATCTTCCAAAAAAAATCTAACTCTACTGTCTGACATAATTTATATGCTTGCCTCCGGCATCGTGATGCGACTAAAATGTGTTTTTTATCCAAAGTCTTCCTCTTCCTACCCTCTAAATGTTATCTAAATGTGCATCCGCAACTGTAAAGCTGAATGACAACTTACTCGCTGTGCATCTTTCTTTTCCTTGGCGACGGTGTCTATTCTTGTTTAATCTTCAAAGAATAAATCTCTGTAACAACAGGTCATCTACTATGAAACTGCCCACCATCAGCATCACTATGACGAGCACGACGACTGGGGAGAACATGGTGGCGGCTACTGGCGCCGATCCAATGACGACACCTACCATGGTGGACTCGACGAGGATTCACCATACTCCAGGATCGGAAGGAACGACTACGCGCCATTGCCCTCGTTAGCAGCTCCTTCTCCGCTGCCTTCATCGTCACCATACCGAAGTAATACTCCGAATCGCATGGCGTTCATCCGGCAACTGCCTTTGGACGCTCGCACGCAATAAATACAAACTATTTATATTTTTTATGTAATTTATTTAAGTTGCCTAAGTACTTGAGTCGCAATGTCATTAATGGATCGTTACGGTCCTTACATGGTTTCGAAATTTTTCTTCGAAACACCCAGATTACACTTTCAGTCGTATTGCATGTATGACGATTTTCAACAAGTGAATAAGTCAAATTATTTATTTATTTATCTTAATTTATTGTATCTATTGATAATGCAACGAATTGACATTAAATAATGAATCAATATAGAACTATAATTCGATGTTGGTATTTTAATAAATACATATAAGAGTTCTTTCGCACAACTCCAAAAAATGCAACTTACTCGTAAAGTATATGATCAAATAAAGTTTAAGATGATTCAACTGAACAGATTGTCTTATAATTTTTATTTTTGAGTATGTTTGAATGATTTCAATCACCAAATATAAATCATACTATGAGAGAAAAATTGCTAATGATACTACCACAAACTTTGAACTGCGAAAAAATATGACCCTCCTCAAAAAGAAGCCAACGCTTTATGCAGATTAAAACTAGTACTTGTATCTTCCTTGCCGAGACTTAATTTGTAGAAAATTTTCAAAACGATTCAACTGAAGATTAATTTTTTAGAATAGCTTGATGTGTTTTTCACACAAAAATTTCTTAAATATACATCATCTAGTGGAAATCGTACAATACTTTTCTTTCAAAAATAGTTAACGTAGAATGTAAGCCATGGATATTTTCTGTGTAGTATTATTTAAAACATTTTGCACAGAAATGTGGCTGATAAATTATTATCAAGCTGCAGTTTTGAAGAAAACTCTTAAATACGTGACAGATTTATCTAAAATTAATAACATAGAAATATCCTTGATTAGTCAGACCGTTTATATAGGACAGGATAAAAAGAGTCGGCGAATAATTAAAAAATCAGAAAACAAGAAACGAAGACATTTTCTTGATGATAATTTCTATATGTGCTTAATTTTGAATTTTATAAATATTGATGAATTAATAAGCTACTGAAAATTCTAAATATTTTGAGAGACTAAAAAGGTAACCGTAAGCAAACTAAACGATTGTTGTTAAAATAATTCATTGATTATTCGGTGTGTATTAAGGCTGTTAATATTTCGATGTTAAGAAAATGCTTCGAGATTGAAAGCTAACTCCGTTAATTACTAAAATCTCTACTACACAGCAAAAATATGAAGATGCATCTGGAAACCAAAGCGATGAGAGAAAGCGAAACGATGTAGAACCGAAGATAGAAAAGGCGATCGAACGGTAAAATCACGGAAATGAGAAAAAAATAAGAAAGATAATCGACAATGTAAGGATAACGACGAAAAAATACGATTAGGGTAAGTGGCGAAGGCTCAGTCAACAGTGAAGTTAAATGCTTAAAAGCCACTAATGCAGAGAAACTTCAGCAATAAAATGAACAAGTCTTTAAACGTACAGAAGACGATAAAACAAGAAACAGAAAATAAGGAACTGTAGTAAACAAGTAAAGACAAACGAAGAATATAATTGAAATAAAAATATAAATAAATAAAGTTATAATAAAAATATGAAAAGAAGAAACGCAACCATTAACGGATGAAAACGAACAACGACGAAAGCCGAATACAGTCGAAAAAAGATAGAAGACGAAACACAAAAAAAGATGAAAGACAAAAAAGAATCTAAAGATCTCAAAGATGAAAATAGAAGAATGATAGATCTAATGAGATCAAAAACGAAAAATGATAATAAATAAATAAATAGAAAAAAAGAAAGACTATGGAGATCAAAGGCAAAAAAAGAAGAAATGCGAACCAAGGAGATCAGAAACGAAAAGAAGATGCCATATCGAAGAATATCAAAAGCGTAAACACCAAAATGAATTTAAGGATATCAAAGACGAAACAAAGAAGCCATAAAAATACATACAAAAATGGCAAAAGACGTCAAATAGAGCAATAAAAAATTGGAAAGGGAAAAAACATAGCTGATGGACGAATCTCACCAGGTGACATTCGAGTCCAATAACGAACAGGATGCTCGTGTTGTAGGAATCTGGTATGACATGATAAGTCAGGCAGCCTATCTAGAAGTGGAAGGCTATTTACATTGCCCCAAAAACTTATATTTGTGATTGGCGCATTTCGAAATGCCTCCGACCGTTTAAAGTATGTTGAGATGGTTTGGTTTATCAGAAACACGTGTTTAACAGGTGCAGTTTCAAAATATGGATGTCTTATTATGGAATCCTAGAAATATTCTTCTTCTTCTTGAAACCTTCAGGTACAGTGGATGTAAATATATTTGAAGCAGTTCTTTGCATTCACGTCGGTTTGATATTGTGACATCTATTGGATATGTCGACATCGCTTACAACCTTGTTTAATCCATGATTTTGTCCAAATTAAGAGAGCGAACAGTATACAATACATTTAAGACAATATTCCTCACAAAACAAAAATGCAAGGTTCAATTTCAAAATTGAACCAGTAAGTTTTTTGTGCATTTCGAAATGATGAATGCATTTACCTTTGAATTAGAATATTTTTACACTACTTTTCTGTGAATAGTGGCACACCGCATCAAATTTTCAGTTTAACGAATATGTTCAGATTCTAACACATTTTTAGCGTGTATTGAATACTTTTTTCTGAAGGATGGATCCTACTAAAAACATCATAATGCTATCAAAACATAATGAAATCGAAAAAAAAATTCTTAGAGTATTTACCCTTTGAACTCACAACCAGGGTTGCCAAGCTGGGGGTTTTCACCCCCATTTTGGGGTATTTCACATACCTTTGGGGAGAAATTGGGGGTCAGTAAATTATATTTTTGTTATGGGGGTGAAATGGGGGTTTTATCAAATTAATCAATTGTTTGCAAAATGCAATTTATAAAATCTGATTCACTTATTGCACACTAAAAATAATTTTTATTGTGCCATTCGAAGACTTCAAGTATTGGCATAACCAGCAAATTATCATTGATACCATGGCTGAGATAAAACTTCACACTAGCAAGGAGCTTTCACCAAATTTAATTTATTTATATTTTTTATTACTTTCAGTGTCAGTTATGCTATTATAATGTTTTATTTTGTTCAATACTGTTTTGGGAGCTCGACCAACCATTTCAGCGATTTTATGCACAATCTTACCGATTTCAGATTGCCAAATTATGGCTTTTTTTAATTCAATTGAAGTTTGAGTTCCTCCTCCTTTTAAACATAGATTATGCTCCAAAAATGATGAAGAAACACTTTCTGATGATTTCCCACACCCTTCAAATTATAAAAGGGAAGTCAGCTCTAGTCCGTTAAGGCAACGCAAATCATGTTAGTGCGTGTTCCATTTTGTCTTTAAATTTCAAATAAATTTTTATAGATTTATTTGATTCAACCCATCTACAATTTATGAATATCATTTTATTTTACATATTTCAATAAATTACACATGAAACTCCAAAAATATATTAAAAGTTTTTCTTTAATTTCATTATGCTGCTACATGTGTTAATTTTAAGTCTCGAAAGTATATTTGTTCTATTTTGACTTTAACTCATTATGAAATACAGATGAAAATTTACTTGTGACATATAGTTATTTGCCAACATTTTTTGCTAATTATCAATGTTTTTTATACGAACATTGTAAAAAAGATTGCTCTCGAATTATTTGGGGTTTTTTTAAAAGAATTTCGTCCGATTTGGGGGTTTTTATTGAAGTTTTTGGAGGCGAAGAGTGAGAAAAACCTGGTAACCCTGCTCACAACCATAGGTAAAACTGCCCTTTCATAATGTGACAAAATTACTGAAGAAAAGTAAATACATTTTTCTGCAAAAAAATATTTCGAAGAGCATCTCTAGAAATTGGTCTTAAATTATAGAATAATTTCCCAACTTTAGGAGAATTGAATACCGCGGAAAGTATTTTATTCTATTTCCAGGTTCAAAAAAGTTTGGATAGTCATCGCAAAAAAAATGTAAAGAATATCCAAAATTAGAATCATCAAATAGCCCAGACATAGGCAACTAGCGTTTCTTCAATCAGTTACATTCTGTCATATTTCTTGACGAAAAATATACAGCTGTGGACATAATTAGAAACAATTTTAGCTTACTTAGTAAAACCCAATTTTTCAATCGGTTCTTCTAAGAATGATTCATCGTCTTAGGTTTGTTTTTTATTTGATTCAATGGAAATGTAAGGAGGCAAAGAGTTGGGTGATGCTACCTGTTTTCTTAGTAAGCTATACGTGTTTCTTATTATATTCGCAGCTGTATATGAAAGAATTTAGTTTTTTTCGGTCACTAATTCATGACATCAGTTTTTCAAAGCGAAGCAATATACTATCTCCGTTTTCTGCCTACCATCACCACGTTTATATTCCATTCATATCCACAAAATACGCTGCTCAAATTAACTCTCTTAGCGCTACACTTACCCAATAAAAGTAATCATTAGCCGCATTTCAAGCCTTTATTCCCCCTTCGACAAGCCTTAATTGTAGTTGCTGTCGGCAACATGCATGCATCTCCAGTTAATGGCAGATATCTGATCAAAATCCCAAAAATCTTCACACGAAATACGAACAATTCGACGGAAGAGTCACTGCAAACAATTTATGGAGATTTTATTCTTGTAACTGCCAGTTTCATGGCAGCCAAAAAGTCGCAAAATCATCCTTATTGCATGCAAGCCATTTTAAATTGCTGCTTCTTATTCCGCATAAACAAGAACGACCAAAGAACATTCTCAAAATTATTGTTGCCGTTACTGCAATTGATTGGGATTGATAGATTAACCCAAATCAGAGTGCAAGCAAGTGTTAACATTATTCTTTACAGTGTAGTGCTGATTAATCAGCTACGTTATCATTCATGCATTTTTCATAGCGTTTGTGATGAAATTAAAACAAGATAAATCTTTTGTGGGATATATTTTTGAAAAGATTCTCTAAAATTAAGGATTATGACACAGCGAAGCATTAAATAGCCTTCGACTCAGGGTTAAGCGTATTTTTTGTCTGATAAGTTTAGAGCTGGAACATTGCATTGTAATGTTTCTGAAAAATTTCAGATGTAATTTCTTCATGTTACCGTTCGCGGCTACCTGCACAAATCTTAAATCAAAATGTGAGCACCGGGGACAGGTCGCTTATTTAAAAGATTCTGCTTTCGATTACATTCTTCGATGGGTGGCTGAGGATTCGCGGTAAAGGTCAATGCCTGGAAATTGTTTGTAATATTCTTGTCCAACATAAATTTCACTTCCGTGCCATTGCATTGCATAATTGGCTTGATTTTTAAACCTTTTTGGATACGATAAAAAGAGGACTTTCAAAGGGAAGGAAAAGAAAGTTTCATACAAGATACATTCTCAAGCTCACTTATTTTGTTGAATTCTTGTTGGTTTCGAGATATTTATCACCAAGTAAGCTCATATATATGAATTTTAATGAAAAAACACAGGTTAAGAAAAAAAGACAGCGAAAGGTCCATAAATATGAAGCAATTCCTTTTCTTTTAGCTAAAGTGAAACGATCTTCATGCTTTGAAGTGATAGTAAGAAAGAATTGAATGATTGTAGTTGATGCTGTAGTCCAAACTTTAGAAAAATCTTTTGATATATTTAGTGTTTAGTTGTAAATTCAGAAATCTTCATACTGTTGATGCTAATAGTTCAGTGCTTAGGTGAGATGCTCAAAGCAATCGCACGCAATAATGTTTCAGTGGTTGAAAAATTCTGTTTTCGATTTTTATCGATAAAGTTTGTCTCAGTGATATAAAGCCATCCCTATTTGTTTGTGCTTTTTTTTAAATTTTGAAATTTCAATCCGAACTTCATGAACTATTATCGCTTATGCTGCGAAAACAGTAATAGATACGATTTACTATAAATTGTTTAAAAGAATCATTTGTTCTGTGAAAACCATGCAAAAGCAAAAACTTATCTCATGAACGTCTCCGTGAAAGTCTCAAAAAACGAATTTTCAGTGATTTTTGAAATAACCTGAAACAATCCGAACTAGTCATTAGCTCGGAAGAAATGATGAAAGTCTTGGAATTTTTCCAAAACATAGGGAAGCTCATGTAAAGTGAAGAGGACATTTCTGCCAAGTTTCAAATGTTTTCAACAAATTTTGAACTTTTTTCGCTTTTTTTTTCAAACTTTGTCATTGAATATCACCGGATCTATTGTCATGTAAAAAGATCTTATTTCCGATACTTACAGAACTACAAGCTTTTACCGTAACTTGTTTAAAAACAGAAAACTCAACTTTGTGTGAACTTCTTTTTTAGCTGGATTTTATTCTATGGTTTTGATTTTATCTTATATAAAAATTATAATTTTTTTGTATTTTTTTACAGAATTCACCATATGTAATTCTGTTCAGTTAGTATATTATGCATTGACTGGGGATTTAAATGTTAGTTCAATACATTATGTAGTTAATAGAATTTTTGTTTTAATGGTTTTCTACAATTTTTTCATCACTAATGTTGTAGTCTAAAAGATAGCAGCGTCAAAAATTAGGTGATGGTTCATTTTCTTTATCCCATCCTTTTCTATAGAGAAGTTGAAATGTTGACAGTCAGGCTGGTGAGAAATTGTATCTTTCCCTGTGAAAGTAGTAAATATATTATTGAAACAATGTCAAGATTACATGATATCAGCATAGTCTTAAGTTCGGCAGGCAGCGTCGTCCGTGACAAAGTATATAAATACATTGTTTTTTTCGTGGTGTTATATTTAAAAGAAAGTACAAGCTAATATCACGTGGAAAAAAATGTACAATTTTTGGGTTTAATAGTGTTTTTGTTATCATATTTCTACTATTTTCAAAACTAATAATTCCAGCAAATATAAGCTGAATGCAACAAGCAATTTTTTAAACGATTCGTCAAATCTTTTTCTTAAAGTGAACGGAGGATTTTTTGCGGAAAGAAACTACTGAGACCAAAATTTGATTTTCTTTGCTTTGCGCGTAGTTTTCTGAAATGTAACTTTCCATTATTACTACTACACGAAAGCCAAGTACGTACAAAATACTGAAAAGTAAGCGTTACACGAGTTTGTGATACAAAACAATTTTGTGAGTGCGATGGTTATCGAGATACAAGCGGAATTCTCTCTGCTGAGGAATGTAAATCCAAAATATTGAGATACCAATTCTGTCCCAGCACAAAATTAGAGTTTTCTTTTTGAAAAGTCTGTAATTTGTGTAAGTGGCGCATTTTCTTGCCTGAAAAAAAACCATAGCATAAAGAAGATATATACCCATCTTATGTTGAAAACTATCTAGCTTCAAAAAATCAAGCATTGTCAATCAAAGGGTAACATGATTCCGATTCAAAGATAGCCGACTAATTACAATGCATACGGGCCACTAGTCAACCTGCCAGAACTATCAACCACTATGCCATCAATATCCTTTT
Source organism: Oxycera nigricornis (assembly GCA_963942545.1). Lineage (NCBI taxonomy): Eukaryota > Metazoa > Arthropoda > Insecta > Diptera > Stratiomyidae > Oxycera > Oxycera nigricornis. Next base: position 24,069,107 of record OZ012663.1, on the reverse strand, counting down.
GCATGGGCAACAACCAATCTGAGAGTTGCAATCACTCGTCACTCGCGAATTCCTGCAGACAATTTATATCCGACATGGAATTATCGATAACACGATTCGTTGTGTGGCTATTTCTATTTTTAAGACTATTGAACCTCTTGGAAACCTTGAGAGCGCAAGTGACAATTGGACAATAATAATAATTGAACACGAACGACGCATGCATGGTCTTTTCAGCGCAACATGGTGGCAGATCTTCAGGTGAAAAATAGACTTCAGAGAATCTTTGCAGGCTTGGAATTTCTCGGGATCGATATGACATGAACATATTAAACAGTACCGTACAGTTTGGAGTTAAGTTAGGGTGGTAGTCGATAAACGGCCAGGTAGGATGTACACGTGCAACGAGCAAAACGACATGTAATTTGTGTATTCCACACACTCGGTTCCGGATGGGCGTGCAAAGAATTTTGCACGGATTAATTAAGAGGTCTTCACGCAACGGTCATAATGCTGAAACATTTGCAAATGTATGGGCACAAAGTCCAATCAAGTGTGCAGCGGGAATATTGCATAGCGACTTGAAATGATGCATTACCCGTCAAAAGGTGAGCATGCATATGCATTTCATTCATTAATATACCATAGCTTTTATTATTGCTTTCTGCACAGTACCCGTGTGTGCTACATACTTGGAAGGCTTCTGAAGAATAACGTTCACTTTATTTAGCGATAATGAAATTATGTTTGTATTCATGCAAGCAAAATTCACTTTAGATATTAAAGACCCCTAATTCACCAGCAACATTTTCCTGGCATTTTCTAATTTATTAAATAAAGCACTTCTTATTCTTCTTTTTGAATAAATTTTAATTAACTTCCCATGAGAGAATGTTTGGCAAAAATTCACCGTAGAATGCGACCACATTCCACGAATTGCAAAACTATTTCACGCTAATTTTAAACAAATTATCTGTAGTCAATGTATAGAAGTCTATATCAGGAAATAAAAAAAACAATGCAAAAAACAAAACACGACAATGGTAACTACTTTCATCAAATAAGCATTTTGATAAAACTTACCGAATGTTTTAAAATATATAAATTGTGACTGGATATCGTCCAAAGTGGCATATATTGTTTTTCATACCAACGAAATGATGGTGACTTGGTTGCAATTTTTTATCAATCTTTGGCATTGAAAATGGATCAAATTCTTTGTAAATCAAGCTCGATCTATTTGCATGTGTTTTGTTCATGTTTTTAGAAACGTTTACAATTATATCATAAATACAAAATTTAAACTGCACATATTGTTGTTATTTATTTTTCAGTAAGGATGTAGTTTTCCGAAGTTGGTTATTTGCATTATTTGAACTTCAAAATGTTCACTATCCAAAATTGCTTCTTCAGCAAATGCATACTTGCTTTCGTAATAAATTCCGCATAACATGAAACTATTTCCTGAAAAACAAACACGCATTGTCGTTTTGAATGCTCTTCCACCTGGACTTATGTTAGTATGTTACTTTATAGCATTTTTGAAACGATTTAGACATTTTTTTAAAATGCCTTAGAGATTTTCCAATTGATTTCGAACTTTCCCCAAAACATTTAACCATTTTTTCGAAAGTCTTACATTTTTTCTGAAAATTCTATATTTATTTGTAAGTAAAAATCTGATTTAATCATCAAATTTTGAAAGATATAGAAAGTAAACCATGAGCTTAAATATTTGGACTTGTTTAGAAAAAGTCCAAACGATTTTCGAAAATTTTCAAATAATTAACAAAAGATCTTTAATAGCCAAATCTGTATTTGAGAAAAAAACTATGAGCAACCTCACAGTTCCGAAAATGTTCATAAAGAAAATTGATTCAAATCCTTCTTTTCTTAACTACCTTTCCTAATTATATAAATTGGTACAAAGTCAAATGATGATTTCCCCGTAAGTTTCCTAAAATTAGGAAAAATAAGCTCAAACATGCTTCAACTCTATTCGTCTTTTTAATTGGATGAGATCGTCCAATAATATGATTTTTTTACTCTTCTTTTTGATTTTTTATTCTAACAACCTTTCCATACTTTTCTCTCTTCTCTATTTTGAATCTATTTGGTTGATTCAAAATTTGATCAATCCATAAATAAACATTAACCTGCCACGGCGGGTCGAATGGTCTATTTCATTTCTTTTTTGTGAAAAGTTCCAAAAAATATTCACGGCCTTTATCCAAAAGTTCATTCCATGTGTTTTTCGATATTCTTTTTTCTCTTATCTTTTTTTGGAATATAATGTACGGTTACTATCGATACGGGTCATTTGACTCATGGAAGGAGTTATGGGCAATTAAGATGATTTATTTATAAATAATCCATTTTGTCGTGATATTTGTTTTTGATTTATGACCGCATGTCCGATTGAGAATTGAAGTATGAGCGTTTATAATTTTACATAGTGTTATTTTTTGAATTAAGAATTCTTTTTGTTCAGAATTGCATTGATATTATCTCCAAAATGTCGAGAAAGTGAAAAGTATTTAAATTTTTGAACTATCCGTGGCAAAAACACATAATTGTCAAAATCTCCCAAGCAGGCGAAAGACAGTGTACAACGCATCTCAACAAAGTTTCAAGGAACAGATTGTTGTTTACAAAAGTGAACAAGACAAAAAAGTGCACCTACCAAGCTCAAATCATAAAGCTGAAGATATTGAAAAAACTGTAACACTAAATTTATCTGAAAAGATCACATTATACAATGGCACTAAGTTTGGTGTAGACATCTTATAACTAGAAGATACTGCATGAAATGTAAGTTCCCAAGATGCTTTCTGCAGATTTCTTTCAATATTTTTGACCTGACCGGAATTAACTCATGAGTGATATATACAGAAACGGCCAGCGAATATATTTCTCGACAATAATATCTTTTACAGTAAGCTAAAAAACTTACCAAATATTTTCACCCAGAGCGGCACGAAGGACAGAAACTTATACAGGAAGCATCAACATATTGAAATGCAGTTGCATGCAAGCAAATGGGAAAAGGTGTGCCAAATAACTTATAGTGAAGATAAACAAATATAAAAATCTGTTTCCAACGTAAAAAATATGTATATTGAAATCGCGTCTTTGAGAACCCAAAAATCTGCTAATTATGCGACCAATAGACAAAATGTGCGTATTAATGTTTTATCAGTTTAGAATCCTTCAGAAAAATGTTGAACTGTTTCTAATTTTTGTGGTTTGGTTTTTCAATAACCAAAAACGAATTGCTGTTTTAAAAAACTGTTTAATTAATACACCAAACTGCTCAAGATTGAATATTTTTTGCAATGGAATATTTACAACAAGATGGTACGATCTCATACTCTCTTGTTGGGATGAAATTTGGCATATACTTAATTAGGAGACGTTAAGAATATTCAATACCTACAATACTAAGCGGCAACTCCATCCCTACTTCCCGATTTCGAGATAAAAGCTTCCATCAAGAAGCAATCTAGTATAAGGAGCACCACGCCTAGCTTGCGTTCATATGGTTGTGTGCTCCTTTTCCCTTTAAGAATTGTTGTAATCATAGCAAAACCATAGCTGATGGTATGATCATCCACTGCTCCTAGAATCAAAACTGCGTCTTCTTCGTTTTGCGCTGCCAATTTAGCAAATGCAATGAAGCAGAGTGACGCCCATCGTGGTTAGCCAAAAATGCGAGTGAGTGATTGTGGCATACAGTAGAAACCAGGGCCGTTATTATTTAAAATTGTCTAATTTTGGATTTATGTGCGCGAAGTGAAATTTATGTTGGCTGATAAAATAGACCTTTGTTCTTAAAATTTTACATAACAGGTAGTTAAAACGATTTTACCAATAGGGCTTGTATTGAGAATATGTAAACATATTTTGAGTAGCGTAGCAAATTATCACCGTCGATATCAATTTCACGCCACTTCCGAAATCAAGCGGTGGAGTGGTGAAGACATCGCCTCAAACTGTCATGAATCTCAATAGCAATTTGAGTCCTCCCAGCATTTTGGTGGCTTATTTGGTAAATGGCTGCTAGTTATCCTCCTTCATGATGCGTATGGGAGATATATCGTGATTCATGTGCAATGATTGACTTTATTATAATAATAATTATTGAATCATCATTCAAATTATCAATTGTCATCGAGATTGAATACTAGCGCAAAGTTTCACAAGAATTGATTGAAGAGAAGTAGTTCCAAAATCAATCACTAGATATTTACTTCGATGATAGCCATTGATTTTCTACTTAATTAGGAAGAAACTATGCACTATGCCTATTTTTTCCTATCGCAACAATTTTGCTATTATCATCAATTCGAATAAGTACTTATCTTAAGCGCAAATCAAAAGACTTAAGCGAGTAGCTTGATTTAAAAATCATCGTGCTTATTCAATTATCGCTAGTCGACATTTGCTGTACATGATCATTATGCATTTATAGCATCAATAAAATACTTTTTATGGCTCTTATAACTTCTGCACTTCGTGCTAAACATAACAGTAGCAGTCCATAAGAATTTTCTCACCACGAGGCGATCGTCACCGTTGACGCCACGCAAAATTTATGAATGATTTCGTGATGGTGGAATGCGTCGTCAATTCTCAAGCTCCCAGGTTGTGCCGAACGCATTACTACGAATTATCTTTTTAGCAATTCAGCGGTTGTGCGAGACAGTATTCTGTTAGATTCGTTCGACGGGCAGCCGAGATCTTTGCAAATGAGGACTATTAAAAAAATTTGCACGTGCAAATAGCAAATTGCTGCAAATAGACTTGTTCCCAAAGTGACACTGGCTAGCCGTGGAAGAGTGTACCTACCAGAAACTCAGCAACCTCATCATTTCTTTTGCATGGCAACCATTTCTCCGAGGTTGTCCACGACACGACACTATGAGAACACGGTCATACGACAAATGGGAATTTATTGGTTGCACTTACGCAAATATTTCCCACATTCAGAATTCACCTGCACTGCAAGTGATTGAATTCGCGAATGCACTTGTAAGGAAGTGTTTCGCAAACTTTTCGCAATTGCATTTTATATTTAAAAATGATTGGTGAGTTTAAAAGCCTTCAAAACAGTTACGCTCTTGTCTTTTTTGAGAAGAAGTAAGAAAGGTTCGGTCGATTTCAATCCGGGACAAGCTCACTTTTGTGTCTTTGCTACTAAAAAGAAGTTTCTATCTACATTTCGTCTTGGTCTCAACATTTGCAAGCACTGCAGATAAATTTTGATTGCATTGAGAATTGGCAGCTCGAAACATTTCCGCACTTTGACCATGAGACCGCGAAATCGCATTGCCATATGGTATGCGCCATGCCTGGACGTCCCACCATCTAATTGCGATTCGAGGCAGGCGCACTTAAATAAATTATGTCATCGATCTACTTTATGTTACTGCTCCGCGCAGCTATGTTGTCCATTGCGCACCAACCTCTTCGTCAGCAATCCGTCACAGGTAAGTTCGACTTCAAGAAGTATCCATTCTAGAATATTTCCGCGGCGTGCGATGATTGGTTTGAATAGCTTTTTCTTCACCTGCGCGTCACCTGTGCTATCCGTGGTGTTCCAAGCGTTTAAGTAATTTCTAACGTGTTTTTTTTCGGTAAAAATGTTAAAAACCCAATTGACGTGACCTGTGTGAGATAGCAGCGTGTCGTATACACATGCCCTAATTAAGAGACTCTATGATTTGGCTAGTGCTCGATGGGCAAGGGTAAGTACGGTTTCGTGCATTTAAATGCAATGCTTGTATGCAATACAATTTCTCTAATTTATGTGTTAAATTTTCAGTGTGTGCCCTGATTGAAGAATCGCAAAGAAATCGACTAAGATGGATTTGACGCGGTGTGTTCGTATTGGGGAAGTGTTAGTTATCGGGGCATATTTGAAAATAGTTGAAAGTAAGCAAGCAGTTGGTTAATGATTCTTTGATCAATTCATGATGATTTAAAAACTAAAAGCTTGTTTTAAAGTTTTTCTGAATATTGGAAAAAAATTTCAAATTTTCTGTTGCCATTTTGTTGTTTTTTTTGGCTAGCTACAGTATGTTTCTTATTAAATGCATTGTAAATTTCCAAGTGTCTTCTAACATTTGTTGACAATATGGTCATTTAAATATATGGATAACCAAAAGACTTAATAAGAGTGTAAAACAATATATCCTATGTATAAATTTTATTGCACTAACGCGAAATAAAACATTCAGACCAATATAAATTTCTTTCCAATGAAATTTGCAAGGCTGCAATCGCAAAGTTGACTGTGGCGGCCTTGTTAACATATTGCATCTAACGCACTTCAGACAATTTAAAAACAAGGAGTTTATTTTTTCGGCTTCATAGCGTATTTTTTGCTCTAAAATTTCATGAGTATTATGAAATTAATAGATTACGCTTAAATTTAAGTCCTATTTGATAAAATATTTATAAAATTAAACCACTGAATATTTTTTTCAATGTTTAATTTTATAAGATTTTATTACAATATTGCTCATCAAGAGTACACACAACTTTCTATAACTTATTTGATCAATTTAATACACACATTTGGCCAGACTAGCAAAGAAGTATATTCCAAAATTATTACTCACATGGATGGTTTTATGGATACAACTCTCTGCCGTGCTAAGAAATAATGGCTTAAACGCCAAAAGTCAAAATTTGAGTTGACAGAATCGTCGAAATTAGGTTGACAAAATTTTTTTTTGGAAAAATTATGAAGTCTCGTTCATGAATTGCGGTGCATTTTCAAGAAAAACTATAAATTCTTTGCATTACTTAGTATATATTAAAAGTATAAAATCCTTTTCAAATTGCTTCACTCGTACATTTTTTACAATTTGATAATAAATATAAACTTGACATGCTATGTGGAAATTGAAGAGTCTGAAATTGGTAAAATGATGGGCCTATGTTGCTTAGCACTGCAATTTAGACTGTTACTCAATTTCAGAGGCAGCACATCAATGTTTGCATTCTTAATCTGTGAAATAAGTGAGTTCTAGTATAAATTACATTTGATGGACATAATTTAAATTTTTTTTTGAGAAGTTAATTGTTGAATTTGTTGCTTTCAAAAACTTTTCTCCGCTTCTAAGTAGCACTTGTCAGATTCAAAAGTTATTAGCCTTTCGCCATAATCAGATAATTATGAAGTTCATTGATGCATTGCTTAACCCTAAATTATTTTAATTTAATTATTTCTTATTATTTTGTAAAGTTGAAAAAACAATCAATTTGAAGTTTGTTTTTTGAAAACTTGATATAAAATTCCTCATGATAAAATGCAATGGTACTTTCTTGCGGAACGAATATCAATAACTAGATTGAAGAATTGGAAGTTGTCTATTCAAAAAAGAAATTGCCGAATACCAAACATACCAAAAATCTGCTCTAATGAAGATATAACACGAAGGCGTTATATGAAATGCTTGATTTATTTAAGGGGTTACATATTATGTTTTAAAAATCAAAAATCTATTTTATTTAAAATTTAAATAATGAAAGTTTAGCATTTCAAAAAGATGTAAAAAAATTTCAGCTAAAAACATTGAAAATGGTCAATTTTCCTGCAGTTTTCCTCGTCCAACCTTTATTTGCGGTAGGCAGAATATTTTGGTGCAGGTTCATCTCAAATCAAAAATTCAAAAATTTTCGCATAGGTTTTGCCCTTGGCTCCTGATTGAACGAAGAAATTGAAACAAAAATAAATGAAAGTTTTGAAATGGGTTTGAATAAATTTTCGTCTCATATTTTTTAGCATTTTTCCAATTCTCAACGTTTTTAAAATATTTTTTTCGTATAAAACAAAAAGGAGACGACCAAATAAAAATTCCTTCACCCAAGCACGAGTCAATACTACAAAGAGGAATTGTGCAAAGTTTCAGCATAATCGGTCGATTCGTTCTCGAGAAATCGTGCCTACCGCACGGAAAAACAAAGTTTGGAGAAAAACGCGTTTAAAGTTTTTTTTACCGCGGTTTAATGAATTAAAGTTATTTTTTAGCAACTTACATCGAGTCGTCGATTCCAGGTCCATACAGTAACTCGTTCGCCTCATTTGCGATGTTCAGAGCATACTTTTGATGTTGTGATGTTTGGTGAAAACGAAAGGAGCTGATTTTACGCGGTAGAACCGCGTTGCATGCGTATAATACGCTAGATAAGGCAGAGCGCACGTACCGACCACGCGGTATTCAAATCTCTATAACTCCGGTAATATTGCTCGTATTTACTTCAAATTTGGTGTGAATACTCTTGAAGTACTATACTTTCATCTGGAAATATAATCGATTTCTTGAAAATACAAGACCTATATAACCCCTTAAGCAACCCAAAATACAAATATCTTTGAAACAATGATGATTTTAAGGGTGAACATTAAACTTCTAGCCAAGAAATAAGCCATACAGTTTTCAGGCAATTTTCATACCTTGTTAATGAACGTTTATTTAGTTTTCTTTTCTGTGGACAGTTATTACTATTTCAAGTAATCATGCCATGCCTATTAATTTATCTACAACAATTGATTAAATTGTTTATGCAGGTAAACCGCATTCTTTTCAATTCAAACTGTGCAGAATCTTATTTAGTTTATGAGTAATGTGCATCCTAAATAAAAAATATTGACGAGATATTTAAGTTTTTTATGAAAATTGTGAGATATAGTAATTCCACGAAATAAAACAATTTAAAGTTTCGTCAATATTGGTATTGAATTTCCTATGATAAAATTCAACTTATAGCTCGTGGAATTCTTTGGGAAGGATATCAATAACTAGATGGAGAAATTTCAAATAGCCTATCAGGAAAATAAGTTGCCGAATGCCAAACATACACAAACATCTGCTTGAATCATCAAGTCTTTTTAAACGTGTGATTTTCTTAAGCGCAAGATGCAAATACTATGGAACGATGATGTTTTTAAGATTGAGAATTTTCACACGTTTGAATTTTTTCAAGACAATTCAAATGTTGCTACTGCGACAGATTGAAAGTGAGCTAATTCATGATTTGTATGAAATTCAGAATAGTCAGGATGTGTGAGCATAGAGTAACTAGATAACGTTTACTTGGCGGTGTAGTTCAATTTGCGATATTTTTAAGATACGTGTTTTAAGCCATGAATTTACTATCAATTCTATATCTGAATCGAAATAATCCATAATATAAGGTTTAAATAAATATGGTGCTGACAAATTCTTTATGGCTTTGAAGATATCGCTTTCATAACTCTCCATAACTTAGAAATTTATAGTTTGGCAAGGGTAACTAAAGCCAAAAATGAATCCTAAATTTTGAACTTGGCAGTTTCTGAGTCTTTTGCCTCACGTAAACTTGAACTTGAATTGGTGATGAATGAAATTGCAACTGCAATCTGATCAATTGGCTACTCTTTGATTGCCTCGAACAGGCCAATACGTTTTTAATGTGACCGTAATTTGCGATCAGTTCAGAATATTAATGGTTGACGTGGCTGTTGTAACCGGAACGATATAGATTAGGGCCGAGAGAGGTAATAAAGGTAAGCAACAGCATCAAGTGAATATCAATTGGATGGAATAAACGCCATCAAAATAGTTCACCTCGTTTGACTGGAGCACATTTTTGAAGCGAAACTGATTTAGTGGAAAATATTTGGGCATTTTCTCTTTCCACGTGGTTAGGCCTAAGTATTTTTTCAGGAAAATCGATTCGTTCGAGATATAGAAAAAAAGTTGCGTTTCCAGGCAACAGCTAAAACGCCCACACTTGGCCAACATGGTCGGCTAATTTCTCGATGCTTCGAAGTGAAATGTCTCTACGTATTCCACTTGATATTGACCTAGTAAGTAAGTTGAATGGTTTTCAGTTTCGGTGTGAATTTCTGAGCATAGGCGACAATTTAATGTTTGAATGGGATCAGAGCAATAAAAGAAGTCGATTGAATGTTCACTTGAATCATGTGAATAAAAAAAATGTGCATGATGTAGGCAAACTCTGTGCATTTTCTATCCAATGACCTAGCGATCCGATTTTTATCATACGTAATTTCTATTATTTATCTGTATTTTTAAAACTACTTAGCACCTCTTCTGCCCAGTTTTCGAATGGCTCCTGAACCATATTTTCGAAATTTAAATGAATCCAGAAAGTTGGCTGATGCTCAACGAAGAATAAAAAGAGTGACCATTGGATGATTTTTTCAGAATTTTCAATGTCTGCATTAGTAGTATGGCGTTTATGGAGATCTCTCCAATTGTTCTGATTCTAGCCATAGCCTGTATCTGGAATAAATCTAGCAATTAGAAAGACTTTATCAGATTCCTAATGAAGTACGAGTAGAACCCTCATCAGATTTTCCAAATAACGGGACAACCAGATACTAATAGGCATGGATTGCCTTGCTGTCGACAGCACAGCGCCATGTCTTGCATAAGAACCGAGAAGACTCCAAGCGAACGCGCAAAATTGCCCAAACGGACTATTCGCAGAATTTTAAATCTAGACTGAAACGTGACCATAATAAATACACAGGAGTCGCTCCAAGAGCAAGTACAGATGGTAGCGAGATAGGACGAGTAAAAATACTAAGCTGCAATCATGTGTACATGTGTTAGGAATGAATACGGAAGGTACGAGTACCTAAAAGCAAGCGACAACTTGAAGCCTCCACAATTCACGATTCAGTTTGGACAGCGTGAATTCATTAAAAGCGTCATCAAATGGTAACCATCTACTTCTAATTTTTGCAAAGTGGCAAAGGTGCTAGAAATGCGAGATGTAGTACAAGATTTGTTTGAATGCTTTTGTCTGGACAGAGACTTTAATGTAAGGAAAAACCCAGATTCTTTGGTGTTACCATTTTTTGGTGGAGAAACAGTGCTTTGGAAATTTGAGTAAATCATCTCGAATATTCAATTGAAGTAGAAGCAATTGAAAATGTAAAAATCTTTATGATAATATACACAAATGAATTGTAAATCGATCATGTGAACAAATAAAAGCCATCATTTGGCACAAAACTGAAATTGTGTATCAAATCGAAACATCATTTCATTATTTTTGGATAATTGATTATTCCGTATTCTTGTTTACACACTGCCGAAAAAATAAGTCATTTCTGATTGGACTTTCTAATTTCTCAATAATTCTTTAAACTGATTTCTCTCTAAATTTTCGGAGATTTTGCTTTATTTACTGACTGTGTTAAATGTTTCACTGCTTCAGCTGATAAATGCTAGATGAATTTGAAAATTTCTTAAAGACTCTGTTCATTTTACTTTCTTCGTTTTTTACAAAAAAAGTAAAAAAAAATGAGTCGTTTCTTGGTATTATACAAATATAATAAGGACTGGGGCTTTCAGATATTTTTTTGTGTTTTACAAATAAAGTTAAAAACAACAGTTTTTTTAGAATTGTTGAAATGCATCTATTTTTAACTTCCCAGTATATGGGAAGTTCTTGCAATCGCCTCGTAAATAGAAATTGAAATTTTCGACATATCTTTACGTTTTGAGGTCTTACGAGTATATATAAAGTGTTTTTAGAAAGGGAGATGCATGTGTGTGGGTGTGGGTGTATGTATGTACGTACGTACGTACGTATGTACGTTCCTGGACACTTTTTTCTACGACCATAACTCACGTAAACAAAGTCGTATCAACTTCGTTGAGGCGTCAATCGAAGCGTCTTTGCAATTTCAAGAGCTGATAAGTTTTTGGAACATTTCGTTCGGGGGGGGGGGGGGGGGTTTGGTGTTTTGCCCCTTTGAAGGTCATTTCTGTCATGCGTTATATCTCGCGAACCAAGCATACGATTTGCATCGCTAAGGTGTCAATCTACGCGTAGTAACATTTTTGTGATTCTATCAAGTTTTTGAAAAAAAATTGGAGCCGGTTTTTAATTTAAGGAAAAAAAGTGCAAAAAGGTTTTAGGTTTTTTGGGTTAGGTTAAGTTTTTCGGTTTAGGTTTTAGGTTTTTTAGGTAAGGTTAGGTTAGGTTTTTTAGGTTTAGGTTAACTATGTTTTAGGTATTTTTCATAAACAATAAATTTTTAACCTGATTTGCGAAACACAGTAATCAATCTTTATAACATTTATATACTCCAAACAGTTTTTGTGCAACAACCAGCAAAAGTTTTTCTCATGATTACAAAAAAAAATTAAATTACAAATAAAAAATCATTAAAATTCATCATGATTTCAAAGTCATTCCTATCATTGTCTATATCTCACGAATCAGATATAATATTTGCATCATTTAGGTGTCAATCGACGTGTATTAACATTTTTGTTATGTTTTTGCATTTACGGAAAAATTGTTGGAGCCGTTTTTTAATTTAACAAAAATAAATGCAAAAATTGGGTTTGTTTCATAAAAAAATAAATTTTTAACCAGATTTGCACAACACGGTAATAAATGTTTATAAAATTTATAAATCCTTATCAATTTTTGGAGACAAACCAGCAAAACCTTTTTTCATGATGTCTAAAAAAAATTAAATTAAAAATAAAAAAATCATTTTAAGTCGCCAAGTAAAAAGTGTTCATATGAATGATTTTACCTGACTACTTTTATCCTAAAGACATTGTTGTTAAGCCAATCAAAGTTTATTAATATTTGCATAGTTTAAACAGATTGTGAATAGTTTTTACAGTACCGTGTTTTAATTTTAATATAAAAACTGCTTAAATTTTGAAAATCAAAAAAATTAATCAAATATGCATTTGTTGTAATAAACGCTTTGAATGGTAAAATGTTTTGTAGTCAATACTATGCTAGATCATATGCTTTAAGAAGCTTCCGTGACCGTGTGGACCTCAAGGGTCGCACCTCGCGGCTTGTTTATTATGCTATGATTTCATTTGGGTGTTTTGAGTGTCTTTTGGTGAGCGAATTTCGTGTATAAAACACTGAAGATGGTTGCGAGTAGCAACCGAAATACGTATTTGAGGAAATATTTTTGGTGAAAAGCAACAACACGACTTTCATGTTAGCATGCAAACCAGAAGTGGCATTTTCATTCCATCGGAAGATACAACCCAAAATTGGGAAACTTTTTGAGCATGAAAACTATATGTGAATTTATTTCCATATTCTTCTTTTTCATATGAAAGTCATTGCATCTAAGCCTTATGAAGTTGGAGTATTAAATGTCTACACTATCCATAAATATAGAATGGCGAAAAAATATCTAGCATTATATCAATACATCAGTTGAGAACATTATTTTGAATAAAGTAACTGACAAGATAGTAACTTTGATATTACCAACGAAGGAATCAACGATTTTTCAACTTTTTTAAGTAGGCTATTGAAAAGCATTCTAATTCATAATAAAACAAAACATTGCCCCACCAATTAGTGTACATAAATTTTCAAATCACATCATAACTGACTCTATATGATTAGAAAATTTGTTAAAATAATAAAATACCTACGAATTTTTGAGGTGGAAAGATCTTAAATTTGATTTAAACTTATCGACTTCACAAAATAAGAAAAAAAAGTATTTTCCATGGCAGATGATGCTTTGGAAGTATACTGCTTGAAGACATCAACTCTAAATGAATCATTTAATTTCAAATTTACTCAAGACAATACATTTCAACAAAACCTTTTGACTTCTGAATTGTTTGATATTCAAGGTGCTCCAGTCAAAAGTGAATGAAGAATACCGACAGCCAATACATACGCTACTAATTAAAATTTCTGATTGGACTACAATAAAGTAAGATACAGAAGCACTTTCATCAGATGCCTAATAAAAACTCGCCAAATTTTCATGACCGTGAAACATTTTGAATACCTCTGCCTGACAACCCTCATACGTGCGCGCAGGTTAACAATTAATTGAATCCAGGAACAACGTCAAGAACAAGCAGGGAAAGCGTAACGAGCGTTTGTCACGCAGAACTTTCAACCTGGAAGTGGTTATTCCTCTCGTCCATGTACTTATATGCCATCTTCCATCAAAACGCATAGGAAGAAAAGGAGTCCGGCGAAATATTGCGATTTGCATGCGCGAAAATCTCACCTGACTGGAATCAATGAATATCTGCAAAATTTCGGACCTCAGCGGTCACAATTAACTGAATTGATCGGCAACGAATGGCCAAAATGGATGAATGGAAAGCCCTCGGTTTCTTGAATTTGGCTCCGCCTGCGCACACTCAGCTCGACAATCCAGATAATGTTTATTCTAGAGACGTATTAGGGGTACACACTGACGAACATTGTATGTACCAGGCTGTTCTTTCATTTGACGCAATTCTTATAAGATGTAACGTTTAACATTTCGCACCACAGATCCGTGTCATTATGCTCGGCCCAGGAAGTCTTTGTACTGAATTCAGAAGGAGCCAAGAGACACGCTTCAAGTCATTGAGCCACGGGAAAACGATTAGATTGCATGCAACTGTACTTTTGAGACAAAACGATAATTTCAACCTCATAAAAGTTTTATTGCAATTCGAGTCGGAGAACCGATTTAGTTTCAGATGCGCACGGAATAAGAATAATGCAGATTTCCGATGCATGAATCGATCGTAGGGGAGCGAACCATGACTTCAACCCATGATGAATGGCGGTGCAACAAGCAATTGAATAAACCGTTGCGGAATTGATCCATTTATTGACCTCATTGGCCTAGTAAAGCGGACAGTACTCCAATTGGAAGAAGGTTAAGGAAGAGAATGGAAATTGGCTAGCTTGATATCTTACCTACTTCCGAACCAGTCGGCAATTCTTAATGAATTCAATTAATCAACGTAAGTTTGGAATGTTTGAAATGCGATATTTTATTTTCAACTCCATAGGACATCATGGAACCACCCATCAACAAGAACTAGACAACTGCAATACTCATCATCTTTCCCAACTGTTTAAAAGTATCTTCATGTATGGCACTATCATAGATGGGGACTAGGGACCATCACCGACATGACAAGCGCCGTAATCAATCTTGACCTTATTGCAAAAACGCCTTCATTGAGTCGTTCACCTAAATTTCTATCTATATCTTTAGATACAAGATTTGTCAATTTAAATATCTACTGTTCGCTGACACCTCAAAAGCATCTCATTTTAATTGTTGAATATCCGAGACGATTTGTTTCGTTCGCTTCATGGATCATCGCAAATCGTGAAAGGGCGCTAACAAGTTGCCTGGACAATTTGCTTTGATTAATGGCAGTTGGAGCGGTCAACCCACCGAATTTGTACATTTCGCTGTGACAATTGAGACATGATCCATGACTCAGCGTTCTTTTTATTAAAGAAATGATTGGAGTGTTGAAAAACTTGTCTTGGTATGTATTTGCGCAAAGAAGCTGCTGCAAGCGTTAATAAGTCGCTTTGATTTGAATGTTTCCAATACGATGTTATTTCGTGATGATCTAGTTAGCATGGGAGTTTCCAATTGGTTTATATGAAAGTTCAAGCCCTTAATATTGAACGAAGGACACTCGAGGCCATGGTAGGACCTTGAGTATATGAAAATTTGTTTGCAATGCAAAGTATCTTGTAAAGAAGTTAAGTTGTTCAAGCAATTACCACTTTAATTTTTGCCCTGCGTAAGATCAAAGGTGTTTGGATTATAAATAATGTTTAATCGTTCTATTGAAAATAGTCTTTCCTAAATGCATATTCAAATCAAAGGTAATTTACGCAGATGTAGAACAACTGAGGAAATGTAAGGAAAAATTGAGAATTTGCTTTAAGCCTATAAAAGAGGGAAATCACATTAGACGTTTAAAAATCGACTTTATTTTTATTGTAGAAATCGAAAGTTTGAGACCGATATTCGAAGTGTTTTTTATATTTCCGGGGCAAGAAACGAAGCGTGCTCGAGTATACCGCAAAGCCCATTGAATGGAGCGATCGCAGACAAACTGGGTGGGACCATGCAGATATCTTTCTATGAGTCTATCATACTTTGTATGGCCAGGTATTACAAACAAGAAGATGTATTTTTTCTGATTTCCCAGTGTATAAAGGAGTAATGCACAAGTCACTTCAATACTCAGTTTTTGTAATTTGTTTTTGAATGCGTTTTTCTCGAAACGCGTTTTTCCGGCTTGCGTGCATTCTATCTCAGCAAATTTTTAAACCAATCTTCAAAAATCAAAAAAATTTAATTCTTTCAAATTTGCGTCTAACTGAATCTGAAATAGCGATAAAAAATTTCGACTTAGAGTTTTTTTTTATGACAAAGCACGAAAAAAATTTCATTTTTTTTTCAAACGCACCACAAATTTTCACTTGAAATCAGGTACATGGAAAAATCATACATGAAGAGAATATGAGAAATTTGTCCGAATTAAGTTCAAATTAAACTTTTGGACTTCAGTGTGCACGGGAATGAGAGACTCGGACGACGGACCTCCATGAAGAACAGCTTCTAGCTTTGCGAGTTTTGATGATAATCACTTAATAAAATTATGAGATGTAGTTCAAAACACGAGTAAAATAGTTTTTTAATTTCATTTAGTTTTAATTATTTTTTCCTCTTTAAAAAACAAGAAAATAGCGTAAAAATAGGCCCTCAAAATGATTTACCCTTTTAATGATATACATAACTTTATTCCGAGCATTCCTGGTGTATGAATTGAATACAGCTCTTCAAGATTTTCAACATGAAAAATAATTTTTCATAGCTTTCCTCAAAAGCAAAAAAAATACAATTGAATTTCGGCAAGACATAAGTGAAAGTTCATGAACGTCACCTCAAACCATTGATGAGCTCCCTGAAAATGCATTTTTTTGAATTGGTTTTGCTCGAAATGCCGTTAATGATCTAAATACTAACAATCCATCAAACAAATAATAAATTCCTTCATGAAGTGCATAAAACTAGAGTCAGAACATTCAGGACAAACAAATTAATGTCATTGAGCCATAAATCAACTATCATTGGCAAATCCGCATCCATGTTGCCAGGGCACGTCTGCCCAACACAATTCGACCTTTTTTCAAATCACACACTGGCCGATTGTTGGGCTACTGCAATCCTCATTAGTTCAATTAGCGATTCTGTAAGCTGCGCTCGATGGTCTTCCGTGGCCCACAGGCCCAGACCATGGATCGGGCAATAAAAGCTTGCAACGGAGACATATCGTAAAATTCCGATCAATTGTCGCCTTCAATGCTAGCTAGCCTGGAATACGGAATAAGATGTCTGAAGCCCGAAAAGACACTAACTCTCTCCGCTAGAATCGCAAGAACCTCCAGAAAAATTTGGTTTAGTTTAAATTGCGGAAGAAGCATGAAGTGCATGTTGCTTAGCCTTAGGACTCTTTGGAGCCTCTGACGTGTAAGACCGCAACGAAATCACTAACCACGGTCAAAATCGCGATTTGCATTTTGCATAAGATTTAATCTGCTTTAATCTTTTCCATGGCATTACGGTAAGGCAGAGGCTCCAGTTGTCCGTTGGCTGCATAAATTAATGGCAATCAAAATGAATAGGAAGCAAATGTGTAAGATTAATTTGTCAATTGTTAGATTAGCTGCGTAATAAACATCGATAAACAATGTAAGAAACGAAAATCTACATCAAAAAACTAAACCATCCGAAAAATCTTTCTTATAATAAAAATCCACTGACAATGATAGATTCTTTAGACCCTTTAAATCTGAAAGGTAAGATACAATTTCGTATTATTTCAAATATATTTTGAAGAAGCCTTGGCTTAGGTTTTTCATTAATCGCTAGATAAACTGTGCAATTCGGTATTTACTCGAAAATATTTTGCAGGAGTACAGGTAAAAGAAGTACAGTTCGTATTCCCATTGTTTTTATATGTATTTGAATGATGCAGCTAAATAGATTTCGGTTTTTATTACACTATTGTTTTTTTGAGCTAAGTTGAAGAAGATT
The DNA here is from genome assembly GCA_963942545.1 of Oxycera nigricornis. Lineage (NCBI taxonomy): Eukaryota > Metazoa > Arthropoda > Insecta > Diptera > Stratiomyidae > Oxycera > Oxycera nigricornis. The sequence continues at coordinate 24,051,235 of OZ012663.1, read as the reverse complement.
ACGATTACCAAACATATATTTCATATTTACATAAAACAACTAAATGTTTTGTGATTATGTCATGAATTTATTCAAAAGTTTTTTATTTTAAATTTACTTAATCTTCGAACGGTCGCGCGGTACTTTGATCCGTTAAGGGCCATGCATAAGTGATACGATCTCTTCTATTTTGGGCATTATAAAACAGACATGAAGAAAACTATCATTAATTTCTTATATTAACTGTTGATATTGAATAAAAGAATGTTTTTGCAACAAAACATTTCCCAAAATATACGATACGAAAGTAAAATGAACTGGAGAAAAGTTTACCATTGGTGCTTAATTCAATTCAGCAAGACTACTGGAGGGCTAAAACTCTCAAAAATATGCATACTAAGTTTTATGAAGATACGAGGGAAGCCCAATTTTGTTTGTTTGTTTTTGTTGTTGAGATTTTTATATCGAATGATCATAGCTATTTCCCACATCGGAACCGAATAAATTTTACTTGAACATGAATGTTTCAAATTAGTGACCAGGATTACTCAAAAATTACTGCAATAGTTCGTTTCAAATTTTATAAAGTTTTTGCTTTTTTCACTATTAAAAAAATTCGTTTTTCCTTATTTGTTTAATTTTTTCATCAAAACACCATCGTTTATCTGAGGTAAAAATTGCACTTTCTCTTCAGAGGCACTTTATGAAAACACCATTATTTCATAGATTTTATAAAACTTTTTAAAGGAACAATATATAAGTTGAAATATTCGAATTAACAGAACTTTTAACTTCGTAATATAGCATGATTTTTTTTAATCTAAAGTAAGGGCATCGTAGTGATAATTCAATTATAATTCTCTCTTGTTTATAGATTTAATTACATGTGTTTGAATTTTGAACTTTAGTTTCCTACCCTGAGAGAGTAAAAAATATGTTTTCTTTTGCATAATCATTATCTCGGAAGTAAATTCAGAAATTTTTGTTTATAATTCTTAAACAACTAATTTGAAATAAACCAATTTTTTTTTCAAATTAACTCAAATGATATTCTTTGATAAATTCAGGAATGAACCAATATTTCTACAAAAAAGTATGCATTTCTTTAAAAACGCTCTACAACTTTGGCAAGACTCTTGGATTCATATGTCACCATCAAGTCTCAAAAATATTGTTGCAGTGTTTTTCAAACTTCAATTTTCATATGACGCGTCAGTCTGATCTAAAAATTTGAAATTTTATTTATATTTTTGAAGAGTACACATTATCAAGAGTATGCTATGAATAATCCACCCCGGAAGTTTTGAATGCATTGTTTTCAAAAGTGTTATTGATAAAAAGATAACGATTTTACCGATTGAATCTGTCTGTGTCTGTCATGCCGGAAATTTTAAATGCCTTTTTCTTGAAAGTGTTCGATTTTACTGATGGAATCTATCTGTGTCTTTCATATTATTAGCTTTGGAACATATACGAACCGATTTTTTTTTTGAAAAGCACCCATCATTGATGCGAACTTTTCAATTTTATATTTTTGTGTATAATAGTTGAAGATGTTATAAATCAAAAAATTCGAAAAATTTTCGACTATTTGATCCCAAAAAAACACCGAAATTCACAATTTTCTGACCTTTCTCAACTTTCAAAGCTACGAATCATTCGCCTAACTTGAATGCGTACCATTTCCTGCAAATAGCGGATGCAGAATATTTGTTTCTACTGGTACACCTACCCTACTCAACTGCTTCACACTCTCCTATATTCTTCTTCGGCGACTTCTTCGCTTGGCGCAACATCGGCCACCGGCAAGACAATATCGTACCAGCGCTCTAACGCACCTCGCACTACAGGTGGTGTGTAGTAGGTCTCAGTACAGTCGTGGCTGATGCTTCTTTGAATATTTAATAAATTGGAAGTGCGCTATATAAATTGGGAACCCCGACCCTGAACGCTGCACAGTAAGTGTTGTCCAATCATCCGAGCCGTTTGGGAGCCGCCGAGCAATAGTGATTTTTGGCGGTTGGCTGCATCTGCATTTGAGATAACAAATTTGAAAGCGATTATCTAGGGATTGCAACAGGATACATTGCATTCAGCGTTCACTGCAACTAGTGGAGCACCCATCCTTGATCCTCGATCCTCAATCGATTAGCAGACAAAACGGAAGTTTCTAGTGATTACGAAAAGACTGGAGTTAATTGTTGTGTTCATGCGGAAGTTCTTCAACTTAGTTCTAAACGTAGTGTTTTAGTGAGATAGTTTTGAAGAGATCGATTCCTTAACGGCAGACTAAAAATTGTTCGAGTGTTAATATAGTAGTCGGCAATGATGTGGAGGACTGTGATAATTTGGGGATGGTTTGTGGGAGCCGTGTTCACATCGCCGGTTGGAGTGAAGGTTTGTGACTCAAATTATTTTATAGAAATACGTTCCTGCTCTAAATTTATTCTATAATTTACTTCTGGTTGAAAAGTGTTGGTATTATGCTTTGAAAAACCACTTCAAAAATAGATTATTCAATTCAAAAAATATGCTTCTTAAGTTGTGTAAAAATTTTACCATGCCAATAAATTACAGTATTGATAAATAATAAGGGATAAACTTGCTGTTTGAATAGGATGAATTTTATAAACGAATAGATTCATGTTTTAAAATTTAATTCACAATTTGATAAATATTGACAATAATTACTTATCTGAAATTTGAAGACGCATCAAAGCCTTTCAATTATACTATGCGGAAATTCAGTTAGGACCCTGAAAATTGATTAAATCTATTTTGCTTCATATGAAAACTGAATGAAATCCACACCAAAAGTTTCCCGCAATGCGGTTTCTGTATTGAAATCATATCGAACTCAAAACTGTTCTGTACCGAAATGTAGACAAACACCAATGTGATTGTAAAGATATGTGGCAGATAATTGTTCAGTATTCTAAAGATATAATTTACGTGCGTCTTAGGTTTAAGTAGCATATCAAGTGTAACCTTATCCAGAATCGTCAGTAATAAAACCGATTCGTCCACACTCGTGCTGTTCCATATATAAATAATTGGCAAAAGCAATTAAATTTTATTCATTTAAATAATAGTTGAAGTTATCACAAACATACTTTGAATTTCACATTTGTTCGCTAAAAATTTTGTGAATCGATAACAAAGATATTTAAGTATTTGTGTACAAAAAAAAGTAGTCAATCCAATCTGAATTATTTAGGAGTGATAAATACGAGTGTAACTTTTCGCGACTTCCGTGTGATTGAACTTGAAACCTATGTACATTCGTTGAACATTGCGATTTCCTCGTTACCTATTAAAAATTAATCATTTCACAGCTAAATTTCATACTACGAAAGTAGATGATTCGATTTTAAGAATGAATATAAATGAGCGAATTTATGAATGACATTTAGTAGTAATAATAGTTTTTCAATGTGTAGTGATAATTATTCGTTGAATAGTTTATTTTCATCGAAGATGAATTAGCATGAATTTTGTCAGTATTTCAAAAGGTTCTATTAAAATACTATTAACTTAAAATAGTTTCACAGTGATTAGAATTATACCTTTTTTGAAAGAATGTTTTCCACGATTTTATGAATGATTTTGTCATGAAGTGTTACATTTCCAAGAGTCATCGGACTTTTGAATGATAAATTGAAGCAAATTAATGATAAAATTATTGACTTAACCATTCGCTAAACATTTTAGACTTTTTCAAAAGATTATCTTGAATTCTCCATTTCCGCTCAAACGAATTGTAAATTCACATATTTGAATGTTAACCAAGATTTTTTGCAAGGATTTTTTTGTACTTTCCTTGTTTTTTCAATGATTTTTGACTGTGCTCATTAATGTTTTGTATAATTTCAAGGTCTTCAGAGTTAAGTATCCTTACGTTTTTTCCATTCCAAACACGCAACCAATTCGAAAATATTTCACAATCCCGTTGCATTTAAGCATTCTAGCCAAAGGGGCAAATGCAATCATTTTGCAATCAATTCAAAATCAATGCAAAATTGCCATTGCTTCTTTTAAAAAAACAATACCAACCCCGTTCAGGGCACTTTTATTCAGTACAACAAAAATTAGCCAATTGTTTTCTGGAATGCATGTTCAAATGTGTAAATTACTGAAAATTATCACAGTGCCAAGGACAACGTATGAACAAATCAGCAAATTTGAAAGAATGTGCATATTTTATCGATTTCGTATCGAAACAACACTTGTTTAACCTTTTTGAAAAAAAAGACTTGTATGACTATTTCAAGATATCCGTACACTATCTCAAATTTAAGAAAAAAATTTGAATTTTTCCTGTGATTACATTAATTTTGTGTTATGGAAATAAAATTGTTGATTTTTTCTGGTTGTATTGAATTTTTCTAGATATTTGAAAGCAAATATGTTACCTTTTTCTCGGTAACTGTACAAAGATAATATTCGAAATTATTAAAGGAAATTAGAAGATGAAACTATTTGTTTAAACTGTATGATCATTGACCATCTATTGAACAAATTTTTAGCAGTTAGTAAACATGAAAAATCATAAAAACGTGCGAGTTAAAAACACAAATAAAAAATATGAAGGAGCCTTTCTTTTCTTAGCCTTGTATTTTAAAATGAAGGTCGTATCAATTAATTTTGATGGCTTCAAAATGAAGCGTGGTTTTCAATTAAAAGTTGATGTGAAAACTGGTACATTTTTACGAAATTATCGAAAATCGTGTCGAGCCCTCATATAAGTAAAAGAAATATTGATTCGGTGTCCGCTTGAAATAAATGCGGCAAAAACGCAATAGTTTTTGCTCTTTAAAGGTTACAGTATTCATGATAAATACGTCGTAAAGGTTACATGATTTTTTTGAAGTTTTAATAATAGTCAGCAAAGAGTTAGATGTTTTAACTGGCTATCTGTTGACTCAAGAGTTGAGTAGAAACGCCGTTAGTATTAACATACGTTACCACACACTTCTTGATGTAGGTGAAACATGACAAATATGTTCATCACATTCAATTAAAAGGGTAGGAGTGTTCTGATTTGCTTGAATTTTGTGCACTTCCAGGTCCAACTCATCAATAAATTCAATCATTTATTCCATAAAATGCAAAGATTAACAGACGGGTCAACAAAAACAATACAAAAATTCGTATATTTTAATACAGACAGTATTTTTGTGTCAAAGAGAAAAAGACGAAATAACTGATAGGAACAATACTGCCCATAAGTTACATAAGCTATGCAACAAAATCGTATCAAAATAATTGTTTTATGTTTCACTCGGCTGCGTTATTGCTTCATGGAGTTTGAATATGCTTAATAATTTTTAAAAATATGCCTCACTTCGTTGTTGATGAGTATCCTTTCGATGTACTATTTTTGTCGTTGAAATGTCAATTTTTCACAAACATTCAAGTGTATGTACCCAGGCTAAGATTTTTTTAAACATGTCCTTTCTAAATGCGATTTCTTTTTTTTTTTTAAAAAAAATCTTGTTTAAGTTTCAAGAAAAAACACCATAAAACCTTTGTAAAGTTTTGTTGACGCTTTTAAAATTGTACGAGCTTTTGTTTTTCACAAGAAAGAATAGTATAAATAGTGTATGGATTAAATCTTCAAGCAAAAATGCCCACGCTGGGCGCTGTTTTGAAAATAAATGAAAAAGTCTGATTAAAGCATTGAATTCGGTACTGCGAGTTTTCGAAATTTCATTTTTTCAGTGATTTCGTTTTACAAATGTCAACATTTTCATCATATTTTCTATTCCCAGGCTAAAAGATTCCCAATTGATACAACGTGCTGCGTGATAATGTAAAACCGAGAACGCTCATGTTATTTCATATATTTTCAATGATTTGCTAGACAAGCTAAAATTCTGATGTTGGAAATTTTTGAAAACTATTAAAATTCGGAATAAAAATCGGTCAGCGGATAGTAACAATATTTAAATTATTAGCTAAGTCTGAGCCCAACTAGTATGCTGAGATTTCAGTACTATGAGGAACCTTAAAAAATCAGTAAAGATGATATTTTATCAATATCAGAAATTATCGCAACTTGGTGATAAATAATGTAAAATTTCACATATTTATTTTAAAGACAAACTTTAAAATTCTTTTGAATTATTCTATTATCAAATGTTACGGAAAATAGACGACGCTCCTGTTAAAAGTGTCGCTATTACTCGTGCCACATGTGATCAATAATTAAAAATAGATAAAATTAAATTTAGGTTATCATACAAGTAAAAAGTTCTTATGTCTTCTTTTTTTATTTGATAATTGATCAGTTTCACTATTTGTTGTTTCAATACAATACAAAAAGAATCTTGTACACAACTTACAACTCACGTAGAGTAGTTTTTGTGGCAGATATGTTGCAAAATATATGCTTAAAATCCTGTTTTTTTTCGAAAATAATTTAAAAAACAAATTCATGCTTTAAAAAGTATTGTTACTGATAGCCGGTGTAGAATTGAAATAAAATCCTCCCTGTTTCAGAGTATGATCTTGCTAGCTTCTTTAGAAATTTCGAAGATTTCTTTAATAAAATCATGCTAGTTATTCTCTTCGTCGAAAGTTATCTCTAATCACCATTTATTGGAACTTTAGATAGTCTTAACTCTTACGGGATATATTTGTATTGATTTCTTATCTGTAAGAGAGGTTAAAATTTAATATTGAACACTACGATGCATCAAATAAATTTAAGTAAATAAAATCCGAGCTGAAACAATTTGAAATTTTAGACACACATTCGAGGTGGAGAAGGTTTTTTGATTTTAATTTAATTTAATTTAATTTAATAGCTCATAAAACTATATTTAATATATCGATATCAGTTTTTTCTCAATCCGGAAACTTGGAGAATAATATCAAACGCAGGCAAATCAGCAAATTACTAATTGCTTAGTGATTGATAGAACGCAACTTTTAATGCTTCTTAATTTTTCACAAAGATAATACCAATAGATGATAGTTTTTTATAGTTTTTATCGAGAAACTGAAGCCACATATTTAGGTTAATGGTGAAATCATTGATTGCTTTCTAACATCCTTATTTTTCAAAAAAGGTTAAGTTCAATATTGTTCAGAACAATCTGGATTCATTGATGCAATTAAAATATTAGCTTGACTAATAACCATGGTTTCGAGGCTCATTTATTCAAAATTGCCATTGTATTTACACTTCACCAGGGGAACACTTTAAACAATTTCTGCATCCAATAAAAACAATCACTGCATACATTCTCCATTCGCTGCCGTTCAAATTGATGTAGAAATTTTAAAAGATGGATTGCATTTACTTTGCTCAATTATTGCTGCAACAGCTTTGCTGATTTATCATAGCAAGAAACGTTTCGAAAATAATTAAACCTACTCCGATTCATATTAGCATGCATATTTTTCATCAAAATCATAACATTGTTGTCCATTTATTGTGACGATTTGCACCATCCGAATTCATAACTTCAATATAGCTCCTCCAAAAATCCAAAGTAGATTTTCAAAATGATTATATGTTTTCATCGTTATTCAGGTCATATCTCAAGTTGTCTCATCTAAAGTATCTTTTTATAGCCAATTCATATGCAGCTTATTTATTCTACGTATCAAACACTCAACACTATGAATCAAATGACCAACTATATTGACGCCCTCATTAATTAGCTATAAATGAAACATTTTCGGATGCTCATATGAAAGCGTCTTGCTCAAAAAATCTTTTGTTTCTTCAATTAATTTTTCATATTAATAAGACCATGAGAGATTCCCATCCTTATGTTTGAAGTTCAAACGGCTTGGACGTAATAAAAACGCCTCATTTGGATTTCAAGGCTACCTTGCTCTCTGATTGGCATGTTTTTATTCTTAAACATGACTTTTTCCCGTGGACCAAATCTTATTAAAATGACAATTTGTCCACTCAGAGGATCGCAAAAAAACACAATCACAACAATCTTCAACGTTCATGATTATAGAATGCAGTAAAAACTTCAATCGAAGTTCAACACATTGATGTGTCAGTCCAACATTTATGTCAATTAATGCATATGTTCATTAAACATTTGATTGTAGTGCAAGGCTAGTGCAACTCACAAGGTGGCTTCGACGAGCATTATTGCTTGGAAGCGTAAAATACCTTAAACGATTTTTGCACAATTCTTTACCTCGATCCACTGAAAAAAGGCACCTTACAGTTTTCTAAATTGTTATAGTACCAAGTTGTCTCTTTGCTTCCAATATTACGAAAAGTTCAACAAACCTTGAAGACTTTTTCTACGATTTAGCGACCAAATTTGCTTGCAGTTGGACTTTCTAGTCGGCGCCATAATGAGCATACGAGCGTGAATACGAAATAAGTTTGTAATTGGGTCTAACGATTGGACGAGGCAAAGACAATCGGAAAGTCACACCAGTTCTTTCGAGTGCTCTCAACTTTAATTTTTATCAATCAGAAGCTTTGCGCACATATCATTCAAGTGCCATACAAGAATTAGTGAAAGTAGCTAATACTGATCGATTATTTATGGAGTTCGAGTTTCTTATGAAGCGATCAATCGCTTTCAATTAAGTAACGAAAGATTAAGTTCCATGAAGGAGTATTAGAGGCGTTTTAATTAACTACTCTAAAGGTTTTAAGCAAAAATTTAATTTGACTTCGAATAGCTGCTTGAATTTTCAAGTAACTTAATCTTATGCTCGGAGCTCATGCTGAAGACAACAAATTAGATCCAATAATATTTACCCCAAACATGGGTCGAAGTTCTAAAATAAATACCAAAAGAATCAATTTTATTCTGTCCACTACTTGTTCTAGGAGATTTCTTAGAGAATTTCATACTACCCTTTCTCGCATTTTTCTAGCAGTTCAAACACAAGTCCTGATTTCAATGCAATAAAATTGCGTTAGGGGATGACGCCTATTGAATTCCTAATTTGACTACATTTTACGAGTGGGTCATCGCAAGTCAATAATCTTGTCACAATACACAATCAATTGAAATTGAACTGCACAAGTATGAGCATTTGATACACAAACGTTCTCATAAATATTTCCCAGATTCAACAAATGTTCATTGGCGATCGGACTTGCAATCTAATTAGGATGTGTGGCGTCAATTCGGGATAAATTACGTGAGAAATTATCTTCATATTTACAATGACCAGAACATGCTTGTGTGAAAGGAGGCGGAGGAGAGGCGAATGTTATTGCTAATGCTGGTAACAATAAAATCCATGCCAGTTATATCGAAACCGTAGTTTCATTCAATATAACACCTGAGCTATTTGGATGAAACTGATATGTGGTTGCAAATCACGTATGAATGGGTATTTTTTCAATGAATAACTGTGGGAAAAATTCCTATGAATTTGATAGTTTAGCGCACTTGGAACCGAGTTTCGTAGGACTAGACTGTTTGACTAGCAAAGGAAATGTTTATGCTAATTCGGCAGAAAACGTTATGCTATCCTCCATGTTTTTAGTTGAGGTGCTGTGATATTTACAGTTTTAGAGTCGCAAAGTATTCGATTAGAAAAAGATATTTATGGCGTTTTGCACACATTCAGTATCTAAGATTCTAACAGATGTGAAATTTAATTACTGCAATTAAGTTGCAAACCCATCCAATATTTATAAGTTTAGAGTGTTTTTAAGAGGCATAGAAGTTTTTAAAACAAATAAAATTCAGTTAGATTATTCAAATGGCGATTATTTGGCTTCATTAGCTTGCAAATTTTTAGAATAATTTCTGGTATATGATCAACGCGACTGCATCTTAGTAAAGCTATCCCGTGGGTCTAATCTTGCACCACTTTCCCAGCATAGCTGGCCTTATTTTGCCATTAACCTGTCGAATGTTGGCTTCCAAGTGATCAATAGGTGCTGCTTTATAAGGAAAGAAATGTAACTCCACAAAAAGGAGTCTAATGGAGTCAAATCATATGATCTAGGTGGCCAGTTCACAGGTCCATTTCATAAGATGATTCGTTTACCAAAGGTTTGGCCCAATAAAGTAAGGGTTTCACGCCATGTATAGCATGGTGTGCCGTTGCCATTCTGTTAAAACCATTTGCCTCTCATACGATTGGCATTGATGCTGGAAATCATAAAATTACAAATCATTTGTTGGTAGGAATCCCCATTAACGGCAACGTAAGTTCCGTCTTCAGATTTAAAAAAGGAAGAACCAATTATGCCTCCAGCATTAGAACTGCTCCATCGAGTGACTTTTTTGAGATGTAATAGGGCTGCAAAGGTCTCTTAATAAATATGCTTACACCCAAAATGGCAATTTTGCTTATTTACGATTTTCTGAAAGCAATAAGCCTGAAATGAGCTTCATCGCTGAAAATGATTTGGCCAGAAAAATGCAGTTCAGCTTCCAACACACTGCCAGCCCATTCACCGAAAGTACGACGCAAACGGTGAAATAATGGCTTCAATTGCTGCATAAGTTAGATTTTATAGGGCTTTAGTCCAAGTCCAAGATCTTTCCTCAAAATTATCCATATAGTGGACAGACTTGTTAAAAACAGAGCCGAATCGATAAATTTGGATCCAAAGTCACACCATCCTCTACAGCAGCAATAGCTGTCTGATTACGCACTGTACGAGCTCGTTTTGGATGAACATTGTCCAATAGAGTATACGTGGACATAAATATGTCCATTGTATTGCATATGAGCTGCTCAGATGGACGATTACGAGCACCATTAATTAGACAAAGTTTAACGCACAGAACGCTAATTTTAGAAATAAATTTCTAATATTTTATGAAGTTGTTTGGGTGTAAGTCTTTGCATTGTAATTTGTCCGAATAAATGAAACAAAATTATTGCAAAATTTGGCAGCTGCCATCACAGATATCTTTGACGGATGTTTAATACCTCTAATAAAACACCCTTTAGTAATTGTGGTTGAATTTTTATTTTCTACAATGAGCATTTTCGGTAATTTGTCCTGATTACTAAAGTTTTTATTCTTCGTTCCAATTTCAATCATGAAACTTAAGTTATATTTCTTGCTTTTTCAAGTCCTTTTCTCACAGATATTATGCCTTTCATTTGCAGAGACTTTTCTACCCAATTTTGCACTGTCTTCTCATTAAGAGTTCCAGCATGCGTATTAGCACGACAGTTTGTGGTTTAAAATTTTGTATGGAAAGAAATGGTCCTCTTATGATTTTCTATTTTTTTATTAATAAAATGAATATGCTAAACGCTTTGATTAAAACTTGAAGATTATAAAATGAAAATTCGTTTTCTAGAACAGTTTTATTTCTTGTACATTAATTGTAAAACTCTCGGTTGCGTATTTCTATCAATAATAGTCATTTCACAATATATAATATGGATCAAAAATTTTTGAATTAGGATTCTGAATGTGGATTGACAAGAGTTTAATTATTGCTTTTACGCATGCTAAAATTTTATAAAATTCAGGGCGAGACAATATGGGATTGATTTTTCCTTCATTTCGAATTTTTTTAATGTTTTCCTTCAACAATTTGCTCTCAAACCCTTGAATTTTCACATAGACATAATTATGAAAAAAATGTCATACGCAAATTGCCATACCTACCCTTCAACCTGGAAGTTTTTACCTTGAATTTACCACAACAGCTAGTTGCATTCGACCTCTTTCCAATTATTCGTGACAATCCTGGTGCAATCGGCCGACTTCCATTACCACAAATTAACATCTCTTCAGTATTTAATAGAAACGAGTTCGCTGCTGTGCTCCCAATTAGCAGGCGGGGAATATTATTTCATTAGTTTTCTCGAAGCCATGATAACTAAATGCAAAATTGTGTAATCAATTGACATCACGGCACAGTTCCATTGCAAGATTGGACTAAGATTGTCCAAAAGATGTTATAATGATTGTCTAATTCCTACTGGAGGTTTAGCATTCAAGGTTGCCCATCACGAACTTGCTAAACAATTTTATGGTTTTTGCACATACATTACAGTAAATTAAATAGCAATAATTTTAGTGCCGTGCTAATCAAATCTTTTGAATTAAATTTAAATGCATACGAAAGTGCTGCAACCAAAAGTGTCCTTCCTTCCTTCCTTCCGCCTCGATTGGTGGTCACTTCCGGATGTGTGGTGCATGCATGGCTGGTATGAAGCCAAAGTCTTACATCAAGTTGAGCAAAGCTGGGAATCATATCGAATTAATTAAAAACTACGCGTGCAAAAAGATCATCGAACTGTCTAGTCAATATTAACCAGCCAACAATTTGGATAATTTTTACGACTTTACGTCGTGGTTTGCAAATAAGCAAGCGGCCAATTTCTGGGACATCTTGACCAGAAAGCTTGGGCCATTGGTGTAAATTCTTGGTGGGTTTTCTTAGAAAGATATTTAAATTTTCAAGATGGCATGATGCGTGAATGAATCAACGCAATGAGTGACGCCAATAGCACGCATAGGGGAATTCTAATTCCAGCTAATGCGTTCGACGGTAGCTGTTTTAGAGAGAAATCATCATTTAGCCGTGTCGGCCGAACTGCGAAAAGAATGTCGGGATGGGGATCACGAATTAATTTTGTATTCATGGACGTGTACGACTGTAAAAAATGTTTAATGATTTTATGTTGATTTATTTTGAAACGGCGATCAGATCAATGTCTGCCGTGAATGAAAGCAGTGAAATTTAGGAAGGAGATGATATTTTATGATTTACGAGTAGACTGATTTGGATAGTGTTGGCTATATGTTCTGAAAAGGCAACTGTAGTTAATTTGACGGAAGATGACACAATTTTGACAAATTGGTGAATACTACCGGTGCAAATCAAAATTAAAGTGAAAATTTTGCCGCCTGAATGGCGTCATGCAATACGTGTCGATGTTGAATTCTTAAAAAAATCGTGCAGGGCAAACATTGATGCTTAGAAGGGTCTCCAGAGCAATTAAAGTAAATTGGCTGATCGTTACTTAAATAAGTAGTTTTTGCAATAAACTTACCTACCTTACCACTGATCATTTGATCAAAGAAAAAATAAGTACTTGGTATAGTAGCCTTCCAACTTACATCTTCCTCGACATTGTAGCTACTATCAAATTAATATCTAACGTGTACACCTCGTCCAAAATAGAAATGGAATGCCGTATGCAACTGAAGGAGATGTCGCTTTACCTTGAATTGACCCTGTACTGGGTACCGCGGCTTAGGGATATACCTGCAAATTGCTAAGCAGATGCCCTAGCAAGAGCTCGCGCTGAGTTTCAGGATTATACACTAACACTCCAAGTCGGTCATCGTCTAACTTTCATAAAACTAGTATTCAAACAGCTTTATACAGAGGCTCTGAATAGAGTCTGGAAGAAAACTGTAGAACAACCAGGCAAACTGACTCGCACTGACTTCCAAATTCATCAAGCAGTTTCTCAGTATGAGCCGTGAAACATTATGTTTTATCATCTCCATACTGACGGGGCACTGTCTGATTGACAAACATGCAGAAGGGTTGGGCGTTCCTTTTAACGATTTCCACCAGAGCTGCAGATTGCAAGAAGAAGAAACGGTCCAACATTTTTCTGTGTGAATGCCCAGCACTATCCAAAAGACGCATGCAAACTTCACGCTCATCCTTCCTGGTTAACTTCACAGAAGTAGCCAATTTAAATATTAGCTTCATGGCTAACTTCACAACAGAATCCAAATGGTTCTCATCACCCCGTTGTTCGGTTCTTGCCACCTATTGTGGTCTAAGTGAGCCATCTCTTCTGAAAAGAGGGCTGCTACTACTACCAACCCACAAAGTTCTCGGTATTGAAGGTTTCCAACTTACAACAAGTCCTTTTGTGTTATCTCATGACAATTTATAGAGCCTCTCTTCAAAAATCTTTGGAAAGAATTACAACGTTCGGAAAGTGTGTCTTGTGAAGTTAGTGTTAATGCGGACACTAGCTTTACAGGACACTAGTGCAAATAAATAGCAGTTGAACTTCCTAACAAATGCATCGACATAGGTATGGGGGGTGAGGCAGCTAAACATACTTTTCATGTGCAATTAGTTAGGATAATTTAAATATATGGTTATTACATCAATCACCTGATTTGGAAAAAGGTATTTTTTCATACAGATTTAAGTTTCATTCTTATGGGAAAAGGTTTAACTCTTTTGGGACACAATTTTTTTCATCTAACAAAAGTCGTAATTCATTTGATAATTTTTTTCATTTAGAATATAGTTTAGTTAAACTATTAAGTGTTATACTATAAACTGTACACAGTGCCAGTGCGTAATTCATTATTAAAAAACTACTAGGAATTCAGATCGCATTGTGAGTAACCTTGCATTTTCTTTTTTAAGCAATATCCCTGCTCCGAAATTTCTTTAATAATCAAGTTACCAAGAACAAAATGGTACATATGTACATCCTTTGCAAAAAAAATTCTACGAAATCTATACCTTCGTCCGAGCCAGTCAAGCGTTCTTAAACGCTATTCAAATTCAATATGAACTACTCATAAATTCATTAATTGTTCAGCCGCGCGCACATGACAGCTTAGTTCCGTTTTGCATTTACATTACTTCTTTGGCACATAGTCTTTCCTCTCCGGTAAAACAATAGTCTTTAATGCTACCATACTGCCGTCATCATCATCACAACGTGCCGCGAGCAGGCAGACACCATCAGGTGGAAGTACAAGTTTGTTGACTCAATTTACGTTTACTGATAAATCGACTGCAGTAGCTCTAAACCTTACCTGGCTTTTTCGGGATTCACTTTTGGGTTTTTCAAGCTAGAAAATCCTCCGTCGAAATGTGAGACTTATCTGAATTAAACCTTCAAGCCATGATCAGATTCAATTGTTTTCGGTTGATACACTACTACTGCGATTGAAAGACATCCAAATTTCCAACCTCTGTCTGAACTATAACCCACCAAGTCACCGTTCTGCTTTCGTAGTAGTTCCCAGTATTTCCATATTCGAATTTGTCTGCAGAATGAATTTAAGTTTAAGAATTGCGCGCGCGCATTTTCAAACTTTGATTTGTATTCCATGAACATGGTTCTTGTAAAGTGCCATGCAAATATAATGTTGCGTCCATCCAGTATCCCCATACCACACTTCTGCATTTTTTCGCTTTCCTGATAAATCAGAATGGCTTGCGCACGACTCATTCAACAGCTCTTGGATGCCAGTCACGTCCTTTGTCGTCCGTCTGTCTTAGCGTCGTCTGCGAGATCTTTTGCAGGCAAGCTAGAACTCATAATTCTATCTAATAGGAATATCTGTGAAATAGATAGACAATGATGTAGGAAAATTGCAGAAACAAATATTATCAATCGAAAGGAAATTGTTTGTCATCATTTGGCATTTATGGATTCCATGAAAAAATTATACATTTCAAGGAGTGAATATTCGTTGGTAAGTCGGTGTAAGTGGCAAAATTTTGCTTCAATAAGCAAGAGGAAATTACCACAAAAATTGTTTTCCTTTAATCTTTCTCAAATTCTCTTATCAAACTAAAAATACTCGTGAAAATCGTCAACCAAGTTGCTGCACTGCGTCGAAGTCTTTTGTTTAGCTTAAGATTTCATTCAGTTTGTAAGAATATAAAGTTTGTAATATTGTAGTAGTCTACATATTTAAAAAATGAGTAAAGGTTGGTGCTCTTCTTCAAACATCCTGTTTTTCGATCAGTCGTAAAAATTCTATGCCACTTTTAGTAATAGCATTATATTGCTTCTGAAATGTATCATGCAATGAATAAAGGAAGGACTGATATGTCATTGCAGGACTAAACGTTGTTCCAATAAGTTCATTTTTATGTGGAAAGCAATCGAAATGCAGAATGGAAAAATGTATTTTCGTTACCTCATGCTATATGAATCTCAAACTGCCAGGAAACACATTTTGCCTATTTATTTGAATTGTGCTTTGTCTTCCCAATCAGTAAAAAATAAGTTTGATAGATTTTGGAATGGTGATTTTCCTGTCATGCTTTGGTAGTCCTTCAGGCATTTATGACGATATTGTGGTCATTTTAGTGAAAAATAATATACGCCTGATAATTGGAAAGATTGCTGAGAGCATATGCTCCTACATTGAGAAATTAAACCATGTTTTGTAATTTAAAATATCTTAGATTGACATTCAGGCGTACATGAGTACTACATTTACTAATTAAAAAAAATCTCAACTCACTCAACAACAAAATTAATGAACAGAGATGGGAAATTTTGCAGCTTTCAATAGGTTCTCTAAATCTTGCTCCTTTAGACTACTGCCTACTTCCATCTCTGCAGAATATGTCAGGAATAACATATCAATGGAAGACGTGGAAAACCACTTCAAAAAGTTTTTTGGGGAAAAATCGATGCCGTTCTACCAATTCAGAATCAAAAAATTCTACAAATTTTGGGAATTTGTACTAGAAAAGAATGGAAGCTATATAATCGATTACTAAACCAGTTTTTTTAAAAAAAGCTAAATTTTAATAACTAACGCTAGTTCTCATCACTGAATAGAAATTTCCAATCGAACGAAAGATAATTTTAAACCTACAAAAGTATAACTGAGGAATACTTACATACATCCATGCGCTTCGTTACAAAGGAGCACAAAACAAAAATAGATCAAAAATTTTGGGATTCAAGTTTATGTGTTTTTCATAAAAATTTTAGAGCATCAAAAAATAATTTGTTTTTGAAAGTAAACGGTTTTCAGCAAACTAACAAATTCATGAAAATTAAGAGGAAAGATCCACTAAGACCACTGAAACAAACAAATTTTTATAACTTTTTTGTCGAAATTGTTTATGGCTAGTGATATTTATTATTATGTATGAATATGTTTTATCTTTCAAAATTATTTTTCCATACTTACTTTTTTAGTTGCGTTGCATATCATATTCAACGAAGAGATTTGTAGAGTGAGATATTTTATTTTGTACTACCCTTGTGTCAGCTGCTGGATTGATTTTGAAAATCAGAGCTGATATTTCGTTTGAAACAAAATTTGTCATGAAAGTTTTACGGTATTGTCAACGAAACAATAGAAGTTTCGAATAGTTTTCAATATAAAATTAAACTCAAATCGAAGATTAACATGCTATCTTAGACTTTGTCACATTCTAAAATGATCGATTCAATAGTTTCAAACTTATCTTGAACAAGGTCCAACACAAAGTGGTTTTGAAAAAAAGTATATAACATTTGCTGCGTGTTCTCAGTCCGAGCTAACACGTTTAACGTTACAGATTATTACTTTGGAACTTCGACGATTTTCGATCGAGAATTTTAGGACAATTTTAAGCAATTTTTAAAAAAAAAACTTGAATACCTATTTTTCCCCATTTGAAGTGAATAGATCCCTTGCAAGTTGGCATTTCACACCTTTTGTGGTTCTATTTTTGTTATGTTTGATCCAGTCACGTCCTGAATTACCTACTTTGATTGTGGTTAAAACGCTAAGAACAAAACATTCCAGAGAAAAAAAGATTGAGCAAAAAGATCTTACACACACTTCTCGCAGTCAAAAAAATTTTGTGACCCAATTTTTCATTTTATTATGATACGAAGTCCACCGCCTAGTTATTGTGACACCTATGTCCCGAATCTCTTGGTAGGGTAGATGGTTATTTATAATAGTAGGCTAGATATAAGATCTTCTAATCTAAGGGTTCGCATTTTTCCAACTCTAAAATAGCTAAAAAGCTGATAAGCCAGCTTTCATATATGCAATTTTCTTTACCTAATTCTTAGCCCAATATCTTCTCTCTATCATAGGATATACCAATGGTGAACGATGATATGTTAAACGAAAAGACTGAAATGGCTATGTCGACTCTTAACCTACCAAGCAACGCTACTTCGATTCGTGCCGACATTACCGATGGTTTTAACTGTGATGGCAGATTGTACGGCTACTATGCAGACATTGAAAATGACTGCCAAATATTTCATGTCTGCCTGCCCGTGACTTATCCGGACGGAAAGGAAAACACTTTCAGATGGAGCTTCATCTGCCCAGAAGATACTATTTTCAGTCAGGTAAAATCGATCGATCAACCTAAATATTTATCAAATTCTTTTCATTTCATGATCAGGAATCCTTCACTTGTGTACGTTCACTTGATCTCGGCTACGATTGTTCCGATTCAATAAGATTCTATGATCTCAACAGGAACTTTGGAGTAGCTGGTGATACGGACTCCGAGGTGCATGACGTGCTTCGAAAAACCCCAACCGATGAAATGAGTAACGTCCAACAAGAACCAGTAAAACCAATTGTTCCAATCACGACTGCTGCACCCTTGTCGACGAGAAGACGTCCTATTGAATCGAACTACAGGCGACAACCCACAAAGGCTGCCGCAACCGTGGCTCCTACTCCTAAAGCCAAACCCACACAAATAATTCCCTCGGCAACTACACTACCAACAGCTGCCCCTGTTGTCAAAATCAAGCCCATGCGCATATTACCTTCCGCAACTATACCACCCTCAACTACAGCGCCTTTTGTTAAGGCCAAACCAACACGAGTGATAGCCGTCACTACTTTGGCTTCTGACGAGATCAAGCCAATGTTCGATAGAAACGAATTCATGAAAAACAATCCAAACAACGGAATCAGAAAAATACCAGTCCGTCCAATTTCTGTGAAGGAAGAAGCTAAACCTATCGAAGTGGTGCCCAGAATAGAGCTTGATAACGAAAACATTGCTCCCCTTGACGAGAAGATCAGAAAAATACCGGTAGCTCATTTTGAAAATGCACCCCCATTAAAAGAAGAAACCATCCAGCCTAATATCGTACTAAAAACCGAACAAGATGCTAGCAAGCCTCTGGAAAGGCTCTCTTCTGACGACAGTAAATCAGATGGCCAGGGTCCTCAAAATGGATCTTCTCTTTCAGAAAACCCAAACGAGCCTGAGAACACTCCTCTGGATGATAACAGTGTGATAACGAAATTTTCTTTAGATTCTGACAATGAACAATCCAGTGAACAAATTTCGAATGAGAATCAGAACGGCAATCAAAAGGATCAATTGCCAATCATGGAAGGCAACACAGCTGAAATGTTGAAAGTACCAGACTCTTTCAGTTCGGCATCTACCGAGGACAAGCTATCAGAAGAAATGGTATCTTTGCCCAAGGAAAATCCTCCTAGTGAGCCAATGCAGCCGATGCAGGCAGAAGTAAAAGTATCAGTTAACGCTAATCAGCTAAATGGATTGCTTATGGAAAACCAAGACAAAACTGGACCTGAAATGCAGCAATCAATGGTTAACGACCAAGCGCCCTCATTATCAATGGTGGAAGATGTGCCACCAGAAGCTGATACGCAAGTATCACAACTTGATACAAACTCTGGCAAAGCTGAGGAATCAATGCCAGACACAGAAAGTAATCCTGCAGTGCATGTAGACGATCCTGTCGTCAACCAAGTTTTGGAAACCAATGCTCTTAATGAAAATGATCTTGTGTCCATGAAGGACGAGCAAATTAATGCCGACCCTATGAAACCACTCTCCGACGAACCCATGCCAATGGATTTGTCTGCTGATATGAATAAGGAAATGGCAGGAAACAAGATGAACCAGGAAGGAATGGAGCAAGAGCCCATTCAAAATGATGAAGCTATGGAAATGCCAACGAAGGAAAAACTCGACAATAATGATGTGGTCATAAAAAGTGAGATGAATCAGGATGTGAGCACAGATATGCAAAGTCAAAGCATGGAACCACTGAAAACCAAGGAGGAGCCAGTTATGAACGAGGTTTCGCTAGGAAGTGAAGATACATCTACAATGAACCTCGCACAAACGCCAAGTGAACCTATGATGCCTGAAATGGGGTTGAGTAACGCTGGGATGACTGAAATCAAAACATTTATGATAGACCCACAAGCACAAACACTAGACCTTGGAGCTATCAAAAAATACGTCCTAGTGACGCCAGAGGAATCAGCAATGCCGAATCTAGAATCTGAGCCAGTCAAGCCAAACCAGCTTGCAGAAACAGAAATGAAAAACCAGGACTCTGCTCCATTCGAAAGCGGATCAAGTTTGCTGACTGAAAAACTTAATATGGAAGAGCCAACAGACCAATCCCAGCAGATCTTGAAAGATGATGCTGACACGGAAAAGGAGGGAACAGAAATGGTGGAAATGCCAACAATGAACTCTGAGGAGCAGAAGTCTGAGATCATCAAAGCCATCTCCAGTCTGGTATCACAAGCGAAGTTGGATGTTGTCTCCAAAGCTCAGGAGATCTTGCCTGCAGAAGTCGCACCTGACAGCGATCAGAAATTCTCAGTGGATCCTGAAATGCCTGCATTGGATTCAGGATCGGCAGCCGTGATAGACATGGAAACTTTGATGGCATCACCAGCACTGTTGGATGACCGCATGAAATCCGAGATGCCACTGTTTATTCCGGTTCGAGTAATTATGGACAATGAGCCAACGAAAGTTGCTGCTGAGGAACCGTTACCTGAGGTTCTACGGAAGGACGCAATGTCTAGTCCCGGTCCTCAAGCAGCCGCCGTTATGCCTAACAGTTTAACAGTCGCTCAAAGTGAGCCAATTTTTGTGGATAGTCCCGCGGCCGAAGAAATAATTGTTAAAAACGCCGAAAACGCAGCTCCAGAGGGGGAAGTGGCGCAAATGATGCTCGAAACCGACCCAGTCGCAATGATGGACAAACAAGAAGACTCCGCGCCGGCAGCCCTCAAAGCGGAGATTTTGCCCGTGCCCGTGGAAGAAGTTCAAATTGTTGAAGACAAACCGAAAATCGAAATGGAAATACCGCAACCAACCGAAACGAAAGCGGAAAGTAAACTCGATGCACCCATGCTAAGCCAAGACGCTGCAGTTTCACCAACGCCCGCCTCACTGTTAGATGAGGCTCAACCCTTCCTCCAAGAAATGATCGATCTCGCCTCGAACCTAGTCAAGGCCGAAACCATTTCAGCGCCCGCTGACGACTTTCCGATGGTGGTTGGACCGGCTGACCCGGCAAAAGCCGACAAAAACAGCGCTTCGCAACCGGTTTACAAAAGTGCCCCCGCTGCTGCTGATGGTCTCGATGGAGCTGAAATTCCTGATCCTGCCAAACCGATTGCAACGTTCTCCGAGCCAATCGAAGAAGGCGACAAACAAAATGAGCTGGTGAACGATCTGCTGCGTATTGTCACGCCCCAAAGGATTGGTGAACTCGTCGAGCGGACGGACTTGCCAGCGTCCGCGGCGAGCAGGGTCGATTTGGCGCGAAGCCTGCAACGGAAAGTCGATCCAAGGAAGCGAAGATTTTTATTCAAATCTTCAGTCAACTCTAGATAAGATCAGATTAGCGGTCTATTCATGTCTATTATTTTTACTTTTGCTAGAAATAATTATTACTTATATTATTACTATCGAGTGCCAAGATCATGTCGAAATGGTGGACTACCGTTGGACGCACGTGGCTAGCTGCAATAGTCGGCGAGTCCCAATCATTTTTGTTTCGAACGAGTTTTGGTTTGAGGGCAAAGTTAAGGTTGACCTGCAGTACAATCGTACTCTCTTAACCTTGACTTTGTCACGTCTATTATTTGCGATTTGTAAAGTGCTTTTTTAGGTGTCAAATAAATTATTGTTTTCTAAATATAACTCATATTGGCTTTTTCATTATTTTCTAGTTTCGAGATGATCAGGTTATGAGCAGATTCAACGAGTTTTTGGCGAAATTAAGATCCAAAAGCTTGGTTGTTGAGTGCTTTTATTGAGTGTTGCCTTAAAAATACGTATTTACGATTGGCGCATTTCGAAATCCATCGGAACATTTATATTGTACTGAGATGTTTTCGTGTGTGAAATACAGCAGATGCGGTTTCAAAATAATGGATGTCTAAATGTTTATAACATTTGAATGAAAATAACCTCAGTAATGTCATTGATTCAAAAGAAAACTCAATGGAAATATATTTGAATCGGTTTTTTAGACTCATACCTGTTTGAATTTATTTTATTTTTCCTGCAGTGTACAAAATCTTGTTGGAAGCACTGCACTTCCTT
Source organism: Oxycera nigricornis (assembly GCA_963942545.1). Lineage (NCBI taxonomy): Eukaryota > Metazoa > Arthropoda > Insecta > Diptera > Stratiomyidae > Oxycera > Oxycera nigricornis. Next base: position 24,029,225 of record OZ012663.1, on the reverse strand, counting down.
GAAATATTGTGTCAAAAAAATGTGAATTCAAATTATCAATAAAAACCCCTTTTACATATGTTAACATCGATTACAGGCTTATTTTGATCCGTGATTTTTTCTAAATACCGTCCTGGAGGCTATTTGAAAATATATGGAAAAACACGTTTTTTTGGACTTAATAATGGAGCCAAAACTATATAATTTCGTGGCAGCGTAAATAGGCTATTATTCTTAATTTTGATTAACTTTCCTAAAAATGTACAAATACTCTTATATTTAGCTCATTCAAAAATTCAACTGAAGTGCAGGAACAAAATTGATTATTAGATTATTGACTAAATATATTTTCAGCTTTAATGATATTGAAAAATAGTTTCTCCACCACTTGACTTTTATCTGGCAGTAAACAAAGGAAAAATCATCGGCATTTTTGAATTTATATCTGAACAGCGATTCGAACACAGTTTTACACTTACATTATCAAAAACAATAGTTGATGTGTTGTTGCTTATCTCGTCACTTTTTCGTCTGAATTTTGTGGGCACCGCAAAGTGAAATTTATATTCATTGCTCTAAATTTCTTTTTAAACCAATGTTCTCTTATTAATATCTCTGCAAACTATGGAATAAATTCGTCTGTAACTTTCATTCAGTAAAAACTTGATTCTGTATTTATGGGTTCACCGATTTCAATGTAAATATCATCTGTTGACTAAGGAAACCAGATATGCTTTATTTAATGATTAAAATTTTAAATATTTTCGATGGACAACTCAGTATTGCTGGCGAATTCACATCTGATTTTACTAAATAAATGACAATTGTAACTAAATAGCTTGCCTGGGAGTATCTCTGGAACCCAGCACTGGTACAAGACAATCCAAGTTTCATCAGCTTGGATGAGTTCAAATCCAAACTGATATTTTTTTTGTGGTAACCAAGAATCAAATTATCAATCAATCAAATCAACTCTATCAAAAATATATAGAAAAGGGTTTAATCGTTGGTCATTTGTTTGCGTGTCATATGTGAGTATATCCTCAATCACAATTTCAATCTTTCAGTTTCAGCATTTCCCGTTCGGATATATTTCTATCCTAAATGAAAAATTTTTTTTCCGAAGCTATCAAATCGTTTTTCTCAAAAAAAAAATCTTTTCCCCTACTAAAAACTCTTTTCTCCTCTTTGAGGTTGATGGAGCTCTTATGGCAATATTATTTATTAGCATTCAAGAGAAGAAAAGAATGGCCATGAGGCTCCTCCTGACTTGCTTGTATAAATTTCTTTTGAATAACGTTCATCGGATAATGCTTCCATTTCTGACTGTATTGTCTCAGCTACAAATTTTGAACTTAAATTGCTGAATCGAGACCAGTCCACTATTGGCCAACCCTGACACTACTCGGCTCTTGTTGTCTTGTCATTCTTTGAGTTGTCAATTTATGATTTTTGTTTATTGACGTTCGCGTTTCGTCTCCTCAGCTGCGAACAATGAAGAAGGAGAATATCAACCATATCTCTTAGTTTCCTTTCAATGAAAACTTTACTACATTTACCAATTACATTTATATAATATCTAATGCTGATTATCGTTTAACTAGGCACAAACACTTCTTTTCCATGTTGCTGATAATTATGCAGAAAATTTAAACTGTCAAATAACTATCAATAACAAAGCAACATTACCAATAACTAGTTACCATAAGCTCAATCGAAAATCATAAACAAAAATATTTCGTTATTGGTGTTGTTAATGTACGCCCTTGATAATATCAACACACTTGTTCAACGCTAGGAGCGCGAAGTCGTCATCTCAAAAGCATTGTTTATCCACCTCTCTTGTTAGTTATGTTCTCATTGGCTGCGAAGTACGATCCAATCGAATTTAAATCTTGTACGTGTGGAAAACATTTTGCCGGTGACAAGCAAACACTCAGATGAAAATTAGAAATGGAAAAATCGATCACTCGACACGATTCATACGATAATCCACAGTCGCCGTGCAAATATTTTAAAGAAATGTAAAAATAAAACAGCCAACAACTTTGAACACTATTCTGACACTGTCTGAGTGGTAGCTTCCGTAACTCATCCTCATGAATAGTTTTTGTTCAGCGCTTAGTGTTAGGAGGCTAGCGTTGCATCAGGATTTATTTAGTTGTTCGTTACCAGGACTCCACTCGGTAGCTATTGTTAGCATGGTATTAAACTCCATTTCAAGGTCATCAAGCCATAGGGTGGATGTATGAATTTAACAACCGGATATTCATCAAGTTCATGAGTGGCAGCTAGGGAGCCACAGCTTCACTTCCCATGCCATCGTTGGTCATGACAATCTTTGACCATTGAACATTATAAGGACAGCTATAGGCACTCCCTCGTGTTGTCACATAGTAAACAATTGCATTTATATCGATAACCGCTTCACGAACTGCTCCGATAACATAACCAATTTCCCCAAATTTCACCTCTTCAATTTCGATTTCCTTTATTTACTTGCGTTCTTTTTTCCGTTGCTTTTGGTGTTGGCTTGACGCTTTCATACAACTTTTCACTTATCTCCTCTTATTTCATACCAATAAGGCATAATTTTCTGCATAGCTCACCCTTTTTTCTTTCAACAATTAATCTAGGCAAAATTCAAGAACAAACTCATTAACATTTCAATCATGTCTCAACTCGACGAACCCCAGTGCAGTGGTTTCATGCTATCAAAAATAGTCACTCCTGAGGTGACCTGGGTTCTTCAGGGTAAGTTCAGCCCTGATTGATTTTCGCTCCCGATGAAAGTCATTAAGGACTCGATTTTTTTGAATTTCTGGGCACCATCGAATGGGACCGTAACATCTGTTATAATTTTTGCTCTGGAAGTATCCTAAACCGATTTTTATTTTCAACTGTAAGTTTGGCTCACCTTTATACTTTGCAAGATGTGTTCGTTACTTTGGAAGACCTATTGCAGTTGTGATAGGGGATTAAGATCTTTTTCTTTCTATTCATTTTGGTCTCGAAAAATGACTTTCCTACAATTTCTAATGAAAGTTGAAGAAACTACATCCTGGAATTCTGGAAAAAAAGCCAACAGTATTTTTTCAAAATAATGCAGTAAGACCTGATAATCAGGATGCTGCTAGATGGGACCATCTGACTAATTAAACCACAACATCAGAGCATGTGCACTGTTTTGGAAAATTAAACCAATTAAAATTAACTTCTTAATCAGGCTACCTCTAAAATCGAACTATGAACCACTTTAATTGCATTTTCCAGTCAAAACACATATTTTGATACAGCTAGAAAATAATATAACTGAACGGATTTTTTTAACGGATAGTTAAAGTTTTTCAAAAATCGATACAATGAGCTGATGTTGATCTAAATACAGTTCAACATTTTTCGGTACAAATATGGACATTGTGTGCTTGCTATGAAGCTTTAAAAAATTATAATCTTAATCATAGTAATTATAGCTTGAAAATAAAAGTTGTGAACATTTTTCCAAGGAACGCCTTACAGTTGCTGCTCTTTATTGTCCAATTGGCAAAAAGGAAAATCTACTCGTTATTGAAAAAGTTAAAAGACCAAGATCATTCCGGAAAATTGACATAAGTTTCATCATAACTTGTTCGCCAAATACGAAATCCTCGAAGATAAGTAGTGTTGTCAGAAAACTTTAATGGTTCAAGCCAAAATTCACTATAAAAGTTGGGAAAGAAAAATTAAATCGCCCAAAAGTATTACCAATATACTAAAGAAATTAAACAAACAGGTAAATGATTCTTTAAAGTGTTATAAACGTTCATCAAAGAAAGATCATCAATGGAATCGAAAATATCAATATTCTTTTCTGTTGATGTGTATTTAGATGAATCCATTCTTTGAATATCCCTGGTTGAATTTTATAATCCTAATATATAACTTATTTAATTTCAAGTGAATTCTATCTTGCATTGACGATAGAACCGTTCGTTGTCATCTATTCCGAATTTAGCTTTTCATTGTGTATATAATTCTCATTCATTTCTCAACCACAGTGTTAGACGCAGGAAGGGATAAAAACAGTCAGCTCACTAATTTCTTCAAACAGTGGCGGTTTCACGTTAATATTCGCTTTTGACTAGAATCCCAAATGAAATATTACCGTAAAATTGTAATCAAATATTCCAATTAATCAAAAGTAATTTTTCATGTTGATGTCGTCTGCTATCCGAAAAACGAACAGAAGCTCGGAGAATCTTTCTTCCAGCTCAAGATCCAAAGCTTACAATTCATTGCATCCTGAAATGGGATTTTGTTTTATCTTATATATTGTAATTTTTTTAGGTATGTCACTGAGCTTCAACCAAATCCATTGTAACACTGATATGTTAATAATAACTAGCAGAATCCAGCACTCGAAATTCGAGTGCAATGATGCTTTTATTATAACTGACTCTAGAAATACGATCGAATAATCATCAATCTCGCTTTCACAAATTTAAGTTAATTCAAAAACCTTTTTCCAAAATTTCCTTAAAAACGTGTATTTAAACTTTTAAAGCAGATGTACATTTCTTCTGGCACTCCCAGACTTCTTCAGTGTATAACTAATTCCCTAAGTTCTGTGTTTCTATTTCAATCCCAAACGTTTTACATTTTCATCGCAAAATTTAATCAGCTTAATTGCTCCATTTTCTAAGTTACTATTCATTCTAATCCCTACAGGTACTCTACTCTATCTACTCTATCTCTATAGTTTCCCTTATGTAACCTGGTATATCCCACTTTTTTCTTCTCCTTCCAGTTTGTCTTTTTCCATCGATATGCTATTTTTTAGTTGAATTCCGCTCTTTGGTACCACTTCGATGTTGTATTTTTTAACATGCGTTTCAAGTCCCTGTGGATATCCGACAATGTTATGAAGAAGTCTGGGTGTGCCAGACGAAATGGTTTTTGAATTTAACTTAAATCATCAATCAATATAATAAAACGGCAAGCTAAATTTGTTTTTCTATTGTGATTAAATAATGTTTATGAGTTTTAATAGTGTTTAAAAATCATTATTCAATTATTGGCGCTTCAATGCGTCTCGAACGTATAACAATGCTAAGCGTTTTGCGCATGTCATCATTCGAATTTCACATTCTTGAGATCTACCAAACCGGTTGTTGTAAATAATTTTAGGAAAATCAAACATCGTTTTTAAATCTTGAAAGTTTTCTTCAACTGAAAACGCTTTTTTGTGGAATGTTAGACGACCTTCAGCAAAACAAACTAAAAAAAATATGACCAAATATTGATAAAATGTACGTATACATTTGCATAATGAACGGCGACGCTATACACACGAATGATCCTCAGAGAGAAAGCAATCACACAACACCGAACCAGTGAACGCACAATCCACATGAACGGTATAAAGTGAGAATGAAAATATTCCTAAATGTGGTGAAATTTGATGATTAGCTTCCAAAAAAGAAACTAAAACACTTGCAACAGTCCTAGATATGAGCCCGGGACTCCCGCGTGCAAGGGCAAAACACTATCGTATGCACTATACAAACCATACACCTGGAGTTTCTATTTTGATATTGAAGGTTAGTATACCATTCGTATTCATCGCTGTGTGAACGTTCAACGTTGTGTATGTATTAGTAAGAAAATCTATTTTCTTTTTTCTCTCTATATTTTCCAAACAGATTTTTACAAAAAATACAATTCTGCACTTCTACAGGATATTCTCTTTCCATTGATGTATTTTTTATGAAAATCGGTCCAGAAACAACGGCTAAAATGGTACCACAAGATTCATGTTAGCCGTTTAATTATATAGATATACACCACAGAACGAAACCAGAAAATTGTTCGTAAATTTGTAGGCCCTGAAAGAGGCCCTGAACGACGATGTTTGAATGGCCCACTTTTTATCAAACAGCAAATAAAAAGTGTTTAGATTAATTCAAAGAACAGGTGTTTTAGGGTTCATTCCTCTGGCATACTCCGCAGACATATGGTGTAATTTTTCAGTAAGAGTTAATGCAGACAATACGAATGAGTTCGAGGGGGAGAGCTGCATCTTTTGTTTGCTAATCGGAAACACAAACTCAAGAAACTTGAATAACACATGACGGGCACTTGTTCGAGTCAGTTTCTTCAACTTTTGGGTATGTTGGACTTTTCTTTGACTCACTTCCCTGACATCAGATATTTATTTCTCTTACACCTGCCCAGGTGACTCACAGTTGAGCTCACACGCACGAACCGGCGACGATTCCGTTTGAACTGCGCTCTGAATGGATACAATGGACACACGATGTACGGTGCCTGTAGTAAAAACAAGAAACGGAAAAGAAACTTTGTCTGAGTATACCAGCAAAATTAATCAATAGCAGATACACGTGCTCCGCGGCTCCTTGTATCTTGTTGCCGTATCTGGTCTGCATGGTCGAGCGCACCTTCTAGTCATCATTGCACACCTGGGAACTCCACCATCGTCACCCACATTTTCGATTCCCGTGGTTCACTGGTCCAGGAAGTAGAGTGGGCTTTGGTCGTGGGTTGAAGGCCCTCCTCACCTGTAGTCGGCCAGACCACATCCCGCAAATAGTCCCGATTCCTGCACCACGTAAAGCAGGAGCTCGCGTATCCAGAATTAATTCGATTACTCGTCCAATTAATCTTGAATTCGTTGGGCATTGTCTGAATTCGGGTGGGGCGTGTTGCCTCAACAATCGCAAGAAGTACCCAACAATAGCTGCGCCGCATTTGTTCCTGTACCAGTATCACACGCTGCAGAAAGCTAGTAAGCGGCATACCTGTTTCGGCTTCGTTCCAGATGAGATGATTTTGTATCTAAAGCGGGTCAAAGATTGAAAGAAGATTATCCGCCACTATCACTCAAGCTTCGAACGAGCCACGGCCATGTGAAATTTCTTTTTCGTTGGATTCGCAACAGTCGATGGCGGCATGTTGGCTGGACGGTTGACTTCAAGTGTTGAATAGATATAGAATATCTTTTGTTGTTTACGTCTCGAAGAGAAGAAGATACTCCAACGTGAGCGATTTGGTTGGTGTCTGATGAAGTGCTTGATATGATTTGATTAAACCGCGGGTGAAAACATCCACGTATGAACGGATTGGGTGCAGATTGTACTTTGTTTACACTGTGCGGATGAGTGTTTTATAACGTTTGATACACGATCGCTCGCTTTCGATTGTAGCCTGATTTAGTTGTGAAAAATCAAGTGTAGTTTGGCAACAAATCCACTCTTAATAGTTGAATCTTCAACAAGATTTCCGCTTGTTATGTGTTGCCGTGAAAGTAATCCTATGAGCTTTTAATCCTAAAAATCTTCGTCGAATGCAAGCAGCCACCGAAATCGCATTAGAGATGTAAGTAACGCATTTAAAAATCCCGAAAATATCTACGTTGGGGCGGAAGTGCTTAGCGCCATCGTAATGCTGACGAATCAAAATACTAATGTGCACTATCACTTGAATAACAATCAGGAAGAAGCTGTTGGTGAAGAGTGATCGGTTGTGTGTTAAAAACAGCAGTGTCTTAACTTTAGTGCTGAATTTGCTGTGAATTTCCGAAGAAACACTACCCGCAGCTTGTTACCAATGTTTTCAAACGAGGCAGAGATTTGAGGTGAATTAAACGAGTTTTTTTGTTGTATTTTACGCAATTCCGTTAAATGGATTAATAAATTGTTTGTATCCAGTCTTGCCGAAGACAGCATAACTCCAAACGTTACCAAGTAGATCAACGAACACTTTCATAAAGAAAAACTATTTGAAATGCGCTAACATTTCAGATAATTTGGCAATTTCTGTTATTTAGTGTGAAATTGGCGATTTTTATTTCTGTTGTTCAAAACGTTTAGCTTCTTTGGAGTGAGTGACTTTAACATTCTTCCAATTTGATCAACAATTTTACGAATTAAACTAATGAAAGTCCTCTTCTGAATGAACTCTTAGAGTTCTGAAATGATATTTCCGCTCATTTTGAAACAGGTTTATTTATATATTCATAGTAGATTTGAAAAAAAATTGTAATCCGCCAGCAAAAGTCATACATCCGTCATTTCAAAAAACAAAACCTATTCGGTATCAGCTGAAGATTTTCACGTCTTACAGCTCATAGAAAGAGGAGATGAGTAGTATTTGTTATAATTTTTCGTAGAAGTGGATAAAGACTATTCCTATTGATCTCGAGTGTTGTGCCTTCCAAGCGTCCAAACATAATTGCTGGTGCAACCCCACGAGTACAATTTTTTCAAGCTTCTTTGCCATTTACAATGCCAATTGCTATAAAATGACAGCTATTGTAGCATGGATGAATCCTGGAGCCTTGTTGCTTTTCTCAGATATAATATATACGATGCTGTTAATGGGTTTTGTCCATTTGAATACTGATGTACGAAAATGACCCTAATGTCGCTAGACTGCAACGTATGCCATATGAAATGTATCTGACACAATATCTGATGATTTGAACATTGTCCAGAAGAAACTTTCCTTACTTTGAAGATGAGCGATTGATTATTTGTTACATAGTCCAAATAATCATGAACCTCGTGGTTGGGCTGGCCAGATTGATAATTTTAATGTAGCTATGGTGTAATTTTATCCACTACAAATGTTCTAGCCTGTGGCAGTGTTCCAAAGGGTCGTACGCCCTGATAAACATTAAGGTTTTTTCTTTGAAGTCAGTTTTTGGTGCTGGTGAATGATGCGAAAGTTTTGCCAAAACGTTTAACGACCGAAAATTTTGCATCCATCTGTTTTTTTTTATTGAAAAACCGTTTAATCAAAAAAAAACAGATGGATGCAAAATTTTGTAGCGGAAACTTGTACTAATAAGGCAGTAATGATTCTATTTGTATCAAAGTTCCGAAGAGTCACTAGAGTTATTCAACGAGATTTAGGCAGTGAAGTCAGTCATAAATTTGTGTAATATATTTCCATTTGGCCAGTCTGGTTTTCGTAGCTTATAGTATGGAATTACAGGTACTAAGAAAACAGATTTATACTTTGCTTCTTATAATTTAAATAAAACATTTCTCTTCACAGTAACGATTTTAGTAATTACAAAACTAGTTTCTTTACTAGCCTTTTTTTCTAAATAAACCAAAGAAAACTGAAGGAGGCAGTCTGGGTTTATTTTTTCATTTTTCGGTACTATATATATGTATGTACAATTAGTATACAATCTCTCAATTTGGTTGACGAAGCCCAGAAATACATATATACAGCGATACAATAGAGTGTGTGAGAGTGCATTCAAACCCTTATTTTCCAAAACAACGTTTTTGGACTTGATTGATACGATTTTGAAAAATAAATTTAACCGATTTAGCTGAAATTTCGAGAAATTATTCAGTACATATACAGTTTCAATCCAAACTAGAATCAGATTTTTTTTACAAATTTTTAACTCTTGTTTTTAACAATTTTAGTTGCAATAGAAGCGTCAAAAAACTGAAAAGTCCGCAATTTTTTTCCACTCAAAATGTTTAGTTCTAGTTCCGACTACAGCCACCCACTTATATTTCAAAATGTCGTTAGAATTTTTTGTTTCAGACTTACCTGGCTCGAGATATCGTGTCATTCAGTTTTAATAGTGCTCCATTATGGCCCCCATTTTGTCGCCATGGTTGAAAAAAAAATTAATAAAGAATTGTAAAGTTCAAGGTTCACATTTTATTATATAAAGGCTTCAAAACACTCTGATAAATATTTCGATAAATAAAACTGTTGAAATGGCATGCAATGAACCCAGACTGCTCCCATAAATATTGAATTCAGTACTAAAATAAATCCATAAATCATGAATTAAAAATAAAACAATAAATCTGAAAAATTATTGAAACATGATAACAAATAACAAAACAATTATCAAATCAGTGATTATCAAACCTGGTATTAACTAAATACCTAATATCTGATATGATATCCTTTGTACTTAATCACTTCATCTAATCGGCGAGACATATACTCTACAAGTTTTTCAAAAATCTTTTGAAATTGTCATCCGTTCTGCTACTATAACGGTTTTTAAATCTGAAACACTCTTTAGGTTTCCTTTTTTTCTCTTTTTTTTTCAAGGAAATCCCGCTGGTACTCAATAGTGTTAAGAGCTTGGCTTTGCAGCCAGTTGCAAGCAATCCACGCTTTATTTTTGGCATTGTTATCTATACTATTTCCAAAAAGTCTAACGACGTCCAAAGAATAGCTTTCTCGTTTTTTTCAGTTAAGTGCTCTCAACTGTACAAAAGTATTCTTAAACCTTTTCACACTATTTCTGGTGACCGTGTTCAGATTTATGGATTTATTTTAGTGTTGAATTTAATATTCAACATTCTGAATATTCAAGTTTTCTTCGGGTTATTTTGAAAAAAATGTGAATGAAGAAATTATTTTAGTTAATAACTAAAATCAATGCTGCAAAGAAAATTCTTTATTTAAATTACTTAAAAGCAAAATATCGATGTTCTAAAACTTTTTCTCCCTAGTTTATGTACGATACTTTTTCATTTAAAAAAAATCAGCTGCATCCTTGGATTGATTTCAAAGTCTCCTATATGAGATTTAATTCAAATCTGATGCAAACTCATGAAACCAATTTACAATGAATTGAGATAAAAATTCTCGAATTTCTCGACAACGAAAAAGTTGATTGTCGTAGTTTCCTACCAAATCAGTACAATCAACAAATTATATTTATATTTTGTAGTTGATATGTCGAAAACAAAAATTTTTCTCTTTTTTCTAACAGTTTTTCTACAGAAAATCTTTGATAAAAATTTTTCTTAAGCATTAATACATATATTAGGGCATACTTTAAATTTGAAGTATACAGCGTTTACACTTTACGAAGCTGCCTTCACTTTCTTCTTCGTTCAGTGAAATTTGATCGACCGAACGACCATTTTAAAAGCATGTTGAGCACTTTTGTATGTTTCATCAAAACAAGCGAAACCTTGTCCTATATATTTATTTTTTTCTAGCTGGTCATATCGTTTATTTTCTATTAAAAGAAACTTTCTGGTCACACTCATACCGGTGTAAAGCAATTTAGCATAAATTATAATAAATTCCTTTCGAATACGTTTTGGTAGATGATATTATCTTTTATTAATTTTACATCTGAACAACGTTGTTTTGCTAATCTATGAAGAGGAACTAGTTCGGTGAAGAGGTTTTCAAATTATTAAGAATTCACAACAATTCCAGATAATCGGCTGCTGACATAAACTAACCGTCAAAACGTATATATAAACAAAATTTCCAGACAACTTAATGAAAACTCATCAAAACATCAAAAAACGATTATTGTCGATTATTCAATATTTTGATGAAATTCCGTCTGCATAAAAATGAGAAGTGATCGTGATTGAAAGTATTCTATTGCCCAATCCAATACAATCCGATCCAACATAACCCAATCCAATGCAACATCCACTAATTTATTAAATATTCAATGAAGACATCTGAATACTAAATGGATTCGCTTTCTTTACCTGCTTGAAGCTCACCAATTATTTATCGAGCCAAGATACTTCGTTAGTTATACCGAAAAGATTTACAGAAAAAAAATTAGATCGAAATTAGCAAAAGTTGTTGAAAAACTATTCACATTGAATGTTGTACGGCATTTTCACTAACATGGATGAGTATAAAATTCAAACAGTGAAGCAGCAGCTAAATTATTACAATAAAACTCCGTAAATTTTGAATTTTCCAATTGCTATGAAAACGTGAAAATCGACAAGAAAACCAGATACCGTTGATTCTGTAAAAAGTCGTTAGATGAAGACATGCAGCGATAACTATGCCAGATAATTGGATGTGGTCTATGGCTTTCGCGGTACACCCAACTAGGTTTTGGAAATCACCGTGAAAACTCTTAACAGGCTCAAATTTTACAGCAATGAGAATGCAAGAATAACAATCGTAGCCTTTACTGAATGCACCATTCTCTCTTCGCATTTCATGTAATCATCCTAATTTTTGAGGCGTATAGATATTACTTTCTCAAATAAACCTCCATTGGGCACAGCGTGTTTCTTGAATTGCAGACTAAATTTGATACCGGTTTCAAACAATCGATTATTTTTCATTAAAGCTCACATCGAAACGCCGCGCCTTGAAACCCCCAAAAACGAATTAACAATAATTTCTCACAAATCATGGATGAAGTATGTTGTGTTCTTGTTTTTTTTTATCGCGTGAATCATCACGTTTTGTACGTTAATTAAATAAATAAAAGTTTGCAACAGAGAAAATGCAACGATGACAATGTTAGCTGCGGATTCATGGGCATTGAAGTTATTTAGACGTTTAACAGAGTCTTGCGAAATCGTGATCTTTAAAATGTTACTAATATCTTTGTTGCACCTGAGCCAGTTGTCGTCGGCGTCTTCACTATCATATATGTAAATGAAGATGTTACGTCACTGGCGCTGCTCAATGTCATTGTTGTAATTATCATGAATAGTTAATGAACAGTTGATGAATATAAGTTCCAATACAAACATCTTGAAGATTTACAAAACATTTATTAAAAAAACACTATGCAACAAGTTTATAAGGAAACATTAGACACATGCATCCAAATTTTAACAATACCATTTCACCGATAATTTTTCCTAAATAGTTTTGAATACTAAGGGGTGCTTTTTGTAGGTATAGAGCATTCAATACAAATATCTGTCAATAAAGCTGTTAAATTTTGCTGCCACTTTTATATTACGTTTAATTTTCTTTGGTAAACTACCATTCATTTCCGGAATTCGCGTTATGTGCACCTAACTTCGTCCAATTTATGTTGCACAAAATCTTCCATCTGAGCAGCTCATACCCAATACAATGGACTGATTTATGTTCACTCGCAATACTCTATTGGTCAATGTTCATCCAACACGAGCTCGTACAGTGTGCACCGAGGCAGCTATCGGTACTGTAGAAGGTAGTGTGACTGAGCATCCAAATTTATCGATTCGACGCCGTTCACAACTTCTTAGCATCCACCACTTGAAAATTTTGTGGTAAAAGCTTGAACTAAAGACCTATAAGAGGGGGAACCAACTAGTGTAGCAATTGGATGTAGAATTGCTTTTTTATCTTTAAATCATTTCCAGTGATGATGAGCCTCATCGGGCTTAATGAGTTTGTAAATAAGCAAAATTATCGTTTTTGGAGTGAGGAAAATCTTGAAGAGGCTTTGGAACATTTTACATCCTAAAAAAGTCACTGAGTGAAGGGGGGGGGAGTTGCATGCCGCCGGCATAATTGGTTGGGTTTTCAAATCTGAAGACGGATTTAACTCCGTTGGATTACTTTTGTATGTACGTCAAATCACTTGTATATGCTGATAAACCAGCAACTGTTGATGACTTGGAAGTCAACATTTGACGTTTTTGGCGAAAAAGTGGTGGAAAATTGAACCGAAAAGATGGCTTTCCTAATACGCATCCGCGGTGGTTATATGCCAGGAACCAATATATTTAAAAACACTAAATGCTATATGATTTTCAAGCTTATAAAGCCAAAAAATTGTTCATTTCAATAATTCATCTGTATTTTATTTGTTATATGTTGTTTATGTCTCTCAAAAACTTATTGGATGAATTTTTACCTAAATTGCAGTGATTTAATCTCACTTCTGATCGAATACTTGGCGTCTCGAAAACGGTTTATTTCATAGCACTTCAACTTAATACATGGAGGATAGCCTGGCGTTTTCCAAATTTGCTAAACTATTAAATACATAGGATTTTTTCTACTACTTTTGAATAACGAAATGTATTTCATGCAATTTTAGACTGCAAATTCGCTTGGTGAAAGGATTCGTCGATAAGTGTGATTGAAAATTTGTGCTGTAAATTTTTTCGAAAACGCATGCTACAAAGTTTGTTCCCTCGTAGTTTTTAGGAAAATCTTATTGTACACCTGTACTGCGTGGATTAAAAAATGTTCAAAGATTTTATGCCTGATTTAATTTGTACTAATATTGCCAAGCCCTGGCCTAATGTGATGTGCTTCTGCCCTGTGAAATATCTGGAAAGATTTGACACTGTGAAATATCAGTTTAGTGTACATCTTCATATCTTGCAGATATTCCCTTGAGATAAGATAAAACCAACTACTTATGCTGCACTGTTATCTGTATAGGTTCCACGCCCCGAAACTCTCATCTGTAATAATGGTCCGCTCGTACGTATGTATGTGCAGCTTTGCAGGCGATCAGAAAGCGCTTTTCCAAGCTATCTTGGGTGGTTGCCCGCTATCGTTGGGCGGTGTTCGTCGTCAACTCGATAAAAACTTTAATGAATTTAATAACGTTCTGTACTTGGTTATCGCAGTCCCCCCGAGAGTGAGTGTGCCGATGTGTGTGAAAACTCGATTCCGACATGTGGAACGCACATACTTCCTGTATGAAAGCGACGAGTGACAATAAATAACAAGTACCGAAATCAATTAAACTTTTATCGCTTATCATTACTTGCGGTACATGATCAATTAGCGACATTAGATACGCGGACAACGAATCGAGCCGAGCAAGAGTGATATTTCCGTGTACGATCGACGAACGTCGTCTTGATCGCAATTTTAGTGTGCAGCCACAAATTGAATGCAATGTGCGTTAATTGATAATTAAGCTGCAGTTAAGTGAGTAGAGAGCACTAGGCGAATACTAATCATGCGTGCGTGGTGATTTCCGATTCGTGCCACAGTGAGTTTTATTCCGTGCTGGATTTATTTGGAATCTATATGATGTATAATTTTTTTAGCCATCATGTGGTAGTAAATGGCTTCAATTTTGAAAAACCCATTATTGAATGTGTTATTTGACCAGATTTTACTAATGGTAGCTTTTCATCCGATTTATCAGCCTATCCTACCAAATACAAGCCCTCGAAAATTCCTATTAATAAGAATAAAAATACGTGGCTTCGTATTAAATATTTATTATGTAAACCAGTATCCTCGTCAGGAAATGAAATTGATTAATTTTATTTTTTCATAGGGGATATGATTGAATCAAGACAAATTACATGGCACATACGAATTATGTTCGATGGTATGTTGAATATCCCATTTCATATAAGTATCGAATATATCAAACCCCATTCGTTAAGTATTTTTAATTAACCAAATTTTCATTTACTCAATTAGTAGAAACACTCAGCATGTTTCCAGCCACGGTACGATCCTAAGAGCCGCTCAAATCCATAATGAATAGTTCAATTAGTAGTATTTATTGAAACCGCGCATTTACTTCTTCAGTCGTGGCTACACTTTACTGCAGCTCTAATGACGGTTTCCGATCCGATCATAAACCATACTTTCGATTTCTGAATTACAACACCTTAGCCAACCGGGAAAATGCATTCTTAATATTCACGTGCGTGTTATCTAATCGAACTGACCAACAAAGATGTTATCGAAACACAGACTGAAACCACTCACAACAATGCAATTCTTCGGGAATCGTGCAAAACACAGGTTGATTGTAAGTGAAAATCGCATGATTTTCAGCTACTGGTCTATACTCCTCGGGTCGGACCTCTAATCACGAGTACGGTGCAGTTAATGGTACACTTTATTTCACGTATGATATAGTGCTTCATCAACACTGCATCGTATATACATATTTCCTCACATATGACTATGTATGCAGTATGCTCGTGCAACAACTACATTAGTTGGGATTCTCTTGAAAATAATTTTTTTGTCGGTTGGCGTTGTTTCCCACCTGAAAAATTAGAAAATTTCTCATGATGCAAAAACATGTGAGGCCAGAAAGCAGTGTCAGTATTTACGGCTGGGAGACACTTTTTTGGGGAATATCCGTGCGTGGAAATTACATTTTGATTGCTTGTATTGTTTCGTTAGATAAATTTCCATAAAAACCGAACACATTTGATTGACATCATGATGTCACAAAAGTTTTCAGATTAGTTCGAGTAAATATAATACACAACGAAAAAAATATTCGTACAGCCAATATTTTCAAAAAAAAAAAAAAACACTTTTAATTTGGTAATTGAAACTATTTGAGGAAGAGTAATGTCGATATTATATTATTAAATTTATTACGAAAAAAATATTTGATATTACTACAATTTGAAGGAAAAAAGTAGCAAATAAGTAAAAAAAAACAACTTTGCTCGCGAAAAGAGTAAGTAGGATCAGTTAACTTGCTATAAAGTTATGTTTCGCACAAACTTAAAAAAGGAAGTTTTGAGAATAGTGTGCCCTGTCATATATCTCCGGTGCACTCCGATTAAACTGTGAATGACGCTCACAAGGAGTAATTTCGGAATGAGAATGAGATTCAATTTTAAAAATTCACCACCGTAATCTGAAGATGTTTAACAACACTTTACCTAACAAAGAAACAACGAAAATGATTTGCTTGAAAATTCTTTCAATTTTTTCCAGAAAAACTTAATGATTTTTGTACGACTTTTGGTGGATGTTTCAAAGGAAAAATTGGTGAAAATGTACTCAGTCGTTTTTTGAAATGAACATTCAGTTATAGTTTGTTCTTTAAAACTAATGCTGATTCCTGACCGAATTTGTTTTTCTTCACACTATTTGATAAGAATAAGAACTGTGTTTGCAGGATCATGAATTTTCCGTTGCGTTTTATGCAAACCATTTTCTATTATTATTATGCCTGGCAAAAAAAATTATTTTAAAATTTTGGAAAGAAAATTATCACTATTATTCTCTAAAATTTTGTTGCGAAACGTTCAGTAAGATATTTTTGTAATAGCAATGAAATATAGTAAGATAAATCAGAATATTGTGAAATAACTTTGTAATAAATTTTGATTAGGAACAAAGAAAGTTAAGATTCAGAGAATTCCATTGAACTAAGTATTCCAATCAACGTTTTATGTTTTTTTTTTCAAATTTGAATTTTGGGAGCTACTGACATCCTTTTTTATTTTGTTTATTTTAACCTAATTCTTCATTACGTCTCCTTATTGAATAATTTTATATGTAATTTCAAAAACTTTACCAATTGACAATACCAGAAAAATTGAAACATCAGATACTTTCAAAGTTTTTTCAGACTATTCTCAAAAAAACAATTATTACCATTGACTTAGCAACTTTGAAGGCTATGTTTGATTTCCTAAAGATTTTGCGCAACTATTTTTCAAGATATTCTGTAAACGAAGTTACTTTTCATGAGTGACATTGTATTCTTCAAATTAGTTGAACCAATCTAGACCATTTTCGAGCAACACGCCTAAAGGTCCCCCCGACTCATCCAATTTACTTGAAATTGTCCACACATACTTATTTACTATTTAACGACTGCACTAGCTTGAGATTAGAGGAAAAAATTTGACGATTCTAGAACACTTTCTTCAATCGAAAAAAAGTCAAAAATCGTTACACGTATATTCAAACGTTTACCAAATCGCGAAAAACCTACTTATTGTCCTAAATTTAGGCCCGTGCAGTAGTTTATACTCAAGACATAGGATTTTTTCGGTATATAGTCACATATAGATATTTTTCTAAGGGTGTTACGAGGCACAATCCGCTGTTTTTGTTTGGCACTGCTCAAGCGCTTGATCGGGACGGCCGCCATTTTTTAATAATGTGAATCTGAACTTTTAATCTCAATATATATACATTTCAAATTTCCAGTCGATATCTTAAATAGTTTATTTTTCATATACATTTTTTAAAAAAGATTTATTGTCGCCGTTTCAACAGAGTATTCCCCCTTAAATCCTTGAAGGGCTGTTCTAGAAGAGGCTGCATATGTAATAGATATGATTTTTTAAACTTGACTACCCAAGCGTTTTACATCTTCCGTTTAAAGTGTTGACAACGCCATGATAATGATAAAGAGCATTGATAATAATAATAATAATAATAATAATAATAATAATAATCATAATAATAATAATAATAATAACGACCATAGTTTGATGTTTTTAGATTATTTCTATGGTGAGGAATCAATTTCTACCTTTTTTTATATTTTATCACTAATTTCAGCCACAGTAGGCAAGAATACAAGAATAGAATTAAGCAGATATTATTTTCCACATCTGCATTTAATTCGTCCTTTGTTTTCATCTCTATCTGATTTCGGCCGATATTCAAGCTTCGGCTTTTCCCTTAAAAATATTGCCGGAAATCAATCCACCAACGCCAAATATTTTTATACAAACTTCATATGCCTGAGTTGGGGGGAGTTCAACCACCAAACCCCATTTGTTTCGCAATTCTTCATCTCTGACCATGTTGATCGTCAGACCCAGATCAGACTATTCTTACCACGACTGATTACTTCACCTGACCGATTTTCTAAAACAATATTAGCAATCATGTCGTTATCAGCTCGTAACAAAGTAAATAAAAACGACTTTTCCATTTGCAGGCAATAGTTGCGAAACCAAGAGTTTTCGCGATCTGCCGAGACCCGCGATCGTGCCGAAGAACTGATAAAGCAGCAACACCTGACTTGATTGAAGCGCGAACGGCAGGTGCGTTCGCAATAATTGAATCAATGGATCAGTTCCTCATCGGAGTGCGACCATCGTGGGCGGTATAGTGAGTGATTTATTGGCGGTGTTGGCCACGGCATCGATCGATCGTGGATGCGCCTGAAGATCATTAAGCAGAGTTACATATCAGAGGAATACGCGCAGAACAGGATCTCCCACGATGTCTAGCAGCGCCTACAGCATGGAGGCGCAGGTCAGCGTCGAGGAACTGCCGATGACGTTCAAGGTAAGATCCGATAGAGTCATTACTGATCGGAATGATCTTCCCGAATAGGATGTGTGGAATGTTCAATGATCCTGATATACTCAGCAGTCAAACACTTCTCTCTTCCTAGCATCCATTCCGGGTCAACAATCCTCCTGCATTGGTGATTTATTTAATGTTTGCCAAAGTAGACACGCCTGAAAGTTGTGCTCCAGTGCACGCAGTAATTGTCCGGATGCGAGGGTTAAGTACGCGTAATTCGTTTGCGGTGTTTCGCCGAACCAGACCTTCCCATCGCGAAAGTTCTGTATTTCGAATATCAAATGAGTCACTGAGCGTACTTAGATTCATAGATACTAGCTGCCATTTTCACATAGTTAGGCGGCTTTGCGCCGGAAGTCAATTTAGTTTTCATTCACGCTGGAATGAGCTGCAGTCCACCTGTTTTGGGAGGAAGTTGAATAACTTAGGCTTATCTAGTGACAACGATTATTGTCGCTTTTGTCGTTGTCCACGTATCGCTCGCAGGATCGCTCGCAGGTTGACTCGTCACACTCATTGTTGCGACATGCGCTAGTGAACTCTAGATAAAGCTGTTTATTCAAATTGGTAACGACTGCAGACTGCAAGATTTCGATTCCATTTCGATATTGTTACGTTTGTATGCGAGCATAGAACAACGTCAATAATATCATTTCCAATTAAATATAGTGAACAACTAGAGTAGACAATATGTAATTGTCTGTTCTTTCTGAAGGGAGTGAGCGACAGTTTGTTCAGCTATCTGTAAAATTTCGCAACGCTGATATAATAGTACGTTTGCGATAACGAAACACGACTAAATTTTTAATATTATCTTATCACGATGCACTGACGCTGTTCATATTTTAATGATAAAACAAAGTGTGTTTAGCACTTAATGTTGACAAAGATGTGGCCGAACGCCGTGAAGCGCTAAATGCGGTACTCAACGGGATCAGACTCTACTGGAGAGGACTTTTAGGTTGTTCCACGGATGGTTAAACTATATACAAATGAATCATTGTTACTTTTGGAATAACCATTGCATGCCGTGAGTAATACTGAACTAAATTAACCCATATTCGTTTCTTGGACAAATACTTGGATATGCATAAACAAACACGTCAGCGTGTGGAAATTTTTGGGAAGAAAATTTGATTGTGAACCAAATTTTCAACCCTAACTAATCGTCAAATGGATCCTTATATTGAAATTATGCCTTTCAGTCAGTTTTATTGAAATTATGCCTTTCAGTCAGTTTTATTGAAATTATGCCTTTTAGTTCAGTTCTCATTGTCATTTCTAGATGGAATAGAACTTGCAAAATTAGTTAATTTTTCTTGTATTACACAATGCATTTCGTTGTAACGAGTAAAACGTTAGATTACAAATACTTCAATTTTGATTTTGATCGCGTGTAAATAATAATAAAGTTAAATGCTACTAAGCACAAGTAAATGTCTGCAGTATTAAATTGAAGATTGAATCTTCTGAATTGTAAAATAAATATTAAAGTTCGAAGTTGATGTCCCTAATTCTGTTTCAACATCGTCATGATAAGTCCTTAAGGGGTAACACTACTCTAGGATTTTCAAAAAATCGATTTTTTTATTGGCTTAAATTGTGGTTTAGGATCATAAAAATGAGTTGTCGGTAGTTTTTAGCGTGGAAAAATTGCTAAACACGGTCGGTGAATCACGCGCCGTTGGGCGCAGCTGCTCCGAAATAATAAGTAGTCTTGTTACCTACATCACGTGAGGTATTTATAGTTTCAAAGAAGGCCAATAGATGTCGCTCATAAGACGCTTATGTTTTTGGCTACTTAACAGCTACAAAAACGCGTTTTTCTCAAAATCAAGCTTACTGATAAGATTATTTTGGAACGGGTGCATGGATCCTTTTAAAATTTTGACAGTAACTTTGAAATACCATAATCTAGTGAAGTACGCAGGGATTTTTTGATTAATTGTTTATTTATAATTTTATAAACAATTTGCGGCTAAATTTTTTTGTCAAAAATCATTTTTTTCTCTTCAAAACAGAGCCATTTTGTCAAAATTAGTTTTGAAAAACTTTCCTACATACTTCACTCGTTATTAGTATGCACTCCAAGAAAAAAATTGTTCTAGGAGAGAGAAAAGTTACCGGTAACTTTTTAAAGGTGGATCACAGAACAGCCGAATACGGGGTCCTGTGGCTGCCATTTTGGAAAAAAAAATTGTACCTTATGAGTTAAACAATATACTACCATAAGCGGATTTGGTGTTTTTTAATTTATTTACTCACGAGAAATCATGAAAAAGGGGGTCCCTAGAGTAGTGTTACCCCTTAATATATAATCTTGTGTGAGCTATATTTTTTTATTAATTTATAGGAACAACCAATTTTACTTTGTGTCCTCCTTTTTTTTAGCTTGAAACACTATTTACAAACTTCTCTTATCGATTTTTTAACTAGTCCATAGTTTCAATAGATATAATAAACGTTTAAAACTATTCAGCAGAGTTTTAAAGAAGTGAATGTTAGGTTAGGTTATGAGAGTGCTAAGCCTGAACGGCTTCCGCTCCACTTAGAAGTGGAAACATTTTGATTTTTTCAATGAAGTATCCTGATTTCTTACAAAAATCTAGGAGCTAGTCTATTTTAATGTTACTTAGCGCACTCAGCTCCTCGAAAAAGAAAGCTTCTAAGTGCTGATGCCTTCTAGCTATACCCGGACATTTGCACAAAAGGTGCTCTGCTGACTCTGTCTAACAGACTCAGAGTACGTCTCGACTCAAATTTTGGGTCACATAAGCCTAGCAGTGCCACATGTGTCAAAATTTATCCATCGTCTTAATGCTAGTTCGTAGTTCTTTAAAGCCTGTCTTAGAAGCTGCATCGAGACTCCCATTCTCACCGCAAAAGAAGTGAAGTTTCACGAATCACTTAATGATAAACACTTCTTTTGAACGAATGGTTTCGATTCAACAAGTCAACAGGAATTCAAGCAACCACTGCACAATGCTTCAAAAGTCGGATTTTATCAATCATCCAGATAAACCAGTGTTATCGGATTCGTTAATATAATGATCTTTTAACTCTCAATCAAAAGCATCAACGATATATACATTTGTTTCAATAAAATCGATATGATTTTCACAAAATCTTGTTCAAATGCAGGGACCTAATCTAATATTTTTAAGGAACAATTCTTTATGGTTTGAATCTCCGTGTACATTGTAAGACAACACGTTCTCTACTTTGTTCGCTATTCTGAGTACACAATTTGCCCACGAAAGGGAGGTTTTTCGTTTCCAGAACTTGGGCTTGTAACGAAAAATCCCCATTTTGCGTGCAAAGGGTGTTAGCAGAGATCCGAACCAAGCACAAAATAATGGACGTGTTGTCTTACTTTATACATGGTTGCGTTTGCTTCGATACAAAAATGACAAAGGACTTTTGCAGATCTACTTGAGTATTCAAACTAAGGCTACTAGGAGCTTATTTCATTTCAGCGTTAGGAGTAATCGTGCTATCCTGTGACGGTTAGAGTGCCAGCACTTGATGAGGTTGCCATCCTTCAAACTGAAACCACACTTTTCACCTTTTTAAGTGTCTATTCCCTTAAAAAATTATTTTGTATATAAATCACTGAAATTGGTAAATTGAACAACCACATCTAAACATTCTCATAATTTTCTCTTTTAGGTGAAATACATTGGATGCGAAATTGGACGTGGCCTATGGGGCATCAAATACACAAGACGACCAGTTGATTCTCTTGTGGAAGCTGCCAAAAACCTACCACCCAGCAAAATCCTTCCGTTCTGCGAGCTAACGGTGACGCTGGATGGAGTCAACATTGAAATCGTCATGCCAAAAACAGAAGCCCGCTCGTGGAACTACCCCATCGACACAATCTCTTATGGGGTGCAGGATCTCGTCTATACCCGAGTGTTTGCGATGATCGTGGTGAAGGATGACAATCGTAATCCCTTCGAGGTGCACGCATTCGCCTGTGATAATCGTGCGACCACCAGGAAACTAACATTTGCTTTGGCGGCTGCGTTCCAGGACTATTCACGACGCGTCAAAGAGGACGCCGAACGAAACAATGTATTGGCGCCCGTACAGAAAAAGTTCGCGATTGATCTGCGTGATCCTGAGGAGATGCAGGGAGAAGAAGAGGAAGAAACTGAAGCGTAGCTTTAAAAGACAATTGTGTTAGATAAGCTCTAATCAGGTTGTAGATATTTAAGCTTTCCCATACAGCATCATTCCAAATAGAGAGAGTCGCAAAAAAGTTCCCTATGTCCTTCTGAGATGCAAGTGTAAGGTTTATGGTGCACATGGTTTTTTTGCGATTTCACTAACGTTTAATGATTTTACCTGTTTTGTAGTTCTATTTCGTAAATTATATATTAATTGTTTGTGTTTTAGTTTAGTACAATTACAATTTGTGTGATATCCTAGTCGTACGAACTTTAATACTAAAGACGTTTCATTCGCCTTAGTAACAAAGCACAAAAGTTATACTGATTTAAAAACGAAGCCAGTTTGTACATAGATAGAATAAAAATTTGCACAAGACAAGATTGTTTGTCCTACATGAAAGCTGCTGACTCGTTGAATGAGAGAGCAGCTCTTTTTTGATTTGAAATCAAGAATCTTCCCGGTTTGTATTTAATTTAAAATCTTACTTTATGAAAACGAATACGATTCATGAAAGAGGAAGACAGATCAAATCTTTATGATTCATATTTCTTATGATGTAACGATGTTTGGAAGCTCAAATGGCGTAAGCGATAATATTTAAATTTTACCGTAGTGAATTACAATTTTGGAAAAGCCATACAACGTCGTTGAAGCACACCTTTGGAAATATTAGCTTATTACCTTTTATATTTCATGGGTTGCTTTCAGTGTTGGCTTTATCAGGGAATTGAAGGAAGTATTACTTCTCTTGTTAATGTTGAAATTAATTTTGTCGAGTCTTTCTCATTTTCCCGAATAAATTTAGAAGCCGTTTTTATTTAAATCTACTAAGGTAGCTTTGAAAAAATAAAATATCACATTATTCAACGTGCTGTCTTTCGATGGTTGGAAAATATGGAAGCAACGTAAGCACTACTTTCAACCCATTCACAATTGGCATATTTGCTTTCAGTATTTCCGGAAGCGATGCTTGAAAAAGGGATGAATATTCTTCTTCTTGCCAATATTTCTAGGTTTAAGCTCGTGAAAGTAACATAAACGCTACTTCTAAATACGTTGTGTATTTTTCTAGGGCTAGTAAGTTCTTTTAGGATACCAAGTAAGTATTATCATATTGGCTTCACTTTGTATATGGTAAACCGAGAGTATCGTTGTACCATAATGTTGCGTTTCTAATTATAAAAATATGCTTTATTTGTCAACTTATAAGTAATTGCAGGTATTGTTGAAAATGCCGGATAAATTTGGTCAGCTTCTAAAGTTACAGTAAATCGATCTCTAAGCAAAAACAATTATCATAATATATGAGAGAGCTAGAAATGTATCCATATTGTACATGTATCAAAATTTCCATTAATAACAGAAACTTGAAAGGGGTTTAAATAAATTCGATTATACAAATTAAAAATAGATCATGCAATCCTGTAAGAAAATGTTCACCCAGGAAAAACAGCAAGTCATTTTGATTTTACCAACTTTCGATTGAAGAAAACCCTGCCTATACTTGTACTGGTCAGCAAACGTTAGCTTAGCAACAATGACGTAATTTCTATTGCAGACTAAACTACTTAACTCAAAATACTATAAGGTTAATTTAGAAATTTCTTTCCAAATAAAAACTAGTAACTTTTTAAATGTTTACACTTTTCAAACATATCTCAAAATAGGCAAATATAACTTCATTATTTTCCATTGAGTACATATTAAAGTTTAAATTATAATGACCGCCTAAAAAAATACCTCAGATACAGGAAAAACTCCCCTAAAATAGTGGCATTTAAACTGTGATGAAAATAATGAACCCATACGGATAGGAGACCAAAAATTATAAACATATAGTTGTAAACTATGATTAGAATAGCATCTTCAACCATAATATACACACTAGCAGCTGTTTTGGCATGAACAATTTATTTTTACTCGAACTCACGCCAAGTCAACTAGAAAACTGAAAACAGACTTAAAAATTTACAATTCGTCAGTTATTCTTATTAATATTAATTATTTATCAATCCATCGTCCAAAGCAAATAAACTACATATATAACAATTTTTTTCCAAAACAGTGAAAATTTACGTAACCGAAACGATTTGATTACATTATCTGCCACTGTAAAAGCTTTTAAGCGTATGCTTCAGCTACCAGTTCAAAGATGGAGCTAAATACCGAATTTGCAGACTTTGAAACAATGCTGTCGTACTTTATTTGTTGATACAAAAAATTAAAAATGTCCGATGCGGCTATGAATTAAATTTTTATATTACCCAAAAACCATTGAAGTTTTATCAACAATTTAAAATAAAAAATTAAAACTTAAAAAACCGCAGAGATATGAGCCGTCAAGTAAAACCGTCTATTCAATATCCTTGTCGCTGGTGTATTTTTTTCTCGTGAGAATGGAATTGTCTCAAAAAATTGAAAAAATTGTTTTCTTAGTAACTAGTAAAGTAAAATCTAGAAGATAGCATAGAGAACAAGCCGCGAGGTGCGACCCTTGAGGTCCACACGGTCAACTTCCCAGTAATATCTACATAAACATCAACAACATTACAACAATGAGAGGTATTCATAGCAGTAACAGGAATGAGTTAATATGAATCATATCGTCTACGGGAGGGTCCATTGATTACCTAAGGTTTTTGGTCGATGAGGACAGATTGAATATTCACGCGGATCAATCGGTGGGGGCCTTTTTGGTCTTGAAAAATTTTGTTGGTTTTAAAAATTTAAGCATTTTTTTAAATAAAAGACTATAAAAACTATTTAAAATCTTCTCAAATTATGCAAATATTTTAAAACTTAGATTGAATTTACAACAATTTTTTAGAATAAAAAAAAATAAAGTAAAAGCATTGGTAACTTTGAATGATTTTTTATTTTTTATTTATTTTTTTTTATAATCAAGGAAGAAAATTTTGCCGGTTTCTCTTCAAAACCTGATAAGAATGTATACATTTTATAAACAGGTATTACTGTGCTGTGAAAATCAGGCTAAAAAATATTTTTTATGTAAAAAAACTATATTTTTTTGCATTTTCTTCTATTAAATTAAAAATAGCTGAAACGAGTTTTTATAATGTTAAAAACTTTACAAAGATATTAATGCACGTCAACTGACACCTTAATGATGCAAATATTATATCTGGCTCGTGAGATATAGTGAATGATAAAAATGACCTTGAAAATCATGATGACTTTTAATAATTTTTTATTTTTAATTTAATTTTTTACGTAATCATGAGAAAAAGTTTTGATGTTTTTTCTACACAAATTGTTTGGAGTATATAAATTTTATAAACATTGTCTACTAAATTACGCAAAACAGGTTAACAATTTATTGTTTATGAAAAAAACCCTAATTTTTTGCACTTTTTTTCTTAAATTAAAAAACGGCTCCAACGATTTTTTTTAAAATTTGATAGATTCACACAAATGCTAATACGCGTCGATTGACACCCTTATCATGCAAATCGTATGTTTGGTTGGCGAGATATAACGCATGACAAAAATGACCTTCAAAGGGTCAAAACAGCAAACACCCCGAACCGAAGTATCCCAAAAACTAATCAGCTCTTCAAATTGCAAAGACGCTTCGATTGACACCTCAACGAAGCCGATACGACTTTGTTTACGTGAGTTATGCTCGTAGAAAAAAGTGTCCACGAACGTACGTACGTACGTACGTACACACACACACACATCTCCCTTTCTAAAAACACTTTATATATACTCTATAGACCTCAAAACGTAAAGAAATGTTGAAAATTTCAATTTCGATTTTCGAGGCGATTACAAGAACTTCCCATATACTGGGAAGTTAAAAATGTAATACTTTTTAAAAACACGACTTTTTGAAAAAAAAATAAAAAAAATAACTAAATTTAGACCAAACGTTCTATCAAATACTATGCTGGTGTTCGATAATTTCATGAGAATATTTTGCTTATATCTCATGAAAATCTGTTGAGTAAATCGCGAGATATCTTGTTCGAAAAATGCAGTTTCGAACAAAAGACTTGGTAAGCGTAACCATATATAATTAAAAAAATATTTTAATCTCATATTCCTGGATTACACAAGATATCTTTCAAAGACTTCTCGATGTCCTCCGGCTCATTTTGAGCTACTCTTTTTAACTTGCTGATCTGTTCAGACTCTCGTAGGGCACTCATTTTGGCTAAGATATCCACTGAGCATCCAAGTTCTCAGATGATTGCAGCACATTTGGGACATTTTTCAAGTTTAATTGCATATAAATATTATACATATATGTCACGTAAAGTTGCTCTAACTTTGCCAATATTTCGAATTTTAAAAACGTACGTTTCATAGAATAAACAATACATTCAACCAAAAAAAATTAAATTTTCTTAAAATCTCAAGGTTTTAGAGCTCCTTAAATTTGCGATTTTTCGCAACAGGCGAAAGTTTTTAAAGAATTCTATTAGATACCCGCATTTATCAGTGTACTCTTTCTACAATGATCTCGGAGATATTCTATGCCAACTATGAAATTTTTAAGGGTGAATGAATTGATTTTCCAAACAAGCAAAGTTTATGAAATAAATAAATTTCAATTATAAATAATAAAAATAAATAATAAATTTTAATTAAAATCGCCAATAGTTTCACTGGTTTGTATTTAGTTTTCAACTATGCACAACATATCGGTTGAGTTCAGCACTAAGGATTGCGACGATGAAGACGTAAATACTATGGGTTCATCTTGATTTTGCTCCCAGTTCCCAGCAATTATTTTTCAATTTTCCTTTCCACCTTTCGTAATAAAAGAAAAGTGTTTTTTTTTTTATAACTTCAGTCATTAGAATTATAGAAGCACTCACGTTTCATATATTTCACCATTAGCTTTTTAATCGCTTCTTTGCTTCGTTTGTCAGTTTACTTTCTTTGATCAAAGTTAAATGCATAAAAGTTTGGCGATTTTTTCGATTAACAATATTAACAGAAAAAATTTTTAACGAAAATTTGAAAGTTTTCAACCAAAGTTCGTTGATCAAATAAATTTTATGAGAAAATACCCATCCAACTATTTTTTGTATATTTAAGTATGTCTGGTTTCGAAGGCACTGAACGTTTTTGGATTATGAATATAGGCGATGAAGCTTTAAAAATTTCCTTCCAATTAAACTAGGCACATTAAGGAAAAAACCTTATATTATAGTGATAAGTGTCTTATGCTGTAAAGACACTACTGTATGGCTTCCAAAGGGCATTGTTTGTGTATTTATTTTTACATTACAGCGAAAAGCAATTTTGAATATAAGTTAATTTTTTATTATCTGACCAAAGAGTTCCAAGGACATGGAACTTTAAAAATCAAATCATTCAACAAAGTATGTGAAGTATCTGTACTTTTGGGTGAAATCTAATCTCCATTTAATTATAAAATTTGAAATTCTGATCCTCAAATTGAATTAAGGCCAAATAATTACACATTTTCCTTTCTAAGAATCGCCCGATAGCATCACTAATGAACTCAGACTATTGAACCAAAGATGGTATCATTTATAATTCGATAATCAGCATTTACTGCAGCCATGCAGGAGGTAGATTAAAGTATCCAGGAGCCTTTTATCTGACAAGATGGGAAAGCAGAGCTATTGTACAATGCATCACCTGAAAATTTATCGCTGATTCATTTGCCATTGCGCAACGCAACCTCCGAGGAGCGATGGTTCAATTTGTTGCGATTAGTTCATTCGCCGTCTATGGAACAATTTAAATGCGATTCTCTCAGGCTAATCAAGACAAAACAATTGAAATTGCCATCACCTTGAAATTCTTCTGCTTTATGCAATCTTCCCATTCCCGAAAATTATTACCAAATGCGGTGGCGAATTAAGGAGATAACTTTGTCTCGAATTGTAATTGCTCTACCATTAGTCTCGTTTGACAAAGCCCGAGCACAGCCGGAGTGTGGGACTGCACCTAAATACAAATCGACCACGAAATTCTCACGCAATTGTCTTGGATTCAAATGCGAATACGAACTTCATGGGCTTTACCGGTGGCTCCGCGGACTCATATCTTGTATCTTGAAACTTACATCTAAATAACGCATTGCACGGTACTTTCGTTGATCTCGTTTTCATTACGAAACGGAGGTTAAGAATTGCAGAGATTATGACACGAGATCCGAGCCAACGCAAATAGACAGCGTCCTTTTGTGGTCCACTACCATTAATTAATCATCGCGGGAAAAGTGCCAAGTCTGCCGATTAATGCGACTGGAAAATTCAAAAGATCTGCGAAAATGAAGCTGGTGAAGTGGCACTGAATTGCAATGGAAAATGGTATAAAGGTTTTGTGCTACTTGATTGGATCACTCGTGCTTATTCTTGGTGGATTTTCGCACATTTTAATGATTTGTTAATCATTAGCTGAGGTGCAAGTATCATTTCTAAAAGACCATTATACAAGAAGAATGTTGTTTTTGGAGCAAAGCAGATGAATTTTTTAGACCCGGATATTCGGTACGAATTCATCTAGTGGATATTTTACAGATAGGTGCATGGACACAGCGGTCATAAATGATTGGATTGTAGACATGTACCCTGAACAGTTCAAAGAAGAAGAAATCTTGCGTGAATTGCTGAATTTGGATCTTCATCTCACATTCAGAAACACAAAACTGGACAGTCTTATTGTGTCTTTTACTGAAGAAAATAAAGTGTAACTGATCAATTTTTAGTTAATTTGAACTGATTGCCCTAACAATGTACTTTAGTCGAACAAGCTAAATAAGTTGTCCATGAAAATGGAATTGCCCATAAAAGTGTTCACTTTTGTTACATATATTTGATATTGAAAAATAAGTTATCATAATTATTTTCAGAAAGCAATCAAAAATGTATAGTATCCAGTGAAAGTTTCTTACCATGTGAAGCTAATTTTGCACCTATAGAGAAATATAAATCAAATTGTTTATATTATGTCCCCGATGATGTTATTAAAACGATAAGAGATAACAGAATCACGAATTCATTTGAAATGCGATAAAGTAATTTTTATGATTTCAGTAAGTTGATGTCAAGGCTCAATAAAAATAAAAATTTAAAAACAAAAGAACAACGATGGCTTCGAATATGTTTTGATAGTCCATATACATTTAGTGCCAGAAAAACGCATTGTATTATGGAGTCGTGGAATACTTTCGTAATCATTACAAACAAAGAACGACATAACACTGAAATTACAAATATTTCAGCTTATTTGCCACAATTACGATCCCGTTAAAATAAAAGCTGAATAGTTCAAGGACCTGCAAGGTATGTGCCAATATTTAACGGAAAACCACAAACACTTAATAAGTGGAAAAACAATAAATCTCTTGAATAATTGTACATTGTATAAGTTACAGTTAAATTTCCGTTTTTAGAATTGCTTTGATTTTTAAAATTAAACTTTATTCGTGCGTAACTGTACCTAAAAGAATTTTTTTTATGTTATGTTTATTAAACCAATCTAAATACCAAGAAAATGCAGCAAAAAATGTGGTAAATTTTCAAAAATCTAAAAATTAAAAATTAAAATATCTACAAAATTTCAAACCTCATATGCATATATCTTTTGTATTTTAATATATATTTTTAACTTCCCAGTATATGGGAAGTTCTTGTAATCGCCTCGAAAATCGAAATTGAAATTTTCAACATATCTCCACGATTTGAGGTCTTTAGAGTATATTTGAAGTGTTTTTAGATAGAAGTATGTATATGTGTGTGTGTACGTACGTACGTGCGTTCGTGGACAGTTTTTTCAACGAGCATAACTCACGTAAACAAAGTCGTATCGACTTCGTTTGGATGTCAATCGACGCGTTATTACCATTTTTAAGATTTAATTAAATTGGTAAAAAAATTATTCGAACCGTTTTTTAATTTATTGAAAAAAAGTGCAAAAAATAAGTTTTTTTCATAAACAATAAATTTTTAACCTGATTTGCACATCACAGTAATAAATGTTTACCAAATTTATACTTTTTTATCAGTTTTTGAAGAGAAACCAGCATAACCTTTTTCCATGATTACAAAAATAAATTAAATAAAAAATAAATAAAAACGTCACCATGTTAAAAGTGGTCATACGAACGATATTTCCTGATTACTCTTACTCTCAAGACATTGTTGGTAAGTCAATCAAAGTTTATTAATATTTGCATAATTTGAGCATATTTTGAATAGTTTTTACAGTATCGTGTTTTAATTTTAATATGAAAACTGCTTAAATTTTGTAACCTGCCCCGTTACTATTCCGCGCGAATATTCAATCATCCCCCTTACCTACGTAACCAATGGATGCACCCGTAGATGATACGAATCATATTAACTCATTCCAATAACTGTTATGAGTACCTCTAAATATTATTATTGAAAGTAGTACATTTTCATAATTATTATTTTGTTTAGTATTTGTAAAATTTATGTAAATATCACTGGGAAGTTGACCGTGTGGACCTCAAGGATCACACGTTGCGGCTTGTTTTATTATCGATCGAATCAATGTAAACTGAACACAATACAAATTAAACAGAATTCTAAAGCTAACACTTTGACCTCAGGATTGTTTTTTTCATCTACAGAAAATCTACGTTTTTGCCGGTTACAACGTTATTCGCGGCGCATATTCAATTATATGTATCAAATGAAATTTAACAAAGCTAAATCCAATTCAAACTTATCATGTAATAACGTACTGAATATTTAGTTGAAAGTGAACATCTGATTAAGCTCCTACAAGGATAACCTTAATCCGTATAAATCAATCAACGACAATACTTGTTATTATTAAAGTTGCGATTCACTTTTTTTTATTTCCTAACCATGAATGACGTCGTGCCAAATTGGACTTCAATTACATTCAAATTCGTGAAGATTTATACATTTCTGACAACTGCAACAAACATTTTGTATATGAATAAAGGTCACTACTGGACTTCATCCAATCGCTACTAGCATTAAGCCCTTCTTTTTTCAATGGTAATTTCATGTTACACTTCATTCTTCTGCAAAAATCGCACATTCATCTACACAAGTTACTTTGTGGAATCAAACCCGTAAATTGAAATTTCCCATACGGGCAACATATGGATAGTTCAGCGGTTTGTCGTGAATACATTACTACATCGTTGCGGAAACAAATTGCAAAGTAGCAACCGCAAGCCATTCATGTTTCTCCTGCGAATTAATAACCACCATCACCAACTTTCGGGGGCTTTGTGGGACTTTTGGCTCGGTTTCGCACATTATTCATCGCTCATACGCGCAGGTAACGATTTGCAATGCAATGGACAATGAAAGGTTTTCAAGAGCAAATATTTTGAAAATGTTAATTTGATTTAGTGTAGCATTGGCCCAGAGGTCAACTAGCATTATGCTAGCAGAGGATCCGGAGCTTCCTCGACGATTTTGGACTCTTAATGCGCTGATTTTCCATTGTTGGCCACAACAAATCGAGTGTTGATGCTTCTTCATCAGCTAATTATTTGCTTAAGGTACACGGAGAAGCACGAAATGTGAGACCAAGGTCGGATGCTGTAATCTGTAGTACCGGGAAGCCAAGGCTTGCTGAGGATTTATGGAAAATGTCCGAAAGTTAATGTTCGCCGTCTTTCAAATGGCGGCCAGAAGGTTACTGATGAACCGGAAAAACGTTATTGTGGTCAATGGAGTTATGACTACTTTGGTTGGCCAAAACTCGTCTCTTTCAATTATTTTGCAAAAGTAACAGCTTGCCTTCATTATTTTACATGAATGCGAATATTTTCAGGGTCCAGTGTATTCCCTTTTTTGAAGTGTCTTAGTTTATTACTGAGCAAATACTTTTGACCAAACTTTAATCCAGCATTGCACAATATGATAACATCAGACCAACGAAAGTACAAAATCATCAGAATAAACTTTGATTTTTTAAGCTATTTATTTCATGGGAAGCCAGTCAAAAATAATGATCATCATTTGGATGAATAAACACCAGGTAATATTCATAGGTGATGATGCTTTCATTCGCAAATGAATGAGCACATATGTACATATTTTCATGCATGCTTGCTAGAGTATCTCGCGTAATAGCCGACAAATTTGCAGAGACGATGAAGAGGTTTGCAAATATTGCTTAATTGATATGCAAAGGCGTAAGCTCGTGTTCGTTATTCAACAATGAAATGAAGCGCCGCGCCATCATCAAAACTACATCTCATGAATGGAGTGTTCAATTTAATGGTAGTTAACGTAATATTTGCTACAAAAAAAATTAAATCGAAAAAGAAACTAAGTTGAGAGCATGTCGACTTGGATAATATTGTTATTAGTTGAATAATTCTTGGATTATTTCATAACAGTGTAATATCCGTTGTTATTTCAACATCGTCCCTTGAACAACACACGAACCTTTATATTATTATTAATTTTTATTGTTGATAATATTATTACTATTATTTTTTATATTATATTATTATTATTATTATTATTAACTTATCATCACAACGTTGTGTTGTCATTGAGATTTACCAATTGTGCAAAGTTTCATAAGAATCGGTTTAGTAGAGTAGTAGTTGTTCGAAACTCGATCGCACGATTTCTAGCAAAGCAAAGTTAAATAAAACCTCTTGATGAAGCAAATTGTTTTAATCCTAGCAAACCAGGAAAACAAAACAATTGGAAGAGTTTTCAGGAAAATAGAAACAGTTTTGCGAAAAAAATATTGAAAATAAGCCTCCAGTTGCAGGCGCTTCCAAGTGGACATTGCCGTCTATACAAATATCTGAATTGCCTGGGGTCATATTGAGACTAGAATAATTGCAGACTGTGTTATGAAGAACCAGATCATTTTCTTTGTCTTCGATATTGCTTGATGCATGGAAATTCAAAAACATACAATTTCAGCTTTATCGTGAGATTTTTCGTATAAACCTCACTTTGAAAGAATGAAACTCAGAGATTTCCGAGTTTTTTCTAGATAAATTCATAAAATTTTTATTCAACTGTTTAGGAGCCCAGATCTAAACAAATTTTCGAATAATCTGATCTGACTGAAAACTTTAATTATTTAATTTATTTTTAGGGATTTTTTAAGAGGTTTAAAACTTTTGAAACAGTTATCTGCCTTTGTTGCTGTTAAATTTCGCTATTATTTAGTCATTATGTTTAATTTACTTTGAAAAATTACCATGTCAAGACTTACACCAGTATATCGTCTCGAAATAGTGGAAATTTAATTCCGAAATTTGCGTTTTGTGCGCCAAACTTATAGAGCATTTCGTCCGATTTACGGTGCTCATAATCATCCATCTGAGCAATACGATGGAAAAACTTATATACACGTATTCTCTATCGGACAAAGTTCATTCAACACGAGCTCGTACAGTGTGTACCGAGACAGTTATCGACACTGTAGAGAATAGTGTGACTGAGCATTCAAATTTATCGATTCGACGCCGTTTTCAACAAGTTGGTCTGTATCCATCCTCTACATTGGTTTTGAGGAAAGATCTTATACTAAAACCGTGTAAAATCCAACTATGTACATAGTTCACCAATTGAAGCCAGTGGACCAACGTTGGCGTCGTACGTTCATTTCATTATAACGAAATGAATAATTGGTACTTTAATACCTAATTATCAAGCGATTTACTGTTATGGAAGCAAAAAAAATGAATTTACCCGGTCTACACATATTACCCGAATATGTTAGACCTGGTTTCAAATTCGAGGAATACCCGAAATTTTCCATTTGTTTGACACTTGAAACGTGAGTAGTCTTGTGTCGGCAAATATTTGAAAGTTATTGTCGTTCAGTTTCTTTAAATTTCAGCAATTTCTCTTTTAAAAAAGCTATCAATTCTAGAAGAAGTTAGTTAAGGTAGCATTGAAAATTAGCTCAAAAACTAGAGATTCCTCCAAACAATTTATATACGATTTTTAAAAACTCGGCACATCTTACAAAAAATAGATTAATATTCGCATATGCAAAAAATTAGACTATCTAAATTTGAAGAGGTTAATAGTGCAACAACTAAGTGGGTGCAATCAAGTGGCAAAATTAAAGAAGCTCATACTTTTGTGCATTTTTAAGCACTGAATGTAACCTCAAAACTATATGCCTGAATAATCTTTGCAAAGTGCATTTTAAGAGTGTCACCATGTCGATGAATTTTTGAAAAAATAATTTATGAATTTACTATGCAAAAACTATTAAACCTTAACCTTAAACCCTTAAATAATAGTTTTAGTGAGTTGCTAACCAAAAGCACAACTAGAAAGACGAAGTTGTTGACTAGACTAGGAGGTTCTAACCCATGATAAACTAACTTATATTAAACCTTATCAATTGCATGTGCCAGGCACTTTTGCCTGGTATTACAATTCCCACATCCCAACTGGGTTGTAATAAATTAAATTGCATGACATGACAATTTGGGAGAGTCCTTAAACAGAATCAAAATCAGTGGGTTCGCTTGTTTGATCCTTTGAAGGTCATTTTTATCATGCGCTATATCTCGCGAACCAAACATAGGATTTGCATGATTAAAATGTAAATCAACGCGTATTGACATTTTTGTGATTCTGTCAAATTTAAAAAAAAATGAGAGAGTCGTTTTTTATTTATTAAAAAAAGTGCAAAAATTAGGGTATTTTTCATCAACAATAAACTTTTAACCTGATTTGTACCACACAGGAATCAATGTTTAGAAAATTTATATACTCCAAACAGTTTTTGTAAAAAAATCTAGTAAATTTTTTTCTCGTGACTACAAAAAAATTAAATTAAAAATAAAAAAATCATTAAAAGTCCTCTTGAGCTGCAAGGTCATTTAAGTCATTCACTATATCACGCAAACCAAAGATAATATTTGCATTATCAAGGTGTCAATCGATGCGTATTTACATTTTTGTGATGTTTTCAAATTCGGAAAAACACCGTTGGAACCGTTTTATAATTTAATAAAAAAAAATGCGAAAAATTAGGATTTTTTCATTTTTAACCTGACTTGCACAACACAGTAATAAATGTTTATAAAATTTATAAACTCTTATCAGTTTTTGTAGAGAAACTAGCAAAACCTTTTTTTAAAAATAGCATTATTCTCATTTTTACTTTTATGATTAATATATTTAATATCTATGTAAATATTACTGTAAAGTTGACCGTGTGTACCTCAAGGGTCGCACCTTGCGGTTGGTTTTCTTTGATTTTGACTCATTTGCTATCGATTTATTTACTAATAATCTACGAACGTTGAAACCATGTTGAATGATTAAGAATAGTCACAGCGTCGGAAACGGAAAGACGGATGGAGTTTCATTCCAGAAGTTTACTGATTCCACTATGCAACATTCACTTCATTCAAAAATGCATTGCAGTCTTGAATAAACCATTCACATGGTGGTAACCTCATACAGTTAATTAAAACACTATGTGATGCAACTCTAGGCCAACAACCGCTAAAAGACTTCTAATTTCTAAATCTCGAACTGCAAGTAACTGCAATTCAATAGACCTACATGCAAATAATAATTCACATTGTAATTGCGACGAAACAATGGATTGCAAGTGCAGATTTCAGATTTCAGAATTCTACTTAATTTTGTAGCCGAGCAGGCAAAGAAGTCATCCAACTTGATGAATCGTGGCACCCATCGAAGTCGCTGATGGCGTTCTTTTATAAAAATCTACTGGAAGCTCTGATAGGATCCAGTATTACAGTCCCTGGCTCATATGCAAATTCCGTATTCTGCAGGCTTTCGGCTCCGACATGTGTGACGGCACCAGAGCATTTCGATTCAAGATCCAAGTACATATATAAATCTGTTGTGCAGCATCGAAAGACTTCAAGCCGAAGCTCGTATACTGACCACCATACATTTACACTTGACCTTCCGCGCACATATGCTGCAATAATTTCGCTTTTAATTTAATCGTATGCAGAATTACTTCATTTTTTATGCATTGAACGCGCCGCGTTTGGTGTATGTATGCACAAGACAATAGATCTCGTTGCGTGGATTGTTTGCACGTTTTGTTCAAAATCAACAACTCCAAAAGGAGGCCGAACGCAGCGAATTGAAACCACGCATTAAATCGCGGATGTCGCCCGGCTTCGCGCTATTGTTCTGCAGAATAAATGTTAGAATTGAATGCTTATGTGGCTGTTAGTTAGCCAAAGATTCATGCATGGTGTGAACGGTAACATGTATAGATTGCTGATGGCTTTATGGATGGTATGCAGCTGGTGTTACGCAGGGTCGGAATGGTTAGTTGGTTTAGAAAATTGACATGTCCATACCATATGTGAATCTTTAATGAATCGTAGTTGATTAGCATATTCAGATACCGCTAAGACATTATCTTGGTGAGCATCTGATTTGAACCCTTTCAGATGTGCCAGTTTTTGTTTTCTAGCCTGGTGGCTTCACCAAAGAATTTGACTCCGTGGACTCTGCATCTTCATCATACGAATCCCTTCATAGTAAATGAAGTCATAAGAGCTAACAACTCATTGAAGCCGTATCAACACTGAAGATTTTCAACAAATATCTTCATTGGACATTGCTCACGCCTTAACGACGACACATATAAATTAAATGTGGCAAAAAAACCTCTGGTATATTGATAATGATGTCGAATAGCTCTAACAACTATTGACAGTAGATACAGTATCTTTTTGCCGACAAAACTTAACCAATCAATCAACGATTTTTGCTTGAATCAAAATTCCTCTCGACAAAAGATACAATATTTATCCAGATGTTGAGTTCAACACATTATTCGTGATGTAAAATTCATTAAACCCTATGTTGACGACTTCAATCGCAGCGGCACTTAAGTGGATAATTGATTATTGCAAATAAAGATACTTTCAGCTCGCAATGTGCGAATAGTGTAGCGTTTTTCCAATAGCGAAGAGTTATCAATCCAATAAAATGCAATGTCGACACCAATTGTCATTAAGGTCATTATTGGCATCAATATAATTGGTAAGGAGAAAGAAACCCCCTGTCGGTGGTCTCCTTGACAAGAAGTCTTTGTTGTGGTTTTGCATCTTCCGCTAAACGCACTGAATTGATTACAAATGGCCATTATTTCATTTGGTGCACGTGAAAAAAAAAAGATTGTTGCGTTGTCGGCACGAACTCAGTGCTTTCCGGATGACTTTGACTAATGAAATTAAGGTTTCGACATTGCAGGCATTCAAATTATTTTCAACAATGAATTAATCTCAAATTAGCTTCTCAAAAACCTATCAATCATGGCTTGAATCATCGCCGGTTAGGTACGCAATTCTTTCGTTAATCCAATCGCCAATGGATTTAAGGTACTACACGAAATACATGGACATTTTTCGGAGATGTTGGAGCAATGCTTATTGAAAAGGTGTCAAGGCTAGTGTACTTCACCTCAGGCTCAAAAATTTTAGAAGACAAAATTGTTTCTCAGGAATTCGGATCAAGTTACAATTTTTTTTTGACTGAAATGATAGTCATGGCATAGTCAATTGATTAGAATCAAAGCATATGAAAGTCAATTTAATAATTTTTTCAACATCTATTTTTTCATTAGATGTTTGTATGAAATAAGATAACCAGCCAACACATTAGCAAAAAATACATTGGCGATGAATTAGTGATAAAAAACAGTATCCTAAGTCATCATCGTTTAGCTGAAATTGATTTTGGTACTATAACAATCCGAAACGAAAGCTGTAACAAGTCTGCCAGAAATTCAGGTTGTGTTCTTGAAGAGTGAACCAAGAGCGTCCGGAAATTTCATTGGAACTCAAATCAATAATTTTGTTAATTTATCACATGGATCATATATAAATAGTTTATTTCCAATGCTAAGTGTCGAAAACAGTAAACCAAAATCGCAGGGAAAAATGTGCTCAACGTACCAACCAAGCTACCAAAGCTTGCTGTTCCCATTGAAAAGTTAATTATATATCATATATATCCAGAAAATATCTTTCATAAGGAAAAAATAAAATGCACATACCTAAAAATTATTTTTTATCTTTAAGATTCAATCCAAGAAGTTTACTGACATTTTCGTAAAAAATATTTTCAATTTAGTTTAGCTTACAAATACTTTAGAACTAAAATATTTAGTTTTAGTTTACATAATCAAGAATAATAAAAAATCATGGTTTAAACCAAAAATACAAAATTTAGACCCATAATGTATTTTCACTACGATTGTTTCTTTTTTATTAAATAAATGCTTCAAATTATCTCTTGAAAAAAATGTATTACAGTAGAACTTGGAAAATTGATACTTGGGTAAACAGAATATTTACTAAAAACTCGATGAATGGTAGAAATTCGTTGGTCTTTTCAAATTTTCCAAGTAAATTTAACTCCCTTATGTGAAATAAATGGAATCTATTTTGCAAGAAAACTTAAACTTATGACCTACATGACCTCTAAAAAGTGTGGTGTTTTACTTGGTGACCTGATGCAGATCATATTAACACCACGGTTTTCAAGGCACAGGTTGCGAAAATTTCACACCAAGGCCCTCAAAAACCTACTATTCGCTAACCGATAACGAGTATAAGCCCTGCCTTTTCGAGCCAGGTACAAGTTTATCCAGAGCTTGCACAGCCTCCTTCATATCTCTGGTACGGATTGGACCTATCATCATCCTTGCCGCCCAATGTAAGACAATACATATATTGCCGGATAGCTACCGGTTCCAAACTGTATCGGTAATCTTAGTACTCGCTTTAAGCCGCAGCTACCAAGTTGCAACCAAATAGATTGCTCACCGAAGCCGGTAGGGACAAGTCCCTGAGACCCCGGCTTCCTAGGTAATAGTGTACCTCTGGCAAGGTTCCGTGATTGTGCAACCACCGCCACTTCGGTTGAGTCCCGTACAAGGTATATAAACCAGAAGAGGTATGATTTATAGCGTTGACACATTGACCCATCATCAGTACGAAAAGCATCATCAGCACAAAAAACCACATCATAATGACAGTGAGATAAGCACGAAAAAAGACCATACTTATCTCGATAAGTACGAAAAATTGCCATCTATGCTTGGGTAGAATAATGAGAAACCATCTGCCGTGAATAGAATTTGACACGCTCAGTAGTGCTGCCATCCTGTTTAAAAATAGATTGGAAAATATTTGGGCAGCCCTGTTCACCTTATTATATATTTCACAATAGACATATAAGCAATGGTAAATGCTATATACCAGAGCTAGTCTTAAAATCACATGCCATTAAAATGAAGCGGAGAGAAATATCAAATCGATTGAGCGTGTCAGTTGTTGTCATCTAGTTAGTTACCAAGACAATAGAATCAATTTTTAACAATAAAAGTAGGATTGTAACTGTTTGACTTTCAGCGCATCCATCGCCAAACCAATAACAGTTACAACAAATTTTATTCGACAACTAATGAAGGACTCCAAAATTCTCTATAATAAACACCGCATCAAAAGCATAATTATATAAAGCATAGTTTGGAAGTGATGTTGAAAAACGTAAAATGATCCAAAGTGTCGCCATACAATTTGAGTGAAGTCTCTAAAAATTATATTTGATTTATATATTATATACAGTTATATACACTCATCACTTTCTAACTCTGCTAGATAGCACTATTCTCTTGGTAAAAAATGACAAAACAATGACATATTCGCAAGAACTTCATTCCCAGTCGGAAAAAGAAAAATTGGCTTCATTCAAAGTGTGCATGAAATCCAACTTGGGTATATTTGGTCACGCCCTCCCCGCCGGATGACGTAACAACTGATCATACCAATGTAGTTTATATACCTTGAGTCCCGTAGAAAAACTTCGGATCGATCGCCATTTTAGAGTAAACCATCCTTCAAACCATGGTATAAAAGTAGTCTCTTCCGAAGCTGCGGTGACATCATGTGTTCAGACAATCATGGCATTTTGCCCAGTAGGAATTTCAGCAACACTTTGCGGCAAATAACAAGTGATTTTCCTGCTGGGTGGAGTGATACGTATTGGAAGAAAAAGATAAATAATGTGTCATTTGAATATTCTTTAGAGATTTTTTGGTTCTTCCCTAAGCTATAA
Organism: Oxycera nigricornis; assembly: GCA_963942545.1. Taxonomy (NCBI): domain Eukaryota; kingdom Metazoa; phylum Arthropoda; class Insecta; order Diptera; family Stratiomyidae; genus Oxycera; species Oxycera nigricornis. The sequence goes on along the minus strand of OZ012663.1, from coordinate 23,988,216 downwards.
TATTGACTACAGTAAACATTCATTTTTGTTACCTGACAATTTGCTAAATTTTAATATGTGGCGTTTTTGCAACGCCAGATTCAAATGTGACATTTCGTTATATTTTGGCATGCCATACGCGCCGTCTCCGATTTGTTACCTTGGTAGCCCTAATTTCAGTGAATACGTGACGCAATGTGAGTCAGATGTGCGAGCGAAATAGGATGACGATTTTCTAATGGGTTTACCTCCGTTAGTCTTTATACCATGGGATTATCTAAGAATCGATCAGAACCCCTCCTTCGATGTACTGGCTTGAAAAAGTACTCCTAGCCGCTTTCGGCTAAGTAGTGAGCATATCCTGGTTTACATGCCTTTTTTTTCTACCTCTACAGTGGTGTTTCCCCTTAAAATAATTCAAGGGTAGAGGTAAATTAGCCAAATTTTCCACTTATAGAGAGAAATTTTCCTTGTGAAATGTCTTCCAGCCAAAAGTTTCATACTTTGTTCATTTTGAATATTTGAGGAATATATTCATGTGATAAGTGAATATCAGCTTTTATTTCTTGTTGTCATAAAATCGCCATTAGAAAAACTAATTTTAAAAGGAGAGGCGTTTCAAGCAAAACGCAATTTAAAGGTTAATTTTGAAAGAACTGAAAAACTTTCACCAATCGTCTTTAACGCATTGAACGCCCTTCAACGGCAAATAGTAACAAACGTTGCTTCGATACTATGATCAAAGTATGCATACAATTTCAATAAAATTTTCGTGCTATGTAAAACTAAAAAGCCTCATAAAGAGCACTAAAACCTTTATGAATAGAATTTATAAATATTGTGACTTATTTACATGAAACTTTATTTTAATGGCTAAATGGAATGAAACTTACGTTCCCGTGCGATTCCACTTATCAATCCTCTACGGTAGTTGAATAATATTTTAATATTATAAGTTGTGCCAACTACCAGGGCTAACTGGTAAAAGCTATGACCGCGAGAAATTAAGTATAGAACTACAAATATACTCGCTTTAAACATATTGGAATAGTTTATGATACAATAGAAAATGATATTGAACATTTTTCGGTTGATACTTTCCAATTATTTGGCAATTTGATTCATTTTAAAGGAAATTTTCACAGCAATCAAGTGTAATTAACAAAGCTAATAAAATTCGATTGTGACAGGTTGCATTCCTTTAAAAAAATATCATGTAAAACACGAAATACCTTAATCATGAAAATACCCAACAAAAAACAATGGTGCACGTCTTTTGCAAAACTGAACAATTTCAGAAGATGGATAAAATAAATAGAGACTAATCCATTGAATTAGATAATATCTACTCGTACATTGAATAATTTCTATTTCAACTGATTACTATTAAATTAAGCTGCTCTTTAGTACTTGCTTATAATACTTTTACATTTCGATTAGCCACCTCGAAATTTTTTGCCAAATTTTACTAAGATGTAACTTTTGGATAAAATGACTTTCAATTATTAGATTAAGACGAAAAGCGTATTGGCCTTAATATGATACTGATGAAGATATTTTGTTGGCCCTGATTGAAAAAGATTACCTTTCAGATTGTTAGATAATTTGGTGTTTTAACACGAATGAAGATGTTTTCTTGAGAAACGTAATTTGAATGAATTTGTGTTGATGTATTCTACGTGAAGCTTGTTCAATTAATTTTGTTAGTGAGCTTAGTTTTTAATGTTGTATTGAATCATGACTATTTTTCATGGAGGATCAGTATAAGATTATCTTTTAGTTTTCGACGTTTAAGCACCACTGATTTTCAGTTTATATTTTTCGTCGAGCGTAGCTCCTGAATTAGGAGATGGAGTTTTTAAGTCACTATCAATACCTTGCTAAAATATATTGTGATTTCACTAATTAGTGACAATATTAAAAGAAGTTTTGAATAACCTTTCATACAGAAAAAAAAATCAAAAGTAAAACACTCTTTTGCAGTTATGTTTATCGTCGCAGTATACAAGGAAGCTATTGTAATGAGTCTATAAATCGAAAATAAAATTTTGAACTTTTTCTCATGTCTTAAGGTTTTATCAAAAAAATACGTAACCCTCACTTCTGCTTATTTAGCTGCTCAAAGTTGAGAGGTTTCATTCATTGTGTTGAAACTAATGTATCCAAAATTTATACTTGAACATATTATCATTCTTAATTGTGTACAGTATTTTTTGAAAACTTGAATTTCTGAAAAACTTGTTTTTCTAAATATCAACTAGCCGAAGAGAAAATTAAATTCATGTCTTACAACCACTGTTATTACCGTAAAAATTAGATGGAAATCATAAGAAATATAATAAAAATGTATTTTTTTAAAGATTCAACAGTTAAGTATCTATTATTTCATCTAAAGTTCATAGCTTCGAAAAAGACTAAATATCATCTCGTGAATAGTAAATGGTTACAGGTTGATAGCTTCTCAACTTCGTATATCTCGAACTCAAGCCATACACTCTTTTGTCATACGTCAGCTTATAACAAATGAAAATGTATATTACTAACACTATCATTTTTAATCTTGATAAGATAAATCGTTGAAATTTTCCTATGAATATCAAATTAGAAAATGTCTTTATAACGTAAAAAGTTCATCGTACCACCCCGTAGACTTTTAAATATATTTATCATAAAATTTTAACAATGCAAATACTTCTAACCAAAAACACTTTTTTTAATTTCCATTTATTATAAAAAATAAAAGATTATGAAGAAAATAACTTTCAACTAATTTTTTTTCAACTAATTTTCAATTTTCTTACATAACAATTTGTTAGACCCCATCTCCCTCCATGTAATACTTGGTAACATTTTCAAGTACCCCGTCTCCCCTTTGGAGTGTTGCGTAGTATATGTATGATCCCTAGATATAAACTATAAACCAGTGTTGTCATGCGATAATCCCCTAGATTAATTTTATTACCCACCTTAAAAAACTCTTAAATATTCCAGAAACTTGAACGTATTTTTAAATTAATGCTTTCATATCTAACTTTGTTTTTGACAGTTTTTTTCATAGGTTTTATTTGTTTCAAATATCTTCAACCAATTCTCTTCTCTCTTCTCTTCAATTTAGGTATTTTGAATCAAATTGGTTGGTTTTTGAAACAAATAATCGGTTTGCCGAATAAAACTGATACTATTCCAAATCAAGTTGAATATTTTCCAATCCAATTAATTTTTAAAAAGTGCCAATTTATTTGAAAAACAACCAATTCGACTCAGAAAATAACATCTAAATTGAAAAGTAAATGCTATATACGATGCTCCATTTCGTTTTGTCTTAAAACGAATTGATGGCTTCATTAAATATTAAACGGCATTTTACAATAGGGTATCTAGTCTAGATTCAAAAAACATCCTTTCAGATTATGATAGAGTAGCTCATTTCTGCAAAATCCAGAAAACCAAAATTTTTGGAAGGGAATTGAAAATTTAAATCCATTTATCTCGAGACATGCTTTATGGAGTTAGCGAGGTTTCCTTCCTTGCCCACGATTTGGTATTCATAAAATAAATATCATAAACCATTATTTTAGACAGCAAGACGTCTTCTCATTTTTGTACTCGAATCAATAACAAAGAGTTAGCCTTTTGTTACTTTATTTTATGTCCCATCTGAGAAAATCAATCACCGAAGATCCCACATCACGATTGATCCTACAATTGAAACACGGAACAATCACCTTAATTGAAGACAAATTGTTCCGCCATTATATGCATTAAAGATACTCTTTAAATCCCATCGTTATACACGGTGATCGTAAAATTGCGTAACTGTACCCATACAATAGTCAAATAGGTTGCATTGCCGGCTATTTCTTAGTTTTCATTGATTTTGGTCGATCACCATTACAAGAAAACCAGCGAAATTAATTTCTTCTTTCCTGGAATACATTTGAATGCAATTGTCGTTGACTAATGAAGAAGACAAGATTGATTTACATCTAAACTCAGCCAAGGGTGGGATCATCTTCTGCTGAATTGAAGATTTTATTGAGGGATTCACGTGACTCTGTGAAGAAGTTAAATGTTGATTTTTATTTAGAATGAAAATTGAGCCTTATGCGCGAAGACATCAAAAAACTTCTATCTAATTTAATTTAATTTAAAGCGTGCAAAAGTTGTAGATTTATGAATACTTTTGAAAGTTCGTTAATAATTTTTTCAAAATTCATCTGATGATATGATTGTTCTAAAGTATTACAGTAATTTTTGCTTATTCTAACTATTGCTCCTTGAAGTAGCTATTTATCATATTTTAGAAGTTGCACAATTCAAGTCCAACATCTCGTTCTCAAACATAATACAAGGTGATTCTAGCAATGTCTGAATTTATCTAGATTTAAAAAAAAATATTTTTGAACTTGTTTTTTTTTTATTTGGTTTTCTTAAGGAGTCGCAAAGATTTAAAAAAACGGATAACTTCAATAAAACGGATAACTTCAACTAAATTGTGAAGTGTTTGTAATCTTCAGCGCTCTGGGTCTTATCGATTTAGAATCCACCTATATTTTTGTACTATTTTTGTCCTCTAAATTTCTAAAGGTTTTTCTACTGTTTCTATCGAACTATCTCATTAATGTTGAACATTTTGCACTGACAATAGTTTCACCAGCTACACATTTTTTTGAATATGATTCTATACTCGCTTATTCATTTAACTATTACCTTAATCAATCCATATTTTTCAGCAACGTCTATTCGGTCTTGTCCAAATTTAAATTTGTCTAAAATTTTAGTTAACCAAACTATTTTTTGTCTTTCCTTGAAAATGTTGTTACTTCTTTGCCGTCATAGGGCAATAATAAAATTAAAGCAACATAGAATAAAAAATATTAAATATGTGAAACTGATACCAACATTCGTTTCCTTTCGTTTCTTTCCTGGCACCTGAATTCCAAACATAAAACAAATAAGATCAACTACGATATTTGAGATCGAAACTTTGTGAAGAAATACAAAAATGCTGTTGCTATGATTGGCCTGATGTGATTCTTCCTCTTCTACTTTACTTCGATTTCGTGTCCCTACCAGCAAGGAGCTAACGCTGCGTATTACAACGATTCAGAAATATTTGATATTTAGAAAAGAACGAATTCTTTCAGTTTACAAAGGATGATTATAATGCTCGTTTCATACAGTTTTTTCCGCTAATAAAAATTGTGTGGATTAAAATAGAACGTCCATTTGCTACCATCTTTTATTTTAATTATTTTCGAGTAACGAACACCTATTATTATTATCAAAAATTACATGAGATATCGATATGTTTTCATTACATTCTATCCAAAATCCTAGACTAGTGCTGGAAATAATGTTAAAAAAAATTAAGACATTACCAATAATGGGGATTCAACGAATTGAAACGGATCGATATCAACAGTAAATACTTTTAAATAAGGATCTAAGTGATTATCTTTTATTCTAGCGGCGGATAATTGTAAGTTTTTGAAGGTCAAAACACCTTCCAATTAAAATACTTCTTGCAGGAAACAAAACTTTGCATTTATGTAAACCAGCTTTAGACCAGAGCAGGTCTGTAAAAAACGACTACATTTGGCCGTTGAGAGGGGGCATACTGATATTTGAAGGAAATGTTGGGGAATAACTCGTATAACATTAATTGACTTATACTCCTTCTCATAAAAGTCGGGAACATTAAAAAAATCCAAATGTTTAAAAAAAATAGCTTTTTTCGTACTAGCCTTTTCCCCCTGTTGTTTTTATATATTGCAATTTGCGACAAGGGTTAAATGTTTGAGGATTTTTTACCAATCCTATCTTATAGAAAATTTTATTATGCAGCTTTTTTTCTCACACAACTTTGACCTAAAATGAACCGTTTTAAAGTTAGGAATGAGAAAAGTAGAAAGAGATTTATTTTAAATTTTTTAAACATTTTGATTTTTTTAATGTTCCCGACTTTTTTTAAAAGTGTGAGCATAAGTCAATTATTGTTATACGAGTTATTCCCCAACTTTTCCCTTAAAAATCTGTGTGCCCCCTCTCAACGGCCAACTGAAAACAGATCCGCCCTGGTCTACTTACTCACTTAATAAAAATAAATTCTGATAGATTTATTGGGTTTCGTTATGAACCTTTTCACTAGCGTTCTGCCACACATTTAATTCATATTGATTCAGCCACCAATCAATATAGATGTAATCTTCGTTTATTATGTAAAATGAAGATGGTTTTCGATTCTCAATATAAGGAATAAATACAATAACTGACTAAATAAATTTCTAAGGCTGATTTATGTTTTTTGCATAGCCTATGAATGCAAAATATTTTTGCCAGGCTCTTAGATCCAATTGTTTTTTTTAACCATATAGAGTTTTTTTGCGTTTTCAATAAATGGATAAGACTTTGTCATTTCTGGTTAGCTTGGCGCTGTTTGTTTATCGGGGGTTAGCTTTTATTAGATACATCCTGTACTACTTCAATCTTCTTTGAAAAGTTTATGTTTGACAAAAGCGAGAAATTAGATGAAATGCTACTTCAATTAAGTAAGTTGTTTTAGCTTCATTACGGTCTGAAAAAATGGGAGCTCTAACGTTAGCCTTGACCATTCATCTGCATGTTTGAATTAATTATTTTTATGGTGGTTCTCAGGGCTCTGAACGGCATATTAGGTACTGGAAAGGTAATTGAATAAATTTAGCCAAAGAAAATTTGCAATCTTCTTAATTTGACTCGAATCAAGACATTGAATATAACTTCCAGTAGCAGAAAATTTGTGCTTCAATACAATTGTACATTATGGACCTCTCCTTGAAAATAGAGCTCATATGACGGTGATAATGGATTTTTGGTTGTTACTTAGAAAAGAGAATGATCATATTAATCATATTACATTAAAAATCATTCACAAGGGTTTAGCCTGAACCATCTGCTTTAGCCAATCCCGGAAATGAAACCAATCAGAAAAGATGCTCACAATACTTTGGCATTCCGACAAGGCTTCCATGCCATTCTTTTCAATTACATCAAAGAAGCACAAAATCAAAAACGTCGTAATAACAATGCGTAACTGATGATCAATTAATTTGTGACTCGTTTCCTGCATTTAGCCTATCATCCAGTTGAATTCATCAAAAGTGAATGTAAGGTGATTGAATTCACATTTTTTGGCGTTTGAGGACATCAAATCGGATTCGGGAAATATTGTGAAAAGTTCAATTGCATAGCATACATTAAAAATTACGGATGAGTACCACTTCAGAGGTGTATTCTTAATTATGGGTTTGATAATATGCCTATCATTATCGAGCTGTATTAACAGCCACAAACTATTGTTCACATTTACCATGTTTTGCAGAGTACCTTGAATATGCCATTTAATATGTTGGGTTATTACTAGTCAAGACGGAAATCTGCTTAACTGTTATCGTCATTGCATGCCTACATTCCAACAATTTTGCGAATTTCAGCTTCATTGAAATACTTTTGGGTGATGTTCGCTCTTATCTTAGCACCTATGGAAATCGATGACGCGAGGAAATATTTTAGAACGTCTTTTAAGCCTTGGGCTTTGTATTCGAGCGGCAGATGGAATCACCTCAAAAGTTTCGAGGTTTGGAGTCGAGATCCATGTAAAACACAAGTCCCATGTTGACTGTTATTTCGTTGATGCATACATTTTCTCCGGTTCCCATCATGTTGGTATCTATTCGATTGGCCTTGGTTAGACTAACTACTAGCAGTTACAAGCTCTGCTTCAGGTAAGCTCAATCTTCCTAGTGAAATTCAAAAAGATGTTATTACTTTTGATGCCATCAACCTGTATCATTCCGAACCTCTAAAAAAATACTTCAACTATCGTTGTTTGCACATTGAATTTATTTGCGAATTGTCGGAATGGTCTAACATCCCCCTCTTCCATTAATCTGGATTTCCACACAAGCGCGACGAAATGTTCGAAAAATCGTTATCGGAGTCAGACAACAAAACATCTATTGTTGATAAAACTATGTCGAAATAAGCAGTGCATACCGCCTCCGTTCAAGATTTGGTAATACCAAGAGATCCATCTTGATGTCTTCGTGTCCAGAAGAAACAGGTGGCATTGAATCCATCTTCGTTTTGGTAGCATCTTCTTTTCCAACCGTTTTCGGCAAGGTCACGCTCATTTGGGAATCGGCCGGTTAAGAAACATATATATTTAAGATGATGCTGGCCGCAGGTTTAATAGCCTGAAAATTCAGGCTCGTGAGGACGGAATCTAAACAAATATACAGAGTGATAGGTACGAGCGTGGGATATTTAGGCTGTAGAGTTGCCAAGAAGGTCATTTGGAAGATCGCAGTTAGGTTAACGACGTTCTTATAGGAAAATTCAATTGGAGTTTCAGTCAACCGATTCACGTTTAGGGTCAGTGGCAAAAAGATGTAACGCAAGCCGTTTAAAGACAATAGGCAATCATAATAAATTAAGACCGATTATTGCAAGATCGCGATAAATAATGCGTGATAGTAAATGCATAGACTGCAGGAGAAGATTCGGCGATGTTGATGGTTTAGTAAATGTTGCAATATCTAAGAATGGAAGAAGACATTTTACTATGTGAATAATGTCAAGGACTCATCAGGTGTTAAAGAGTTCAGAATGAGGTGCTAAGTGTATTTTGAAACTGATTTAGTGTATCTTTAAATAATTATCTTGATCCACGTGTTCCTATTGTTAAGTGTTGAAATATTTGCTATTGGCGACACAGAGGGCTCATTTCGGCATTGAACTAAATTCAAAACCAACATAAGATATAGATAATCTTACAGCAAAATTTCTCATATGCAAACATCGTTGCTTACCAATTTTTGTTCGGCTTTGAAAAGCGCCATTCCAGAGTAGTATAGCTCGAATAATTGATCAAAGAAAATTTTTATCGAATAACATACGGTCATTGAATTTTCTAAATAAAAATGAAACAATAGGCATGAATCGGCATTTTTCACTTTGACCAGAAACGATCAAATCTCATCAAAATTCAATTCTGATAATACAAAACCAAATAAATTGTTAACAGAATCATTTGAAAAGTCTTTTATTAGTCACTGTTTAAGATTGTGCCAGAATTTAGAATTTATAGAATGGAATTACCTTCCACGAACACTAGTTTCATTTACGCTTCTTGAGATTCAGAAATGTCCAATATAATCTGTTTTTCTAGTTTGTTAGTAAAAACATCTGGGATTGTCGCTAATTGTTTCTCAGAGCTACACTACCTCCAGCCACCCAAATGTTTCTCTACCAGCTTCCGTGAAACTTAACTTCCCGCAAATGTTGCTTGTATTCATATCGACATCAGCGCCAAAAATGCCGTTCCATCTTTGAAAGGTAAACTATTGTGTCATGAATTTTTGATGCATTGTTTGTATCATACCAATGATATATATATTAATGATATATCAAGGCAACGAAAAATTTCATTAAAAAAATTAAAACAAGCAGAAAGTTGTCAACTTTGTTTCATGTAATAAATATTTTACATCACAAATTATAACCTAGATTTATCTAGCATAGTTTGGAAGTCATGAGCAGCCTTACAAAAACTTCAAATTTTGAGATTTTCCGAAATTTTCAAAACAACTCGAGCCGTGCCATAATAATTCAAAACAAGCCGTGAGGTGCGACCCTTGAGGTCCACACGTACAACTTCCCAGTAATATTTACATAAATATTAAAAATATTAAACACAATAATAATTATGGAAATAATACGACTTTTAATAATAAAAATGTACCTCTCATAAAAGTTATTGGAATGACTTAAGATTAATCGTAACATCTACGCGAGCATCAATTGATTACGTAAAGATTTTCGTGGATTGGTTTGATTTAATATTCACGTGGATCAATCGGAGGGGGAACAGGTTACAAAGCCTTTTCTACATTATTTGTTATTTTCATGTCGATGCTTGAAGGACAAAACAGCGCTAGCAAAAATGAATGCAGTTTTTGTTATTACGACAACTGTCGCGTGATGGCCATTTTGAATAGTTGCGGTCAAAACTGCTAGCACTTCGGCATAATTACTGAATTTGTATTTTTTCACGATTTTACATCAATGAAACTAATAATTATTTCTTATTTTCTGTTGATTTTGAGAAACATAATCAATGCAGTCAAAAATAGATTCGATTGCATGTAAAAAGTAAAATATATGTAGGAAGTAACTGAAATTTTACGAATACTAAAAGACAAAACTCCTAAAAACTACAATTTTTTATTTGAGGAAAGCTTTTCGAAGCATATGATCTTAAAAAGTGATGACCACAAACATTTTACCATTCAAAACGTGGATTACCACAATTGCAAATTTGATTTGATTTGTATTGGTTTTCAAAATTTAAGCAGTTTTTTTATTAAAGTTAAAACACGGTTCTGTGAAGACTATTAAAAATCTCAGCAAATTATGCAAATAATAATAAACTTTGATTGATTTTACAACAATGTCTTTAGAATAAAAGATTTAAGGTATAAAAATTCGTATGAACCCTTTTTACATGCTGACTTTGAATGATTTTTTTTATTTTTAATTTAATTTGTTTTGAAATCATGAAAAATAATTTGCTAGTCTATAAAGAAATTGATAAAAGTTTATAAATTTTATAAACATTTATTATCACGATGTTAATTTTATTAATTACTAATTAATTTTTTTATGAAAAAAAACACTAATTTTCAATTTTTTTTTATTAAATTAAAAAAATGGCTTCAAAGATTTTTTTCAAAATTTAAAAACATCATTAAAATGTTAATACGCGTTGATTGACTTCTTAATGATGCAAAAATTATATTTGGTTCTCGAGATATAATGATTGACATAAATGAACATGAAGGACATGATGACTTTTAATGATTTTTTATTTTTAATTTAATTTTTTTTGTAATCATGAAAAAAACTTGTGGTGGTTTTTTTACAACAACTGTTTGGAGTATATAAATTTTATAAATATTGGTTGCTGCGATTTGAAAATAAAGTTAAAAATTTGATGTTTTTGAAAAAACTCCAAATTTTTCCACTTTTTTTAAAAAAATTAAAAAACGGCTCCAACGATTTTTTTAAAAATTTGATAGAATTACTTAAATGTTAATACGCGTCGATTGACACCTTAGTAAAGCAAATCGTACGTTTGGTTCGCGAGATATAGTGCATGACAGGTTTGACCTTCAAGGGGTGAAAACAGCAAACCCCCCCCCCCGACCGAAGTGTTTCAAAAATCAGCTCTTAAAATTGCAAAGACGTTTCGATTGACACCTCAACAAAGTCGATACGACTTTGTTTACGTGAGTTATGCTCGTAGAAAAACTGTCCGCGAACGCACGTACGTACGTACGTACACACACACACACACATACATACTTCTTTCTAAAAACACTTAAAATATACTCGTAAGACCTCAAAACGTAAAGATATGTTGAAAATTTCAATTTCGATTTTCGAGGTGATTACAAGAACTTCCCATATACTGGGAAGTTAAAAATATATGGAGAAAATCTTCGAGATTCGTAAAAAACTTCTTCTTTTCTTATTGTAAAAGTATTTTCGTGAAATCGCAATAGTTTTCAACTAATTTTCAAAATTTAAAAATATCCAACGTCAACAATTTTTTGCATATTTTTTTCAAAATTTAAAATTTATTTTCAAAATATTGAAATATAAAATATGCCACTCTAGATAATCATTTGATTAAAAAACGTACTGAAAAATGCCACAATAAGAAATTTATACTATTTATTGGTCATTTTATTGGGCAAACCTAGTGAGTTTTTATATACCTAAGTGCAGTTACAGAAATGCATGTTACTTATTTTGTGTTATAAAGCTGTGATCGACTATAGTCATTTCGAAATATTCAGTATGATGCATTTGAAAAGTGTCATTTTTTCAACAAACCATGAAATAATGGTCGCATAAAAATGGTAATTCAAAAATAAGAGTCAAAACAGTGAAAATTTCATAGGTTTTTTAAGGATAAATAAAAGATAACATAAACTTCGAATTGTAGCATCGAATGGATCGTTTATTACTTCATAAATATCAAACGTATCATATTTCACAAAGTTTAGAGAAACAATTTGTAAAAAGAATTTACGTTTGAAAATTTTTAAATTTGAAAACTATTTGCAATTTACTATAAATACTATTAATATTACAAGAGCCTCCCTTCTTTTGAAAATTTCAAATGCTCTCTTCATATATGTATATGCTTTGAATTATTGGGGCGGCGTGAGTTATTTGAACTCATTTTTGAGGTTTTCAGTTGGATGCTCATAACTTCTAAACGATGCTAAATGAATCCATGCTGCCGCGGATTTTTTATAGAACGAACGATTAGGTACATGAGTGCAAAAAAAATTTATTTGTTACTGTTGTCACAGGTTTAGTAGCAAAATGTCAAAAATGTCGGTTTAAAATTAAAACTTTTCAAAAAAAACTAAGACAAAGGCTTTGGGTACAAGTTTTATCGGTTGAAATCAATATCGAACTTTATTGCAAGCGGTTGTACTGGGTATTTGAAATGAATACTGGACTAGATAATAAGGAAAAATGAAAAAAATTGCGCAAACAATGAGAATCTCACAGAAATCTTGCAATTGAGATAACCACTTAACTTTTAGGACCTATCGATTATTTTCATTATAGATACACTGGATATTGTTTTGAGATCAACTGCAAAAGAGAAAAAGATTCTAAGTTTTCTTCGTAAGGGTAAATGGAAAAATAGTTAGCATTTGCAATGTTTCGCAAAGTTTTGAACTGATGGTAAATTGGGGGAAATGATTTACAATTGAAAAAATCGACTTAAAACAAAACTTTTGTGAAGGAATCTTTGGATCCTTCCCCTTCTCATTTTTTACGCATAAGGATTCGATTGGATATCCCTTCCTCAAAAGACTTTAACACAAAGTCACTATAATCTTACATCTTACTAAATTTTACATAATCCTTGTCAAATATCAACTCACGCGAGGATGATTTATACTTTTGGCCACCGGCTTATTTAACGGTCCATTTGCAAATATTTCGGTGAAGAAAGACAATTACATATGTATTGCGGCTAAACTAATAAATTATGAAAGCAATTCACAATAATTCACTCTGCAATCGAACCAACCAACAATTACTTATCATGAAATTCACTTATTCTGACGAAATTACTTCTAAAACACTTTCAAATTAAACACAAATTTTATTTGCGATTCATCATTCAAAAAGCTGCTGTTGCTCGTGTTTGGCAAGCAAATCGGCTCTTGGGAAACCGACACAGCAATGCATCCCAGCCTAATCTGGCTCTTCAACGCCGCAATATTCCACGCCTTTTTGGAAACGTTGAGTACACAGTTGTGAATAATAGCATATTCGGGGAATCGTTTCAACATCGAAGGGATCTCAACAATTCGGATGGATTCGCCATCCAACTCTTGGATGCGCTCGAAAGTGGTTGCAAAATATTTGTACTTTTGTTTCGAGGCGGCGACTTCGTCGTCGTCGGCACAGCATCACGAATCTTCTCACACCTCGTTCCTCAAGCATGAATCGTGATCAATTTAGTGCTAACTCACCATCCGACTCAAAGTTGATTCCAATCATCCTCCCGATCGCGTCAAGTCTTCCACCAAATCAATTGCCAAAGCGAATCAATGCAAATTTGTCTTATCTGCGGTTCGTATCTTCCGGGCCAAGTATCTTTCAATCTTATCTCAGGCCCAATATTTGCCCGCCGCCAAATCCCATAATGGACGATGACCGCTGCAAATTCAGCATGGATCCATGAAAACTTTCCTGGCCTATGGCCAAGATGTTGCGCGGCGAGATTGAACGTACTTAAGTAATGAGTCTCGATAATTGAAATATGCTGTGGCCTGAGCCATCAATTAAAACCGAATGCCCGCTACTAAAGATATCTTTTTATTGGACGATTTCATAACTGTGATTGGACTTAACGAGGTAATGAGTTTGAAAATTGCTTTGATTGCGTTCCATCTCGGTTCGATATTAACGAGCGGATGGCGCGGAAATCGAAGGTGAAAGATGAACTACCATGCGTAATCCGCCTCATATGTGGCGAGTGTGAAGTGTGGCGATCGGTTTAACCACCTGGATGAGAGGTGTCATTGTTGCACTCATGTGATTGATAAAAGCTCGTTAGGCTTATAGGTTTGACCCAAAAAGACAGTCTTTGTTGGCAACTTGGTTGTGCCAAGGACTACGTCCAAATGCAAAGCGTCCAAAAAACAGCTCAGCTCGAGTTTCAATGTTGTCGCTCGCGACCTTTATCACTGAGTAATCAGTCGTTCAATTCGACCTTTTTTGATTGATCAGCGCAAGAGATTAGCCGATGCCAAAAAATCGGCACTTTCAATTTCAATACAAGACAGACAGAGCCAGGGTTAAGCTGATCGCTGCGCTTTGGCACCAGCGTCATGTGCTTCCGTTTTCCAAGCTGGCGAAGATGAGTATCTAATCACTTTCGCGGTAGTCGATACAAACATTTGATTTCCTCCGGAGCCCAGATAGTCTTGTAAACCACGTTGTATCTGCGAGTATAGTTGTCGAGTTGCATCACATCCTTTATTCGAAGATAGCGGCGTGTCTCGGCAACAAATTACATCTTCTTTTTGCTGCAGCTCCGCACCTCAGCCCTTTCTGTTTGCTTCCCTATTGCTCCCAAAAACCTGTCAATCGTTCTGCTTAACCGCCTCCATTGATACGTTCACATCTGAAATTTTCTGTAAGGATAGTTAAATGTTTGGTGCCAATCGTCTTTGCAATAATAGCGGATTAGACTTACCATCGCCATCGTAATTGTTTGGTTGGATGTTGCCAGCATGTGAAGAGCAAAGAGTGTAGTCGTTAGGTGTTTCGAATACAGTTTATTTCCTCTGGGGTTAATTAAGAAGTAGTAGTAGTAGTATTTTTTTCTATGCCAAAGTCAACTTTCATTTAATTCATATTCAAATAGCAAATACTTTGCCCTCAATTTCACCCATTTAAAACTAGATAACTTTCAAGTGGTGCTAATTTTCTAACGAGCATGCAATCTGTTACAGAACTAGCTTCCTTTATAAAGAAAAAAAATTAATGGGAATTCATAATTTCTAAACTTTAGGAGCATACTAAGTGGTGATCTTGAAAAATTGATTGATTAACTGAGTTTGCTCTAATTCAAAATGCTTATGAAAAGTAGTTATTTGAAAGATTCTTGAAGTTAGGGAAGGTTCACCCTGTCGAACGTAAGTCACTTAGAACTGTAAGATAAACACGTATATTGAATTTTTCTCCAATATTGTTTTAAGAATACTTTAACTTATGACTTCCGAAGGCGACCAAACCTAAAAATAACAGACAACTAAGTATGCATCAAGCGGCTAGAGTGTCCTAAACTGTTTAAGGGACGCAACTCATACATTAAGTGGTCAAAATGCCAACTAAAACGGTCCGTGATTTGAATCATTGCCAATGGAACACCTTGCAAGGCAATACTATCTAAGTACTAAAATGGTGGAGAGAAGATGGGGTATCTCCACACCTCTTGGAAGGTAAATCTCATCCAACGGCGTGCTTGGTCCTAGATGTTTACTTCAATGGAAGAAACACCGCACTCAAAGTTGAGCTGTAAGACCACCCAGGGATAAATTAACGTAACCAACTTAACTGCCACTATTTTACTGTCAGGCACTCGTTTCACTTGAAACCATACATCTTGCGAGCACTTACCTCTGTTTTAGATTTTCCTAAAATACACTAGAACTAACTTGCCACTACTTATAGGCAATCACTCCCGTTCTTCATGAGTTGATCAACGAGATTGCCAGAATCATTTCATTCGCTGTTACTCACACCTGAAATCCACAACATGCATAGGCCCTTATCCTGCATGGATACATTGCCATGGATAAGATCAAAGGAGCCAACCTCATCTAGTCATAAAACTAGCACAAATTACCAGGAATGTTAGGCTTTATTTTCACGCGGGAACCATCTGGACCCATGAAATATTAACGTTCGGCAATTTGAAATAAGCCATAGACAATAACACTATTATTTCTGGCACAACGAACGATTTTTTTTTACAGAACAAAAATCGATATCAGTCGAAATTACTTCCTTTCCCGTATGAAATTTTTTAACGATGAAATCGAATGACAGGCTATTAGCCAATGTGCCTTTCCACTTTGTTTCTCTAAAACTGAAGCTACGCCAAATTTTGCAAAACAAATGTAATTCTCAAAGTAATAATAAACGCATTCTAAGGAGGGATTTAAGATGCAATACCTTCCCAGTAAAGTACTTAAATGTGTAAATTAAACTTCAGCCAAATAGGCAAAAACCAAAGCACAATGTGCAAGAGTCATCTAGTCGCTAGGTTTTTAATAACTGAAAATTAAGTAGTGCATTACTCAATTCAGGTTTATAGATTCCGGGCTACTAAGATGGTGGTCCTTAGCATCAGAAAAACCAAGAACGACTATCTACTAATCGAGAAACGCCAGGAAAACTTTTCCACTAACTTTAGTATCAACGAATTTTCTTTTTCTAATCATGCGTGGTTTTACAATAATGATTTTAATTTTTAAGCCAGAAACTCATTTTTTCCGCCACAAACTTTAATTATTGCAGCAGTCTATTATTACAGTTGGGTTATCCTTCCTTAGGACTGACATTATGATCCATTGTATGCAGCCTAACTTTATAAATTCCAACTTTTTTGGTAAAAAAGGGTATTTCCATTTTCAGGACTTTGAGCTTTTATAAAGTTATCCACATAATCTCCTTATAATGATAGGTTATTTAGATATAAGGTACTGTTAAAAAATTACCAGTGAATCTGCTAGATTGAATACCTTTCGACTCTTGCCAGCTAGTTAAAATCTCTTAACTACACTTAGCTTGGTCCTTGCTGGAAATCCTTCGCGCAGTATCGATGGAATCCACAGTTGCTGGCCAAAGTATCTGGCAGCTCCACACCAGCATCGCACAATCGAAAAAGTTCTCACGCAATCCAAACACCACGATGAAGATGCCTATCGGCCTGGATGTCGACAAGAAGTAATTACAAGACAATAACGATCGCCAAATTAATATGAAACCTATTGCAGGGCACAACCACGAGATCTTTCACATCAGATTGGGACTGTTGCGGCCCAGTGAGCCTTCGGTTCTTCTAGATCTCTGAGACAGTCCATGAGAACTATCTGCAACGGCGACAATCCACGACGGATCCGTTAGTCCATATCTACCACCTCGTCATGCAGATGCAAACCCATCGAAGCGGTGGCTCCGAGATGGCTCACCTGGGTCTCTAGCGCTGCATGTGCTCTAGCGAATGTTGCACGGCGCTGGCTGGATGCTTCTTTGACGAGATGGAAGCACTTAGTGGTAGCTGATGGCCCGGCGGTCTCTTTGTGGTGGTAGGAGGATGAGCTTCGCTGGCTATAAATGAAGGCGACAGTGGATTTTTTGAACTTTGCTCGCCAAGATTCGCTATTGCTGGTACGCGTCGCGCAAAGGAAAACTAATTTGTCGGTGTACGGAACGCGATCGGTCGTTGTAGAATTTTCCCAAGGTGCGAGTACCGTTGAACGACTAACGAGGCGCTTCGTGAAGGTGAAACCAATTGCTGCGCGTCTTCCATAAGTTCGAGCGTGTCTTTGCTGTTTCGGTGAACGGTCTTCACAGTTCGCAATCGATCCCCTAATCCGGTCGAGCTAGTCCAGGTGATTTACTGTGCGAACGGACATTCTTACAAGTTTCCACCAAACACACCACGAGCAAGATGACGATGATCCGGATTGTGTGCATTCTTGCTATTGGATTATTCCTTGTGGATTTACTAACAGTCAGTGGAGTAAGTAACGCTGTTCGATAGCTGTTAAGTGCTAGCACGAAGGACATTTACGAGTGGATTGAAGTGGATGTGCAATGGCGATTGATGATGATTAAATGTTTATGAGAATATTTTTGGAACAATCCTCATTTATAATAAAATGGCAATTATTGTGCCACCGATTTTTCGAGTGTTCGATTTGACTACCAAAAAATGATTCTCAGACAGTAAATTTTTTTTCCCGTTGAACGCTTTGTTACATATTTCATCAAATAGTTTATTTTAATAAGAAATTTTGCGCATCTTTTTTGTACATTCATTTATCATTAGCGAGTAATACGGTTCAGCAAAATTTAGTAACCCATTTTCGAAGCATACTTTAACTCAACATATCAGAATACCATTGATATTTTTACATAAGTTTTATGGAGACTTTACTACCAAGTCGTTTTTTTTATATTTTATGTTCGTAATTGGTTTGTATTTACGTTTCTTTCTTTTTACAAACTCATCAGTACCTATCGAATTTGCTTTAAAATTTGATGATCTGTTAGTCATTTTAACCTTTTTGATAAAAAAATTACAAACATACATAAATGTGTTGAACACCATCCAAAAATCATTTACTGAACTTATTTTTCCAATAGATTTATTTTATTTCTCACACACAAAATGGAAATTTTATATGGTGTTCATACTTAAGAATTTGATGCAGCATGAAAACGTAATATTTTCAATTCCTTAAATTAAAAAATAAACATTGTTCGACCAAGCTGCATGTTTTTTGTGCCTTTCTGATACCTAAACTCCATTTGTTAATGTGGTTGTGTTATTTTGGTTTTTCGTTCATAGATACATCAGTTACTGAAATTAAACGAATATGCTCGGTTAATTTAACTTTTTGATACATTCCAAAAGTATGAACCGATTTGTTTGGAACTGTATTGTTTCTTGAAAAAATCGATCCATGAAATATAAAAAATCATTTATGTTGCATTTTTCGGTAATCAAATTATTCATTTAGAATTTGTAAAAATGTATGTTATTAAGCATACATTAAACTGATATTTTGTCAATTTTTATTGACCAGCAAAGCCATGAATCAAATTGAGCCACTGTATCATAATAGTGGTCCATTGGCTTGATCAATTATTCGACAATGGTTTGTCTGAAGAAAAAAGATACCAATTTTTAAAATCTTTATAAATATGGTTTCCGTTGAACGTAGCCATGTTTGAATTTTTTCCACAAAATGGTGTATGTTCAGAGGCAAAAAGAATTTTTTTATATATATTTGAGAATTTAGGTAGTTTTTAGTGGCACCCTTTTTCCAGAAATGGCTCAATTAGGACTCACTAGGCTCAAATACGGCACTAGCAACCTAGCTTTGCAATGCTGAAAACCATTTGCATTCTCTTATAAAGCTGAATATATTGCCAACATTTCTGCCAGATGTTTCTGTGAGGCTTTTCAAAAACGGAGAACCGAGAATCGTCATTCTTCTTTCAGAAAGTGCTGGGTATTCTCACAAGTAATGCTAGAACGATTCTGCCTGTTTTTCATAGCTGCAACTGCAACAGAAGTAATTGCAGGAACCACCCAATCGTCCTGGGTATTCGGCGGCTTAAAAAATGTGAATTTCAAAAATAAGGGAAAAGGCTACTTCAGACTATAGATGACAATTTCTATTTCTTTAACTCAAGATTAAATAATTGTAGCAAGAGTTCTGTTTCAGTTCAAGTTAAGGAAAGTAGTTTCTAGTAAAACGAGATTGAAAATTCAAGTGCATGATGACAAATTTTCAGCGTATACTATACTATAAATCGTAGTAAGCGCCAGGTAATTAATTGAAATATTGATATTATGCTTCTGATCCAACTGGCCCAAATCCATTCAATTGTTTATGCGAGTCCCAGAGCTAAGGGGCGATATCCGTTTAAAATTTATAATTTCCATTGACCTAAATGACGTGGAAAGAAAAGAAAAGAAAAATATTCATGATTTTTTTGCAAGATAAATAGTTTTGAACACGTGTAAAAGTCAAATTTTTGAAACACCTACGAAATAATTTAAAGTGCCACTCGTTGTTATATAGTGTTAAATTTTTTTGGGTGCGCATATAATTTACTACCGATGGTCAATAATGATGCAGTAAAGATGCCGTTAGTTGGTCTAGAGAAGCTGTTTTGACAGTAAAGCCTATTATTAAAGCTAGTCGAAATATTGAAAAAAAATAATAGAAAAATTATTTTCAAATGCATTTTTTTCGGTATCGTGTTTTTAAAATTGACACGCATAAAAGTTCAAACCATTTTTTTTATTAAATTGACTTAAAAATTTAACTGCGCATGATTTTTAAGATTTTTTTCCGTAGAGAAATCAATTTTCCTTTTTCAAACTAATGCCAAATTTTCAAGAACCAATATATTTTGATATCGATGTGTATTTTGGTGACAAAACTAGAGTTGATTATTAAATATTATCTATTTTGTTCTAAATACCGTTGTTATACTTACATTGTGTTTCAATGGGAGCCATACAAAAATTGTCGTGATCCGAAGTGCTGTACGCCGCCATTATATTTTCAAAATTGCAATAACCTCAATATATATAATTTATAAATTTCTGAAAGGATTTCGCGATCCGTTTAATATTTAAATTTATATTACTCATTAAGGCAACTTCTTATTTATTGATTTTTGTTGTGATTTTTTTATACATTTGTGTGAATATTTACTTACAAAGAATATACTAAAAGAATAAAAAATTGAGCCTTCGCAGTATTTGTTCCTCTTAACTACGAAGAAACCGTGCTCACGATTATATTGTTAGATTCTTTGTAAAAAGATAATATAATATCTTTAACCTGTTCAAATGCTTTTCGATTTTAGCTTTAGTTTAAGTATTTCACGCATGAGTTTTTCAAACGTCTTCCATTTTGCTGCACCTAAATAAAACAAAAGTAATGAAAATTTTGGACGTCTTTAATCAAAAAAATGTGTGTCAAAATTTGAAAAGAAGTGATTGAAAAGAATAAAACAAATTTTATATATTTTCAACTATGTGTACGCTAGATATTTGTGAACACGCAAAATGCTGATTGAATTTCTTATTATTGAATGATTATCTTGCAAATGGTGTTTCCTCTCATTATTTAGATTTTTAGCCTTATATTCCAAAAATATTGAAAAACTATTGATAAAATGCGGAAAAAATATAAGTTTAAAACAAAAATGAGCTCTTTGGACGTTGTTCACATTGCCGATTTTCAAATTGATCATTTCCGTGACGTCCCAAACTTCGAGGCACTATCCAAAAAAAATCCATTTTAATAAGATTGCTTATTTTAACTAGACAAGAATACAGATATATAATCATAGTTGATAATAGATTGATTGATAGATTGATTTTCAAATTTTTGTAAAATTGCTCACATGGAACGACCAAACATATTGAAATGTCTGATCGAAATCAGTTATAGTTCAAAATTATAGCTGAACTTAGAAAAAGAATCAGTGGATTCAACAACTTTTTATTGATTCCTGCATATCATTCAAGCAATTTGATCATAAAAATTATATCCTCTACAATGACAAGCTCTTTTGCAAAGTTAGATTTAAAAAAATTATTGAATGCTTTGCATTCAAAAATTTTCTTTTATCAATAATGTTTTTATTTACTTCTTCTCTAAATTTGCTCATAGATAAACGTATAAATAAACCGATAAATATCTTTTGTAAATCAGAAACATAAAGACATATAAAATAATCTCATTTCTCACCTTACACATCTTGTATAAAAAGCGCAAATGAAATCTATAAATTAAATACAAAATTTGGGGAGAACGTTCAGAAAATGAGTAGGATTAATTGAGAAAAAGATCTTGAAGAATACAAAAACTTGTATATCATAATTTAAAAGAAGACTGAATAGGTAAATTTTCCAATGAGAAAAATATACTTGACTTCAAACTGAATAGTCTCTATTCAAGGTTAAATAATTATGTAACCTTGAATAGAGATTATAATCTTTTAAAAAATAATGGTGCATCCGTACGTTAAAAAATGAAAAAAAAGTGTATCTAAAATGATGTTCACTGATTACTACCAAACTTTATTTAAGATTTAAACCCAAAATACCAATAATATTACAAGGAAAGAATACCTGGAAAATTACTAATCAAAACCACATTTGTGCTCATGAAAAAATTTCAACTTTCATTATCATGTCTTGCATTGCAAAATATTTATTTCTTCGCATGTTGCTGTAGATTTAAACGAAATTTGACACAAATGGAAACATAAAATGGAAACATAAAATAAGATACTTCATTAAGTATAAATAGTGCGTTCAAACACTTTTTGATTTTCATGTAGCCGCAATTGAGAATATTTTCAGATGTTAATATAATTGTCTGAGCCACAATTGAGCTATCATCTTCTCATGTACTACCACTGTATACATGCATGCATCTATTTATCTCAATTCAATTCTATGCAGTTATACCACTTGGATCAGTCTTGAATGAAAGGTAAAAAACATTGTTAGATGGCGGGAAAATCGTTGTTGTTGTTGTTGTTGTTGCATTACACAGTCCAAGGTATCGTCGCCGTATGAAATTCTCATTTGCCGCCACAACAATATTTCGTTTTCAGATTCAAGATGCATTTTGGAATTCATTTGCAACATCCACTTTTTTGCCAAGCACAATTTGCAATTGCTATTCCGTGTTCTTGTGTTCGATTAGACCATGGCAAGTCATCGGCCAACAAAGCATCTTTGTATCTATTCACAGTGCAGTTTGTGTGTCGTTTCGCAAGATACCGTGAACTGGATTGGATTGATTGTTTCAATTGAATAGTAAACAGCTTCTCGTCTTGCAGAAATAAACCGAGAGTATATGCATTGTATCTATCATTAAAGATACGACCGAAGATGTCTTCCTGAGATCTTTATGACGTGACGGTGATTTATAGGAAATGAGAATATTTATTGATCATAAATTATTGACAAGCATGCATATTGTTTTTGAGTGAAAGGAGTGAATCGGATTGGATGCATATGGGGAGAATCTATTCGAAGTTAGTTTTACCTAAGTAAGCGACTGGATATTGCAACTATCTTCACTGTGCCGGACGACTGTATTATATTGCTTAACAATTTTCATACAAACTTTTTCACTTCTGTAGATCCAAAATGAATTGAGTGAAAATCCATCGACGTTTCTGTAATACACTTACTTAGTGACCTTCGTTTTCAAGGATTTTCGATAGAAAGCAGTTTGAAAGAACCCACAAGCTGACTAGTTTTAAAAAAAATTAATTTAGGTTTTCTAATCAATAATTTGATAAAAAAACGTACACTTCTGTTCAAAAAATTTAAATAAGCCTTGTCAAATTCGCCTTTAATTTTAAAATCAAGAAGTTGATAAATTAATGGAGAAGCTTGCTCTATTATGAATTTTCGATGATTAAATAAATTATTTGTTGAATAATGTCCAGAACAGAAACTCTTGCAATATCAAATTATGCTAAGTTTTTCTGGAGGGTGGTGGAATCGGCATGTAGCAGAGCGATATGTATATCGAATAAATGATTGCAGCTTTTCAATTAGAAGTAGTCAAATGTTTAGATCCTTTTCTGGAAATGATGAGGTATCGATGTTTCCGGAAAATTTATAATACCTATTGGCACGCAAGAATATAATAAGTAAAACATATATACACATTTTTTTATGTGTTCATTCAATGTAAAGTGACTTCAGTTGTTTACTCAAGATGAATACTTAATTCGAAATTTCTTTCAAGTTCTTTTTCTACGTGTTCCCCAACAGTTTTGGAAAATTGTATCATCAAATCAATTTTTGATCGGGATTCCTCTATCTTCTTAAACAATTATTTAAATATTATTGATACGGTTATTACTCACCATTTTTCATACTTCAAACTGTCGAATACATCCTTAGTAGTTTACAGTACAAGCTTTATATATTCTTCCTGCTCTCACTCTTTAAATTATTGGCTCCTTTGACATGATTAAATTGCGTTCATTTACTACGTTACCAGAAAAATTTAGTTTAGCTGCGTCTATAAATATTCGTATTTAGATTAAAAAGTCACCAATTTTTGAGGAATCCAGAAACCATATTTCATTCACATGCATGCTGCAAAGTCAATAATTTTTGAACAGTTCGATGGATTAATTTGAAAAAAATAATGTGCACTTTATCGATTGCAGCTACTCATATTCGTACAGTTTAAATGGTTTCGCTGGCATCTTCCAGGCTCTACTTGCTATGTTTCTTGCCAGGAATGTTTAATGTATCATCACAAAATCTCATACATATCAAGTAAATCGGTGTCAGTTTTTATCATAAAAAATATATCCCAAATTGATCAAGACAATTTAATCATTTACTAGTTATTCCAATAAAGAAATATTTGAGTGTTTTTATACTAAGGGTAAACGAATTCATTCAAAAGCCTGGAAAACAAAAATTATTTCTGAAGACATTTTCATCGACAGTCTCATGAATGATCAATCAAACCATTGATTTTTGAATTTCAATCAGCCCTATTGACACAATGCAACTGTCCTGACAGTTTTTTTAATAATTGGATTATTTTAAAATTGTTTGCGATTTTTAATCCCCTTTTCCTAACACTGCATAATTTAAAATAAATTTCCATTTTCGCTTAACTCTATATTTTACGATAGTGTCTTTAATTTTTTTGATAATTGACATTGGAGATATTCACTTGATTCCGTAATGCTCAATGTACGCACCATACCTTTTTTTTTTAATTGTCCTTGCCTACAATTTTTTTCCTTAAGCCGCAGAAAATTTAATATCATTTGTTTATTTTTCCCTGAGCTCATAATCTTCTTAAAGCAGCTGCGTGGAATGCAACAAAAATTAAAGTGGCTAACTAATCCAGCAGGTTAAAAATTAAAAAAAAATACCACTCGGCTCATTTGAATAAGGAAATCAAAAAATACCACATATTTGTATCGTTTCTGTTGCAATTAATTGACATTTTCTTTATGTTGGACTGCTACGTTCAAAAAATAAGCAGAGAAAACTTACCTGTAACGAGAAGTGTGGTAGTTGATATTAGATCATATCTTGGAAAGACGTTGAGCAACCTTTTTTTGTTTTATCTAAGAATTTCATACAACCCTATTTTATTTTATGTAATAATTACATAAGGAATACACGGTTTTTCTATGTTGTTACAATCATGTCAGTCCAGAATGAACTGAATTTAGGTAAATCAGAATAAAACGACTCCTTGCAAAATAAGTAACTTTCAAACAATTAAGGGAAAATTTACACTTATATATTAAAGAGCAAGTTAGCTGATAACAAACTGTTTTAAATAACGTATCTCTTTCATTTCAGCAAATTGAAGGCTACACTCCTGGAGTAGACTACCCGACATATGACGAAATACCAAAAGGTCTATCCTTTTCATGTCGCGGCAGGATACCTGGATACTATGCCGACATGGAAACACGTTGCCAAGTATAGTATTTCACAATGATCCCTAGATACTCACGCTTTTTCAATCACTGATAATTGCATCTTTTCTGTCAGGTGTGGCATTGGTGTCTCCATTCCGGGCATGTTTACTCGTTCCTGTGTCCCAATGGAACCGTATTCAATCAGGCAGTACGTGTTTGCGATTGGTGGACTAACGTCAATTGCCCAAGTGCCGAGCAACTCTATCAGAACAATGAGGAATTGTATAAGGACGCGTCGGGCAACCCGATATGATATAAGGCTCGACGAAGAGGCCAATCCACAGCTACAGCACTAACTAAACAAACAGCAACTGCTTTGTCACCCGTTTCAAAGTCCAATCGAAATCCCAATCAATTTACAGAACGTCCTAGACTACGTCAATCGTCGGGTAGTCGTCACTACAGACGACTTGAAGCCCACCAGTATCGAGGCTCGTCCAAGTTTAATTCAAAAACCAATGAAATCAAGTCAACTCAAAAGGATTACAAGGATACCATGCGAGAAAATGGCGCGAAGAACAAGAACCAAATAGACGCTGTGGATGGGAGGAAATCTTCGGAGAATAAGACACACATTAAGAATAAGTATAATATCGACTATGACCATACTTTGGAGGACGAATACGAAATTATCGAGGCCACTGAATGATGACGGTGGGATTGAGGCAAGACAAAGTGGCACTGTAAATATTATTTAATTTATAGATATTTAAAAGAACGCAGTACATATCATTATGTGATAAAATAAATTAGAATATTAGAAAATAACCATATAACTTCGAGTTTGAATGAAGTTGGCATCTCAAAGGTTTTTCGAAACTAACAAATTTCAATGTTTAGATTGTTACAACAACAAAAAATTGCGCTCATGCAAGATGCAGAAAAATCAGAAGAAATTTTGAATTTTCAGTTGTAATATACCCAAAAAAAATCGATTCTCATTCGCAAAAATCATGACATTTTTTAAATATTGTTTTCCCATCCTCAATGGTTTTGAGAAAATAAGGGGCCAATGTGATTTGCTTCATTCAATCCTGTGTAGGTTAGATATGGATTGGCAATTTGTTGGCTTAAACAGGAAGTGGCGTATCTTAATTTTGGAATTTATTTAGGAGTGAATATCGTGTAATTCGATTTTTGAAATTTTTTAGTTGTCTGCTTCAGTAAGTGTTTCTCGCGGCGAATCGACCTTACGTAAAGTCATGAGCTCGGAATAATCTTTCAACGATTTGCTGGAATCACATTATAACATTTATACAAGCTAAATTCTGAAGAAAGCATTTTCGTTTTCAAATGCCTATCTAATGATTTTAATTGCCAAATTAATCGTCTCAAATTGGACTTTTATTTTCTTCAATAATAAAGGAGAAGTGTATAACAATGTGCGAAATTCGAAAAGCGCACTTAGAAACAAGTTGTAGTTCCGAATAATTTACTTATGTTGAAGTTAGTCCTTTCATAACTAAGGTAAGTATCAAGTTTTTTAAAAGGATGTGTAAAATTTCGTATTTTTCAAATGGTAGCTAGCCATGCCCAAAGGAAAAGTTCTCACCGAGGAAGAAAACAAAAAAAAACAGACCATTAAAAATTTTAAAAGCTTACTTCTAACCGACAAATAGGGCGTCTTTTTAAACGTTCCAAATGTGTGATAAAGAACTTAGGCACAAAATACGGAAAAAATATGATAAATAAAGGAAATATCAAGCTGCATCTGAAGCAGTCAATTCAATTGCAGCAGAGACTGCAAAGAATAAGTTAAGTGCATCACAAATTGTGGTCAAATTTTATCTTCCTGTCGCGAAAAGGCAAGTCCAACAAAGTTTGCGACACAGTTCACACTTAATTTACAAAAAAAACAAAGAGGTAATCAATGCTATAGGTTCGCCTTAAATTAGCAAGATTATCGTTCGCCAAAAACCATACGAATTAAACTAGAAAATGGGAGACCGTTATCTTTTCTGATGAAAAAAAGTTTAATTTAGATGGGTCCGATGGTCTATGCTCTTATTGGCACGATATTGGTAACGAAAATCCAGTAAGGTATAGTTGGAGTGAGTTTTCGGGGAGGAAGTGTGATGGTTTGGGGTGCATTCTCGATACTCGGAAAGTTGGAGTTGTGCTTCTTTCCCTCCAAAATGAACGCAGAGTAGAATAGTACTAGCAGAGTAGAATATTGTGAGCTCCTTGAAGCTGCTGTAATTTTTTTTTTTTGAAAAATGTCTCCGGCGACAGAACATTATTTTCCAACAAGATATGATGCAGCAGTCCATACTACACGTCTGACACAGCAATGGTTTGAAAAAGCAAACATTAGTTTGACCGAATGACCCGTTTATAGCCCATTTTTAAACCTTATAGAGAATCTGTGGGGTATCATGGCTCGACGAACCTACAAAAACGGTCGTCAAAATTATAATGTTTCGTCATTAATACGAAAAATTTGCAAATGTTGGAAGGTAATTGATTTTGTAACGATTGATGAAAGCCATACAAAATGTTAAGACCGATAAAGTGATACGGCAAAACTTCTTCTATTTTTAAAATAATGAACACTTTTATGCGCTTATTGAATGTCACGTTTTTTTTAAAAATTTTGAACGAAAAGTTATTTTGTTATTTAGCTTTAATAATTCAAACTTATTACATTTTATTGTGATTTTTTGTGTTAAAATTTTTCTACAAATTATAGTGTGCTTATAATAATTTCGCTGACTGTATAACCTGAAATGGAGAAGCTATTTATCCTGTTGAAACTTTATGACATCCCATGAATGCACTCCATGTATACGAATCTCTGAACAGAACATTCAAGATCCTCAAAAGAATGTGTTTTGTTTCTCCTTCCGTCGATCCATGAGAATAAGAACGACGCGCCAAGCTGTTGAAGGATACGAAACGTAACCATTCCTCAGTTTGCTTCAGCACGCTATAATCTAATTTACATTGGAAATGTTGCAACAAGTAGTTGACTGGTGAATAGTGTGGACTCATCTTCTCCGCCCCACATTGAAAAAGGATTCCGATCCAATACAATTAGGAGTGAATGTCATTCACTTCACGCAAGTCAGCCAACCACACATTACCTGAGCGGACCTTACACACCTGTTGTAGGAGCAGTAGTTACTCAATGGATGGAGTGGCAAATAACTGGAAACACGTTGCGCTGAAGGGCGGAAATTGTTCAAGTCTAAATGGTATGTATCGGTATCATATTTTATTTGCACTATCGCAAACAGGGAGCATAAACATGTCGTCAGCGAGAATCGGCTTCGTGGAATCGTTACAAATGGGAATCACTATTGATTTTAATTGGTCGTCGAACACATGGGCTTTTGAACGAATAATTTTGGAGCTTACATCACAAGGACACTGTGAGATCATAGTCAATCAGACACTAGACATGGCAAAAAATAATTAAAATTTCTAAAACATTTTGGCGTCGATATTCTAGTTCATTGGTTCACACTATGCTTTCATTGTTTTATCCTTGCAACGCTACATTTTAGCGAAATAAAGAGTTGTCTTATCCGTAGACCTTGACACCCAACCCTCCTACCCAAGTATGTGACTTTGTTCAGTCACTCATTATCAACGCAGACAATATTGTCTGCTGGAACGACGGTGGAAATAAAATTCAGTAAAGTACTGAGTAATCACCTGTGGAAGGGTTTTGCGTAGGGGCATTGTAAAAATCAAATTCAGATGAATCCAAGCCAGTTAGTGTTAGACGCTATTCCCAAAGGGTGTGTGTAGCTTTCGGTAGCCAGTTCGGTTAGAATCGCTGTTAAATCCTGAACGGTTATCGAGTGACATATGAGCCTAGTGCTTTCGTAATTAGACATGTGGGACCAATCGCAAAGTGATAGTAATAAAAAACGAATCAAGCCTGGAATCCTTCGTTTGGACATATCGAAGCCAAGACGATTGTCGGGAGGCTCTGTAGAGTTCAAAATGCAGCCAGAACTATTGGGAGAGGTAATTGATCGTTAATTAGACAAACAAATGTACAACAACTAAATTAAAGTCAAAAATTCTGAAAACATAATCTACGATATTATTAGGTACCACATTGGTCGTACATTCAGAAAAAAATCAAAATTATAGAAAACAATCATATGCCTCAATATAATTTAATACGTTTCGTATCTAAAGTACTTTTTGTAATTAGGACCATAAAGAAAGCAGCGGTAATCAACAGCAGTCATTATAATTAATTATTTTGATTGCGTGACTACGAATTTAACAGTGTTGATACAAATTGCCTGGCAATGCTTCCCTGAATTTCGGTTAAAGTTCTCATAATGAATAAAACTCGCCTTGAAAAAAATTACTTAGGCTTAATTTGTGGGACGAAATTCAAACATTGGCCTAATAGATTTCAATGGGCTCTTGCTTAAGTTCGAAAAGGCGTTTAAAATATTTTTGGGTATTTATTAAAGTAGCGATAGAGTTAAAAGTTCAACAAAAATCATTCCTGGCGGTTAATTTTCATCATCATTTTTGCGTTATTGGAATGAAAGACCCCATTCAATGTTGACCTATTAGTTAGTATTTCAAAAAAAAGTTCTAATTATCCAAAAAACTACTAAGTAAACATTATAACGCGCAAAATGAGTTGCTATGATAAGTTTTTTTATACATAAGTGGATAATACGAAATATTTTAAATTTCTGCCATCTCAGGTGATTGGAAACAAAAAAGATACAAAGATAATGTTATTACAAAACTGACTAAATAACCTCCTTGACTGTAGCCTACAGCACACTCGTCAATTTACAAGGGATGATAGTGGCATTTGAGTATAGTTGACAAACCAAAAATGCTATAAAAATGTAGGCTTAATGATGTAATGTGGTTGAAAGTGTACGAGAAGGATTTAATATTGGTCGAAATTGTTCAATAAACATGGTATTAGGGTAATGTTTCACATTAAGTAGTTAAAAATAATGTTTACAGCTATGGTTTGCATTATTTTATGATATTTTCGTAGGCCTGAAAATTTTAAATCGTCACAAAATATAATAAAATACTGTTAAAATGTCATGTTATCCATTTCAGCTTCTTGAGCAAATTGACGAAAATTTATTGTAGATTTCTAAAGTCGGCTGTTTTTTTTTTGTTTTGTCGGTATGTATTCTAATCTGATCCAATGAAATGAATGAATGAAAAAGGAAAACACATGAAGGTGATGAAAAAAGTAGAAACTGATTATTTGTTTGGAGAAAACAAAAATATTTAATATTTTGAAAAACCTAAAAATTTTCGAAAAGTATTAATTTGGTCACATTATAGCGTGGTCTTCATGGCAAGTTTTAGTGGCTGTTATTTGTCAAATATCATATCACTTCAATACTGATTGAAAAATATGTGCAAAGAATGTCTAATACTTCGACATGTTAACACTCAGTATGCTTCAAGTATGAAACGTTTAAAAATTTCAAAATTTCAAAAAATGACACTGCAAAAATGATTTACAAATTTTAAAAAAGTTGGTTCGGTTTTGTATTTATAAAAAAATATTTTTAAAAGTGAATTGTATTGTTAAACTTCGTCTCCTGAATCATGAGATATTTAACTATCACTTTGGGGAGCAAAAAATCGAATTTTTAGAGCTATTCCTCCCCTCCCTTTAACAGCTTGTGTTACATTTTTCATTTTCCTATTATTTTGATGTCACCTGCTATTCCACTACGTATACGGTAGTCTTCGATTAAGTTATCTTCTTTTAAGTACTCTACTTATTCTTATTCCATGGACTGCATCAATAAATGTTTCGATAAAATCTCTCGTCCCGAGGGATGAGGAAAAAGGTTTCACAGTTCAAAAGAATCCTCAATACACACAATGATTATTTTCGAATTAAGGTAGGTAATGGGATAGGACAGTTGATAGTTTGGAAGCTGAAGAGCTGTCACTAATTCTATTCTGATACACTTCAAGCCATGTACGTAGGTATGTAGTCAGTACCAGAGATGGTAAAAAATGAGGGATGGTTGGGGGAGGGGGAGACGAAAAATTTAAATAAGCAGACATTCGATTGACAATCATTGAAATAAGATACTTCCCCCTCTACACCGTCTACCACCTTCTTATCTTTGTGGGATGAAGTTTTTACTTCCTCCGTCTTAATATCTCTCCCGAGAGGCGGGAGGCAATTACCACCTCGTAACCTTAGATAGGATTGAAATTTAGCATATCAGTAGGAGACCTTAAAGATATATAGCCCCCCAAAATATTAAACCGCAAAATCGTCGTGTGCTGCTTGATCCGCTTTGTTCTCTTAATTACAGCATATTTCAAGGCTCTAGACGAGGATCTTAGCTTAGCTTAGGATCTTTAACTTTTCTACAATGAGCTGCAGATTGTATGATTTCTCGATTGTTCTTCAGTTTCGAAAATTTTTGACCTACTATGTGACATGAATTTTGCAGTCAAGTGTCCTATGAATTTGATTGTTTTACATACTCCGAAAATATGTTCTATATGCATTTAATAGTCATGCAGAGTGTGAACGCCACTTGCCGATTCAACATATATAAAGTATTGATGTGATCTTTGAAACAGCCTAATGTCCACATCCTATCATATTTTCATCCATTTATGATTAGGAAATTGCGTCAGTAGTAGGTGAAGTTGCAATCACCTTATTTCCTGAAAATCATTAATATTTAAGACCTCCTTATGAAATGTGAATGTTCCAGTAAGAAAGTTGAGGAACAAAAAGAACAGTTTCAAAAATATGATGCGGGTGGTCAAGGTCATCACTTAAAAATATGGAAGATCTTAAAAGTGAATTTGTACCTTTGACGCGGAAAGCTACTCAATTAATTCTAATTTTCAATAAAAGTGTTTTTAGGTAGTTCTTTCACTTTGCCTTAAAGAACGTACTTGGAAATAAACACAGTGAAAATTTTGTTAAAAATATATCTAGTATCTATGCCAAGTAATTTTAGGTACAACTTAATGGTTACCAATCTCACGTTTTTCAAAATTCAAAGTAATAATAGCAAGGTATTCCGGCAGCAAACTGAGCAACAGAATTTTTTCCGAAATGAGTTGATTTTTTTTGTTGATTAATAAATCTCGGAAATTTGTATCAACCAATTATTTGTAAATAAATAGCTTGAAAGTTTTAAATCTAATGCGATGGGAACCTTGAGGAATTAGCCTACACTAAATTAGGCCAAAAATTATTACAACATGTAAATGAATATCTGATAACAGAAAGTCTAAGAAAGTAACCACGACAAAACAAAGAAATAAGGAAGAAGAATATTTCGGAGTTACTGCAGTATATGAAATTTAGAGAAAAGCCAATTTTTAGACTCCCGCAGTGTCTTCTATCAGATACTCCATTCTGCTGTTAAAACATCATTGAAAAGACATTTTACAGTTAAATGGTTTTCAAAAAAATTCTTTTCCTACATTTTGATAGATTTATATGGTACAATTTTCGGTTTAAAGGTTATACCCGATTTGAATGAGTTTAAATTTTATGAAATCAGGTTCATTTTTATTTATGCTGGAGTAATGCTGCCCTGTTGCTACCTTTAAACGTATTTTTCTCAGGGTATGATTTTCGAATGCGGGGTACAATCTTCAGAAATATCATCGAATTGATATTAAATTTTATGCATATTTATATATTATCCGAGAGTACAAATAAAGGAAATTGACCACAAATCTTTTAAATTTTCCATCCATCATTATGTCTTTCCAATCCTTTTCCATACACAAAAAAATGACTCACTATATTTTTTTCTTCCAAATTCATTATTTCTACATTTTTTAAATTTTCATTATTTATTAATCAGAATTGACTAAATTATACATCAAATTAGTTTACCTAAAATATTGTGTTAAATTTTTGAACTTTAGACTAGAAAAATTTGGGCCCTGGTAAATTTGGCAGAGACCTACACTGTGAATGTAGACACTGTCTATTAACAAGCTGAACAAAAAGTTTTTTAAAAGTATTTTATTATATTTTGTGTTGAACTAGTTGAAATTTATAGTCCATATCAAAATAATAAGAATCAGTGACGCAAAGGCACAAATTGGGCCAAGCTCTTGAACTAATGTTAAAGCAACCTCATTTTTTGATCAACTGTATCCACACTAGCAGGTGAAGTGGTCAACAAAATGTTCGTCCGTGATTACTGCCCTGATTAAACTCAGATACTCATTTACATCTGAATGATATGACAGTTGGCACCAAATCCTATTTTCTCCTTGCCGTCAAGTATCCTCGAACCTGATGTTCGGTGTGTAGAAAGCAAGTGCTCTAACCCATAATCCAACTAGAAACATCAGCGTGAATATCAAAATCTAAAAATTAAAACTCAACACTTCCTGATTTTTACGGTTTGTTTAAAAATATAATTGAATCGTGTTGTGAAGCGATGTTTCAAATGTTCGAAAACGTAAATGAAAGCGAATTCCATTGGAGTTTAAATCATTTAAAAAAAATCCTTCCTAAAAATACTAAATTTCCTAAAGGATCAATCTAATACGGCATTTTATCCGGGTAGGCATTAATACTATCAATTTTCTTCGGCATGTCATCGTTCAAAAAGAAATCATTTTTCAGGCATAAAACAATGACAAATGTTTCACGAAGTCATAAAAATTATGTTTTTGAGGGGAAAAATTTCATTGCGATTTGCATGCGCTAAAACTATAAGTTGACTGGAATCGCAATAAATTGTATTTTTTTCATTAGATTTAAAATTTAATGAGAGAAAGTTACATGAGCAAATTCTATACTTTTAATTGTCTTATTGTAAATTAGATTGCAACAATTTAAAAATTTATATGGAATATTAAAATTATTCTTTCTAGAAATATTGTCTTAGTTTTTATCGATTTTTAGATCGCTATTTTGTACAGAAATATCACTACTAACGTATTTTACAAAAAGATATTTTCAGGAAGAAACCATCGGTTGAAAAACATTTCCTATCTTAAATTTAAGGAATCATTCGGTAAGCAGGTCAGCAGTGGTCGCATTCATGACAAAATCAAACAATTCTCAAAGCCAGTTTCAACTACAAAGTACAATTTCCCCAGAACCTATGAAACTAAAATCCTCTTTTCCGTGAAACATGAAAATTTCTGTTTTAAAATTTCATTAGCGCTAACTGACCATATTGAAGAATCGTGTAAAATTCAAAGCAAACGTGATGAATGTCCTGTAAAGTATAATCTATTCGGAACGTACATCCCTTTCTATGTTCGGCTCCCATAATTTCGACACTCCCTACGGTAATGTCATAAAAATAACGAAAAATTCCCAATGACCATCAAACACTACAAGCAAAAGGGCGTAGAGGAAGGTTGACCGCCAGCCACCCATCCAAGTGAGGAATCGCTCAAAAATAGCAGAATCGTCAGCCACGGTGTTGGTTGGTGGTGGATTAATGAAGCGATGAGTCTACTATGATAAAATTATGAAAAGGACCATGCAGGATGTCCCCTACCCTACGTGGATACATGTAGGCACATGTGCCGCGAAGGAACTATGTATCTTGTAGCAAGCAAGGCTGTAGATAAAAGTAGGACATTGCTCCGCACCGTGTTGATTATATCTTGCGAAACGGTGGTGGAATGAAAGACGTTAACTAATGAAGTAATAGATTTTGAATGAATGGACTCTGAGTCCGGGAAATTAGGACATATGCATGCATACTTGCCCAGTAGCGAAAATAAGTTTAAGATACCAGTGAAGATTGCATTCTTGGAGCATAGAAAATCGTCATGTCAATGATGTACTCATGATCGCGATAACTAGATCAGATCACTAGATGAAAGTGCGCCTGGTCTTCTATTAGTTCCTCACTTACTATATGCAAGCAAGTTAATCCTTGACAGAGTAATCCAACTCCAAACACAACTAATGTCCATTTACCATAGAACAAGTATTAACGAAGGCCAAAGTGTTTGCACACTTCATATTTTGCAATGCTGATTGGAAAATCCTTCGCCTCTGTTAGTCTCGAGCATACAAGGAAAGTCAATATGCTAGCTGTGAAAATGCGGCGAGAATTTTCTTCCACTTCCTTATTCTTCCGACAGCCGCGTCCTGGGCTATCAGTCTGCTATTGAGAATGGATGGCGTCCTGGAAAACTGGATCGCAGCAGTAAATGGCTTCCGTGACCAATGGCCATTTCGTAATGACTTTTTCTTCAGACTATCACGGCTCTAAGTCAGATAAATATTCAATCAGAAGGGAGTTTCGAGCATTATTTTTGCATACTACCCACCGACCGTGTGAAGAATTTGCATGGTTGTGTGCGGCGAGGGTTGCTCCCCGTCCCGCCCCACCTACGAGTAGGTATAAGCGGATTTTATTTGAAGTCGTCATGGATTTAATATTTTCATATTTTCTTTGTTGCCTACACGAGGTTTGCGTGCATGTGGTTGTCTAATCATCACCAGGAATAATAATAAATATCTCTCCTCCCCGTAGTTTGAGGGTGTTCATAGCCGCGACCACCAACCAAAGATTTTGATTAGAATTCGAAAAAAAGTTAGAAAGCAGGATTCCCCATAGAGTAGCGATCCTTTTGAATTTAGTCTTGATTCGGGTATCCTTCGATCGAAACATATCTTTCCGGAATATTGGATATTATGGCAGTGAATATTTTTAACAGAAAATGATTATTATTAAATTATTCTTCAGCAAAGTCCCATCAAAATGAATCTCTGTGCGAGTGTGACCTAGTGAAGATATTTGTGGTTGCTAATAAATGTGAAGTGAAACAAATAAGAAAATTGCACATTTAATTTTGTTATGAATGTTAAAATGGAAAAGGTGTAATGGATACCGAAGGAATTAATACGAAATCGCAACATTTTTTGCTACGCCTTGTTTGGATAACATTTCAATCGCTTGGATTAGCCAAAAAGGACACGGTTTGAATGGCATATGGCACAGTAGTGTAGAATTGGATGCAAAATAGATACAGTAGTTGACGCAAGTTAGTTTTTTTTTATCGTAGATTAGAAGTTTTGAATATGTAATCCACGTAGAAAATAATATTCACGTAATAAAAGCTTGAAAGTTTATTTTTAACGGACTCGTTTCCTAATCTTCAAGAATAAACCAGATTTAAATAAAAATTATACATTACTAAAGATGATACCAATTTCAGTAAAATAAATATAAAAAATTGATCCAAATTTCAAGTAATCTCACATGCATTTATTCGAAACTATCAAACATATGACATACCTTCATTGTGGAAATAAACTTCTAGAATATTTTTTTGGAATATTTATAGAAAGTAGTTTTTACAATTCAATTTTCATTTATTTTTAATCGATTTATTACATGCTTAATGAAAAACATGCAATGCAACCAAGGATTTTGAGTGAAGATGCTAAGCTATGTTAGCAAATACTAAAAAAATTAGTATTGAAATGTTTTGATTTAAATAAAATAGGTCGTATTGTAGTTGTTGTTTTTGAAAATTGCTATTAAAATTACACTCCAGAATAATTTTAAATGATTGTTACTTTGTTCAAGTGGATACACCATCCAATTGTTCATAAAAAAGAATTTCAACTCAATGACTACCAAGGCCGTCTTGGCTGCAGCCCATTTTGTTAACTCCACTTTGCAGTACATTTTCGATTTATTGTGGCCATATTTCACGAATATTTCCAAGGATGTTTTCCTTAAGTGTGCATACAGTTTGTGGATCTTCATACAGTCAAATATGCGCAGCCATTTTTGTTATTCTGGTGTATTTTATTTCCAAAGGACTTAATACGTTCATTGCGCACGTAGTAAAGGTTTCTGGTGTCTGGCACTAGGAGTTCTAGAGCTTCGGGTCCTTTCTCCATACGAATAAGATATGCGAGTTTTATGTAAATGAATTTCTATGTTGAATAAGTTCATTGAAATAAACGTTTACTCAATAATTTCTTAACTTTCCAACAGTCCATGGCATTCCCTTCTGCGAAAATTTGGTTTTTTATTTATGCATGTTAAAAAAATTATGATGAAACTCATTGGGCAGTAACATTATTGTTTTGCGCCTATTATGGGTAATTTTACTATGCAAGCTAGTATTAAACGTAAAAAGCATTTAGTGAGCTAACAAGCAAATAATTAATCTGCCGTTTCAAAGGTCTCAGTTAACTCACCTTTTCAAAGTTGAGCCCGGTTCCTGCAAACAATAGCCAATATATTTTTTTTTCATTTTTCAATACCTAATCTCTAACTTCAACAATTTTTTAAGCAATTCTAGCTTCCAGCAAACATTTTTGAAGTCATTCTTGGATGCCGAAGAGGCTGAAAAATTTTCAAGGCAATGACAAAAATTAAGTTTCTATTCTCATGTTGTTGCACTCCCTTACAAAATAAAAAAATAAAAAACACAGTTTAGCATCACCGGGAAAGTTTTTTAAAAGAGAAGTTTTTAAAATTTACATACATACATTTTCCTTATTTTTTCACACTGATCCGTAGCAATAGATGTATCATGAACGTTCTATTCAATTTTCCTGCGAAATAATTATCTTTGTTTAAATTTTCTGAGTAAATATTCCGGACAAAGATAGCTTCAGGACTCCATTTCGTAGTCTTTACTTTAATAATTTTCGATGACATATTCTTCAAATAAGTTTAAAAGTTCTGAAAGCATTATTTAGTGCTTTTCTTGGGAAAAATCTTCTTGGGGCGAAAAATCCCCGCCGTGGTTTTTGAGAATCATTTCGATTGACTAATTAATTCGCTGGTATTCACAATTAAAGAAATTGATTTTTTTCGAAGAATTATTGCAAGCAATATATTCTCGAATTATGAGAAATAAATTTTACCCGCTTACAAATTTGATTATTTTATTGAAATATTTTTCGAGTACAAATATGATTCTTTTGAAAAGTTTTTGACATTTAATATGAAATTTTTGGATTCAGAATATAATTGTCGAATAATTTTGCTACAACTGCGATATTTTATCTCTCAGTTACTTTATCAAATAGTTGTTGAAAATAAATAGAGCTTGATGTGATTTTTAATGTGAGTGAGGTTTTATAATCCAAAATTTTGAAATGCTAGGAAACGTTTTTTAAGAGAAAATCGCGTGATCTTTTAAAGCGCGCATAATAATTGATAATGATGACCCGTCTTAATATGTCGTCATAGCTGTTTAAACATAATTGATTAAGAGTGCTGTGAATATAAATACAAAGTCCACATTATGGGTTCTGCTTTATTAAGATAGACGTAATTGATTTCATTTATTTTTAATAATTTATCATGGGCAATGCATAACACTGACACTATTATAACCATTCGTGCAAACGTTTTTCATTTGCGAAAAATAAATATGTAATTAGACTCATCCAAACAAACGGTGAAAAATTATTAGTTCCAATACTTTTAAAACTTTATTCTTTTTTAAAATTAAGTAGAAACTCCTAACGTATTGTTTTTCAGGCTGTTAATTAAATTGGCATACATGCTTGTCTCAATGTTCTCCTAGCATTCAATGATTTTTTTGCCATTCGATTGTACTTATTTCCAGTTTCTGCTTATCATCACGTACTTGCTGAGTACACCTTTAAGACTCTAAGTGATGTTAAGGTCAGGACTTAATGCTGATCTCTGTAAAATTAAAACTCTATGCTCCTGTTGAAAGGGTAATGTGGACAAAACTTTATGAATGAAAGCTATATCCTGATGAATTATCGTATTCAAATCTTACGTCAGTATCAAAAATGGGTAGATACTGCTGAAGTATCTCCTGATCATTACTACCATTCATTCTATCATTAACAAAAATGACTCACGTTTTCATCCCCTTCCGAAATGGGTACCTTACCTGAATTTTCTTTGTGTGCCAATAATAATCAAAATCATTTTGTCTAACCAGATAGAATTTTTTTTTGGTCAATCAAAATTACATTCTGCCACAAACACTTCTTTCCAATTAATATTTCATCGAAATCCAATCAAGCGATGCTACATCACCTCATAAAAGGTTGCTTTTGGATAGTTTCTCTTAGGGTAGGATTTATGTCTTCTGCAAACCATCTTCTTATCAAAGCGACATCACATTTTAAATAAAAACGTTGCACCATTTGGAAAGTTAAGACCGTTGCTAAGAATTTTCCACGAAACCTTACGTTTTATCGTCGAAGAAAATTTGAATGATGTATCAGAATCTATTTCAACCCTGACACCTGAGAATTACTAAACGCAATTTCGCAATCGGTTCAACATCGCCCCGATTTCTCTTTGCATCATTCCTGGAGCGCTGAAGTCCAAAATCCTTCGTTGTTTAAAGTCATTTGATTGCAATTTAATTAACATTTTAAACATAATTAAATAGAAAAACTTGTGATAAAGTTATGGCGACTATCCGAAATTAGAACGAAATGAATAGCATCCTGATCCCAAATATAGGTTTAGTCCAGTCAAATAGTTGGAGAAATGATATCAATTTTGCGTAACCAAGCAGAGAAATTTTTTAGATCACTATTTTGAGTAGAAGATGAAAGTGTATATCTCAAGAACCGTGTCTTCTACAAAAATATTGAGTATGAAAAACTGAACAAAATCACAAGAAAATTCTGAGCTATTAGAAATAAACGGCCATTTTGGCGACTCAATAGTAAAACGCTTAATTAATGTGATCCGTTTTCCTGAAGAAATCTTAACTATTTTATGTGAACCGCTGCATATTAGCAGCACTGTAATATCTGTTCCTTCGATTGAAAATTATCATCATATAGGATGATTCCGGAGAAGGTGGACTGGCGATAAAGATAGTCATC
Organism: Oxycera nigricornis; assembly: GCA_963942545.1. Lineage (NCBI taxonomy): Eukaryota > Metazoa > Arthropoda > Insecta > Diptera > Stratiomyidae > Oxycera > Oxycera nigricornis. Next base: position 23,948,051 of record OZ012663.1, on the reverse strand, counting down.
TTGAAAATACTGTGAGTAGTGCTGTTGGACAGCACTAGTAACTTTAGTTAACAATAAGTTAAGTGATGTTACATACTACAGTAATTTTCAAAATTTCCGCTGAAAGTTTTAATATACTATGAGTTTATTACCTGACAGGCGCGTTATCTCCAAATTATCTTCCAACAATTCATTACAATAGATGCACACGAGATTGAAGGACATTTCTATTGTCTTTTTCCAACTATTTGTTTGACTAGGCCAACACGATAGTCTGGTCCATTTTTCCTCACTTTTTGGGAGAGATGACACGGCAATGTGCATCACCTTTTCCTTCTGCAATTCTTTTGAGTTTAGTTTTGCAATTTTTTCGCTTAAAGTTGTGAATGACATGGAGATATTTCTGAAATCCGAATTATGCAAGTCTTAAATGATCATCTCATCCTTGCAATTGTTGGGTGAGTTGAATGACGACTACTATATTTTTCGATTGAACAATTTAAGCCCTGTTAGTGTACTTTCTACGAATACAACTAAAGTTACTGCTAGAGAGTTTCAAGATACTTGGGAAGCCTTTCTCTTTTCTCTGGGACAACCACAGAGCGCAATAGAGCCATTTTACAAAATGATGGTGCACATTTTCCGGACTTATCCTTGCTCTTCCGTTAGCAATTCAATTTAATCAAGTACATGTGGTGTTTTGCTTGCATTGAATAATTTCAATAGATGTGGCAAAGAAACCCCAAATATTGATTAATAGAACAGAAATTTAGTATTGGAAAGGAAAAATACGGTAGATATTGAAGTAGAAAATTCAGTAGAACAAAACGAGCCGCCCACTTAAAACTGTCCTCAATCCATGTTAAACAAACTTTTTAAACTTTTTTTGAACATTTGAAACATTGAAATATGTAAAAACCTGTATATCTTAAAATTGTCCATAACTTAAAGGCGGGATAAATGTAACATGTTAAACTGATTCAACTATTTTAGGAAAAACGTTTTTTTTTCTAACAATAGGTATCATGTCTCTGTTAAAGTTTTAGATACCATGATTTGAAAAATTAAGTTATAATTATAAGTATTGTAGTAGATGCCAATTGGTTCTCAACTTAAATACGCTTTTGCTTGCCAGTTAACAGAGTCGTGGCATGATTTAGACTCAATTATATTTTCAACAAGACTTTGTCGTAGAAAACGGCTTTCTTCAATGGCATATCACATTGAAATAATAAAGAATTTCAATGCTTCACAAATACAGGTTCCACCATCAATATCTCCTGCGTCCACAGGAGCTACATCCCCACCGCAACTATCGGTAACGTGGGCCTCAGTTTGCGATGGCGAAGAATGGGATCCAAGAATCGATTCGAATCGAACTAGAATGAGCCAAATGCACTCGCAGTTGAAGGCATCATTAGATAAAGTGAAACGGTAAGTAAATTAGCCCAAGTTAAAGTCCAATTTAGACGTAAGGAATGCCTATTTACTCTATTCTGCAATCCTGCAATCCATCGGAATACCGTCGATTCGTAGGTTGCAATCCTTCGAAGAAACAATCAACGAAGTAAATAGCGAGGCCAGCACACATCGTGGAGGTAAGACCAAACTGGACCATTGTACGGGAAACTTCAATACAACTGCGACTATCCATTTAGCAGATAACCAATCTGAGGACGACGACTATTCAATTTCCGTATCAGCTATTATGCAAAGACGAGCGAGCGTGCGTGGAAACCGAAAGAAGAGCTTCCGTACTAGTACTCGAGCCTCCAGTCCGATGGAAACCCTAGCCAGTATTGCCACTGATAGACGCCGTTCCAGTATTTACACCACCAGTTCTGGAGAGTAAGCATTTTTGCAGATCCAAAAAATCTTAATCAAATCTGAAGCCCAATTTTCAGCACGGCCGTTTCTGTCGAGGAAGGAGCGAATCAGGACTCAACGCAAGAACAAATTATCGAAAATATTCGATTGCACAAGGAAGTGCTGCAGTCCGTCAAATATCAGCCATGGAGTATAAAACGGAAGTTGCGCTTAGTAAGACAGGTAAGATTTGTATGACCAGATAAAGATGCTTCAACATTGAATCTGTAAATGCTACTCCAGGCCAAAGCGTATGTAGCAAAACATCAAGGTGTACTACAGGAGCGGTTTGCGATGTCACGGAGCACAAGAGATCTGTGGGCTCGATTCAAAATAATGATGAACGCTGTATGTTGGTTATTCGGAGATCCTTTCTCCAAATATACACGCATTGGAGGATCATATTTTACTTTTTTTATAGAAATGTCAGTATTGGCGGCGAAGTCTTCGTGACTTTTCAGCAGTGCTCATTCCTTGGGAACTACAAATTAAAGAAATCGAATCACACTTCGGTTCGGTTGTAGCATCCTATTTTACTTTTCTGCGGTGGTTACTTTGGGTCAACATTGTTATAACAGCTATGTTATCGACGTTTGTGATTGTTCCCGAGGTGGGATATCAATTTTGTTCCACTCACCGTTCGCTTATTATCATCTTCTCATATTTCCAGTGGATGGCTCTAGATAGAAACATAAAGGACGAAAGAAAAACACCGCTGAAAGGTGAGCTGAAAATAGCTGGAAATTTTATGACCATATGGGAATTTAATGGCTATTTAAAATACTCACCCCTATTTTATGGGTAACAAATAAATCTTGAAATGTGTCTTGAAGAAATCTATTCCAATCGGCAATTCCAGGTATTATTCAAATTTCTCGGGAGCTGTGAGATGGGGCTATAATCTTCCTCTTGCCTACTTTTTAACAAGCTTAGTTGTGTATATTTACAGTTTCGTAGCAACATTAAGAAAGTGAGTAACCCTGTTCACTGAATTATACTGAAATTAAATATTTCCATCTAAAATTTTCTACAGAATGGCTGACAACTCGCGATCCTCGAAGCTATCAACAAAAGACGATGAGTGTGTGTTTTCGTGGAAGCTTTTCAGTGCCTGGGACTATATGATAGGTAAGATAATTTTACTTTTATTGATTTCAGATATCAGCATTAATAGCTTGAATGTATTTCTATAATAGGCCACGCTGAAACTGCTCATAATCGTGTTGCCTCCATAGTTTTAGGATTTAAAGAAGCCTTGCTCGAAGAAGCTGAAAAGAGGAAAGATAAAAGGAAGTAAATTTTTAAGCACAAGATAATCAATAACAGTTAGTCATACCTTTTTTGTTTCAGCTGGAAAGTAATTTTGTTGAGAATTATTGTTAATATAATCGTTTTCGGATTGCTAGGTGCCTCTGCTTATACGATCATCATTGTTGTTGATAGGTACAACGCAATAGAAAAATATTAATTTCTACTTTAGAAAAGTGCAATTGTTTTCATAAGTAGATTTTTTCTGAACCAATTTGATTTGTTTTGAATCTTTAAAAAATCGTTCTTAGTGTACAAAACAAGATAAAATGAGAGGCCTGACAGATGTTAGACAAAAAATGTATATTTAAAAAAAGCAAAGAGCTTAATTTTGTTTTGTTAATTTGGATGTTTGTTTAAACGACACAAAAAATCAAATATTGGAACAACTACTAAACATTTCCACAACAAAACTTATGCAAAATAAAAGTGTTTATCAGAAAATGTAAACTTAAACTTACAAATGTATTAGAAATTGTTTCTATGATTTTTTCCATTATCCTATTGAATTTATAATCATCACTTTAACAGAACATATTTTTGGCAAATAATTTTAGAAAAATTATATAAAAACATCGTCAATTTTTTCGAAGGCATATTTTCTTTCCAACGAAAATGCTTATTCTCTATAAAAATTTATTAATAACAGATTCGTATGAAACTTCAAAATATAAATAGGTTTTTATCAAAAAAAACCTGTCCAAGACTTTAATGCAGAAAATTTACGTTTTTTTTTAATGAGTTGAAAAAATTAGTACCGTGAATATTACTTAGTAATTGCGAGCTTTTTAAAAAAAATTTCATTATAACTGCAGCATCAAATTTATTTTGCAGTCAACACCAAAAATTTATTCTAGAAAATATTGTTAGAAATTATTTATCAGATTACCCTGCCATGTGAAAATTTTGGAAAAAAAATTCTTTGCAAACTAGCTATGCTTCAAAAGCTATTGCCAACAATGGAAATGTTGAGTTTAATTAAATAAGTCATGTTTCTTAAATCATATTTCCCCTAACATGGCATCAAAACTGATCGTAAAACACTAATAAAGTTTTAATATACCATTCTACTTCACTAATAACGTAGATCTGAAAACGTTGATGACAATGCATCATGGTGGCGTCGAAACGAAATAACAATCGTCATAAATATCATATCCTTAGTCCTGCCAATGGTATTCGAAGTGCTCGGATTACTAGAAAGTTTCCATCCTCGCGGGCAGCTACGGCTACAACTAGGGAGGTAAATCCTTACAATCCAAAATGTAAAATGTTACTTCACCTTCAATTCTTCTTATTTTATTTAAGAATAATGGTCCTCAATTTGCTGAATTTATACTCTTTAATCTTTGCCCTGTTCTTTAAAATCACTGAAAAAACCGATCGTCTCGAGGAACTTCGTCACACTATAGCAAACGCCACGAATGAAAGGAGGATACTTTACAGCACTCTCCTTGCAATGGAATCGTCAACTGTGGTGACCAGTCCAATTCCAATGAATTTGGTCGCTGATTTATCCAGTCTCCAAAAGAGATCCTTCAATGATTCTGCAAGTGCACTGACCACTATAGCCACGGAGACTGTAACCAGATGCTACACTATTTTCGTGAACTGCTCAAAGTCGAAAGGCTCAACAAGTAGAATCCTGACAACATCGCTGCTGCTGTTCAATTTGAGCACAACTCCCACAACGGATGAGTGGCAAAACGAAACTGATCCTACTTTTCTATCGAGCACTATGCAAACGAGCACCACTGAAGATCTGTCGTACTACTATGATTATGGTGAAAACGAAACCTACTACTATACGGAAGAAGAGCGTGCAGCGCGATGGGGAAGAGCTATCATGTTTGATGAACGATTCCAGGATCTTGCAGCTAATGATTCTTTCAATATGAACGATTTAAATATGGAAGCCATTTCTTTTGAGGACAACAGCACGTCTACCATTGATTTTCTTGGAAAGAACAGCACAGAAATGGTTTCATACGATAACTACACTGCAAGCTCGCCGTTTTATAATGAAACTGAAGGCACATCAGTTCCAAGTTCTGATCAAACTCAACCAGTAGACTTGTATTCAGACTACCAATACGATGTTGAAGATGAAGAAAATTGCACCAAAGTTATTTGCGAGCCATGGACACCCGCAAGTACTGAAACAGAGGAACTATCTTCCACTGCAGGAGAGTACTACACAACAACTGAATACTTTGCAGAACCAACCACGACTACAACGCAACAACTCCCAGAAACAACTGCTATTCCTATAACGACCATAACCACCCTTAATCCGACCACCCCTATCACGAAAGAAATGCTTCGAGAAGGCATCCGAGATGTAACCAGGCGATTAAGGGAGGCGCGAAAGGTTCTCACTGGACTGTGCTGGGAAACTATGCTCGGCCAAGAAATGGCGAAAATTTTAGTCACTGATTTGGTAAATAAGAAAACTGTTTTTCAAATTATATAGCGTACTAAATACTGCTGGAATCTAATCGCCCATCGTTTTTCATGAAGGTGACTGTCATCGGGATGTCTTTATTTCAAGACTTTTTTCGAGCTCTGTTTGTGCGCTATATGAATCGATTTTGGATCTGGGACTTGGAAAAAACATTTCCACAGGTAATAACTTATTTAGACTCTTGAAATAAAGCTGGGTGTAGAAAAACCCAAATATTTCTGTCTATTAAAATTAGGGAAAAGATCCAAGTAGCTATTCTGTTAAGGATCAAAATGTTCGCTTTGAAAAATAACAAGTTTTTAGATGCTTTTTGCATTAAGAGAAGAAAATATTAGGCCAAAAATAGATAACACTGGCTTGTGTAGGTCTGTATAGAGAACGAAAAATGATTGAAACACCTTTTAAAAAAAAATTATGAAGGTGCTTTCTTTTTATAAAACTCACTTCAATTTTTGAAGCATACTTTAAAACGTCGCTTTATGTTTTTCTAGTATGGAGACTTCAAAGTTGCCGAAAATGTTCTTCAGCTTGTATGCAACCAAGGTCAAGTTTGGTTGGGTATATTCTTTTCGCCAGGACTAGCTGTTCTAAACCTGGCCAAATTGATTATACTCATGTATGTGCGACTGTGGATCATCTTCTCATGTAACGTTCCTCATGAACTCGTTTTCAGGTAAATCTAGGATCAAATTTGGAATGAATCTAGCAAATTAATTCCTCGAATTATAAACCATTTCAGAGCGACACGTTCCAACAACTTTTATCTGTCTCTCCTGCTTGGCATGTTGTTCCTCTGCGTGCTGCCCGTAGGATACGCCATTGTGTGGCTAACACCATCATGGCACTGTGGTCCGTTTTCCGACAACAGCAGGATATCAGAATTTTTCACAAATACAACTCGTAGCGCACTTCCGAGGTGAGCGTTTGACTCAGCCCAGGCTTGTTTACTCGCTTGAATATTTCAGGAACCTTCACAAGCCCCTTGAGTACATCACGTCCTCGAGTACAGTAATTCCATTACTGCTTCTGTTGATTCTCATTATATACTATCTACTATCTCTGACTGGGGCACTTCGTGAAGCCAACCAGGATCTACGCGAGCAATTGCAAAAAGAGCGAGCGGAAGAGCGAAAGAAAATGTTCAAAGTGACCACGGAAGCCGAAAAGGCTGCAGAAACTGCAAACTCTATTGCGGCCCGTTGGAAAAAAGTCCTCGAAGCATCATCGCCAATATCACCAACCGGGCCGCCTACGGTAGCTGATCTGGAACAAACCAAAAACCAAGCGAGAAAAGGTAAATTGAATAGCATCGACACTAAATTTCACTGAAGTTGATTTTTGAATAGACTAAAGGATTTGTGAGAATTTTCAATAAAATCTTTTTGAGCGATTCCAATTTTTTGAACTTTGTATTTTTGATTGGAGCAGAGCTATCGATTTTTTGCCGGTAATGCTCTAATGACCATTTTGTATTTGTTTCTAAATGATTGAGCTATTTGCAAGTGATTTTCAGTTCAACAAGCTCTTTCACTTCATCCACACACGCTTTTTTCTTAGAACTTTTAGCTCGGATCATTAAAAAGGTCGGCCGCAAGGAATCCGGTACTTCGGATGACGATAGTCAAGCAAATCAAGTAGGGAACAGTGACGATGAGGAGACAGACACGGACCATCACGAGTCCTTGCCTCATGACCGGGAAAATGTTAAAAGCACAAAGAAACCACCACTTGAGCCGCCAAAGAAAGAAAGGAGGCCATCACTGGTTGACATCGTCCAAATGGTTCGCCGGGACAGCGCCAATGAGGCTCATCCTTTGGGTCGTTTCAAAGTCGACCGGGCTGTCGTTGACGCCGTCGATCACGATCCTGACGTCAATTCGCAAATAGTCGCAGAACGACGGAAAACTCTACTGAAACGACAAAAACAATTTACCAGATCGGACAGCACTACTTTGCCCGAAAAAGATGATCCCCATGTGGACTTCGAAATAGTCAACGAAAGAAAGCATCATGTGGACAAGAAGACAAAGCGGAAATCTGTAGCTAAAGTTGTTGATGCGGAAGTGTTTAAGTTCGAGCAGAAAGTTGGTGAACAGAAATCAGAGAATGGCAAAAAGGAAAGCCCTCCAAAGGAATCTGCAAAGAAAAAGAAAGCTGTGACTTCTTCCGAGAAACCAATCGACAGCCACATTCCAGAGCCAACTGTTCTGGAGAAGTCACCAACTCCAGCAAAAGGTCGTCGTAAATTTGGTTCTTTCTTGGCCCTCGTCAAGGATGCGGTCAACACGAAACGATTAGAAGCCGAAAAACAGGATCAGTGTGATACACCTGACATTCCTTCGCCTTTCAGTACATTCGAGGAACCTGTCGAAGAAAGTATCCGAGTTATAACTGAAGAGGGATTTCGACAAATCAGCTCTTCGTCGCAATCAGGATCAAGTGGAAAAACAAAGAAGGAATCTACTACCAGGCGGCAAGATTCGCAAGGATCTGTCTGGTCTGAGAATATCCCAGTGATAACAATTAGTAAGAGTAACAGCGAAGAGTGTATCTTGGAGTGTAGCGATAAGGAAGCGGATTCGACAAAATCAAAGATAGTCAATGAAAAGAAGTGAGGAATAAAGGGAATCTAGTTAACTGTTTGAATATTAATGTTGATATTGTGATTTTATGTAGAAAATAAAATTTGTAAAGTTGAAATTAAATGTCCTTATGTTTTCCATTTTGGCGAATTTTTAACAAGGCTAAATAGATATAATTTTTTCAGGTGATGATCTGTGGTAGATTAAATCAATTGATTGCCGTTTTGGTCCATGTAAACAATCCATAAAATATATTTGAAACATTAACAGGTACATACTTCCAACTAGAAAATAGTTGGCATTTCCAATAGATATAAAATTTGAGGTTAAAATAACTTGTAATTTTTTCAATCTCCCCGTTATAGTTTCTCTCTTCCCGTTTTTAGTAACAAAAATGTGGTTTATTATGAATTGCGTCAAAAAATAATTACTAAAGATGCAATTTCAATCTGTGTTCTTGGCGCAAGCTGTTCTGCTAAACCGTGTCAAGATAGATTAGCCCTATCTAGGATGGATTTCACTCCAAGCAATTACAACTGTCCAAATTGATTTTCAGATAAAATACGCTAAAATTGATTTCACATCCAATCAGTTCATCTTTCATTACGAAATTTTCTACTTTTGCTATTTCAATAGCCTTCCAGTGTTTTGTAATTTTAAAAATCAACCAAGTCATGGCCAGATTCAATTAAGATTTCTGTTTAATTTTTGCTGAATCGTATCGCAGTTTTGCCAAGTTATTACAAAAACAATTTAAGTGATTTTAAATGAATCTTTTTTTAATAAAATAAAGAGTAAGTAACTTATATCAAATAGCATACTGCCTCGTTTGTCTTGGAGAATATTAAATAAAAATTTCACAATTGCTCATGGAATATTTAATTTGAACTATTAATTTTCCATTTGTTTCATCTGATCTAAAGTTCAATGATTCTTCATTTATCAGTTCCAAATTTAAATTTTTATAAATGGTTAGTGGTCCGCAGAAACTAGAGCATAGTCAAATCTTTTTATGACAATCATAACGAATTAATGCTTGGCTGCTGTATCAAAAACATTCGGTGATCTTTGACATGAAAAGAAATGACGGAGATATGCTACGAAAAAAGTAAAAGATGGTTTGAGTGTTAACATTTTACTGTAGTAACTTTACTTATGTAATAGCGGAATTTGTTTTGGTAAATTGCTGTGAATTTGATAACAGCGAAACTATCAGTTCCTATTATAACTATGAAAATATGCGAAATTCATTAAATTTTTAATTAACATAATAGTAGGGTCATTAGTTTAAATATTTGATATTTTCATTGAAAATCTGTCAATTTTTCAGAGTCAAAATCACTTCAAAGTAGAGAAGATGACAATACTTTTCATTTATGTATCATTAGTAATAATAAATCCTTGGCATGGCTGTTTGTCTACAGTTCCAATTTATTTCTACTTAACTAGAATTCTAAGAAATACAGTTTTCCTCCTGAAAGAAGTACAGTAAAATAAAACTGTATGGACAATATTGTATTTTAGGTTTGATTATTTCAAATTCTGGACTTATTTACAAATGTAGCCTATTTTTTGCCTGCTGACAGCCCTTCCAGAATTAAACTGTATTTACCTAGGATCTGTTGCACAAAGAAAATCTCAAACAACAACTCAATAATTCAAGAATTATCATCTTTGATCTTTAAAGATATATATATATAATAATTTTTCGAGAAACTCTTGTTATTTTCATATCGACGCTTGACAAAAGGGCGCCAGCGAAAATGAGTGCAGTTTTTGTTATTACGCCGACTCAAGAGATTTTGTCACGTGATGACCATTTTGAATAGTTCCGTTCAAAATTTCCATGACTCCGGCCTAATAACTGAATTTGTACCTTTTCACGATTTTACATCAACGAGACTAATTATTGTTTCTTATTTTGCAGTTGGTCTTGAAAAACATTAAATATGCAGTCAGTCGGCTGAATTGCATGTAAATAAACAAGATTATTCACGCGGATCAATCGGGGGGGGGGGGGGGGGGCAGGTTTCAAAGCAGTTTTTTCATTAAAGTTAAAACATGATGCTGTGAAGACTATGGAAAATCTGCTCAAATTTTAATAAACTTTGATTGACTATACAACAATGCCTTTAGATATATAAGAGAATTAAGGTATAATGATTCGAATGAACCGTTTTTACATGGTGACTTTGAATGAGTTTTTATTTTTAATTTAATTTTTTTTAATCATGAGAATTTTTTTTGCTGGTTTCTCTACAAAAATTGATAAAAGTTTATAAATTCTATGAACATTTAATATTACGATGTGCAAATCAAGTTAAAAATGAATTTTTTTATGAAAAAAACACTAATTTTCCAATTTTTTTTTAATAAATTGGAAAAACCGCTTTAACGATTTTTTTAAAATATAAAAACATCATTAAAATGTTAATACGCGTCGATTGACACCTTAATGATCGAAAGATTATATTTGGTTCTCGAGATATAATGAATGACGTAAATGACCTTGAACGTTAAATGATTTTTTATTTTTATTTAATTTTTTTTTGTAATCATAAAAAAAACTTTTGCTGGTTTTTTAAGAAGAACTATTTGGAGCATATAAATTATATAAACATTGATCACTCAGGTTTGAAAATCAGGTTTAAAATTTTGCGTTTTTGAAAAAAAACCTAATTTTGGCACTTTTTTTAAAAAAATTAAAAAACGGCTCCAACGATTTTTTTAAAAATTTGATAGATTCATAAAAATGTTGATATCCGTCGATTGACACCCAAATGATGAAAATCGCATGTTTGGTTCGTGAGTTATAGCGCATAACATGGTTGACCTTCAAGGGGTGAAAACAGCAAACCCCCCCGACCGAAGTTTTCCAAAAACTAATCAGCTCTTAAAATTACAAAGACGCTTCGATTGACACCTTAACGAAGTCGATACGACTTTGTTTACGTGAGTTATGCTCGTAGAAAAACTGCCCGCGAACGCACATACGTACGTACGTACGTACATACACACACACACACACACACACACACACACACACAAACATACTTCTTTCTAAAAACACTTTATATATACTCTATAGACCTCAAAACGTAAAGAAAAGTTGAAAATTTCAATTTCGATTTTCGCGGCGATTACAAGAACTTCCCATATACTGGGAAGTTAATAAAAAGTATTACATATGATGAGGGAGGAAGTAATTGAAATTTTACGAACACTAAAGAGCAAAACTGCTGGAAACTACAATTGTTTATTTGATGAAAGCTCTTTAACGCATATGATCTTGCAAAGTATTGACTACAAAACAATTTACCATTCAAAGCGTCGCAAATTGCATGCAAATTTGATTGAAGAAAAGTTGTCTTCAGAATAAGAGATATGAAGTCTCATCATTCGTATGAATCCTTTTTACATGATGACTTTTAATGATTTTTTTTTAAGTTTTGCTGGTTGTTGTACAAAAGCTGTTTAGAATTTGTAAATTTTATAAACATTATTTACTGTGTTGTGCAAATCAGGTTAAAAATTTATTATTAATGAAAAAAAAACCCTAATTTTTTACACTTTTTTTACGAAATTAAAAAACGACTCCAAAAATTTTTCATAAAAAGTTGATAGAATCACAGATATGTAAATACCCTCCGTTATCGATGCAAATTCTATGTTTGGTTCGCGAGATATAACGCATGACAAAAATCACCGTCAAAATAACAACCCCCCCCCCCGACCGAAGTTTTCCAAAAACTTAACAGCTCTCAAGATTGCAAAGACGCTTCGATTCACACCTCTACGATCAGTCAGTCGATACGCCTTTGTTTGACAAAAAAATGAACTAAAAATAAAAAATCATTGTAAGTCATAATTTAACCCTTAACCGGAATCGTGAGGCCATTTGGACCCGACAAGAAAAATTAATAATATTAATTTAATAAAACTATAATCCATTGGAGTATTAGTTGTGTCTATATTATAAAATAACATGTATTTAAATTAAAGAGTCCATTTGGACCCACGATTCCAGTTATGTTGAATAATAGCGATTCCGGTTACGGGATAAAAAGGGTTCATACAATCGATATTACCTGATATCTCTTATTCTAAAGACATTGTTGTTAGGTCAATCAGTGCTGATTGATATTTGCATAATTTGGTCAGATTTTCAATAAATTTCACAGAACCGTGTTATATTTTACTGAAAAAGCTGCTTGAGGAAAAATATTTTTTTCCATCAAATTTCCATTTGTGGTAATCAACGCTTTGAATGGTAAAATATTAGTCAATTCTTTGTAAGATCATATGCTTTAAAAGGCTTAGATTAAATAAAAACTTGTAGTTTTTAGTAGTTTTGTTCTTTTGTGTACGTAAGATTTCAATTACTTCCTCCCTCATCATTTTTAATACTTTTTATTTTTTACATGCCACTTAACCTATTATTGACTGCATATTCAATGTTATTCGAGACCAACTGTAAAATAAGAAATAATTATTAGTCTCATTGATGTAAAATCGTGAAAAGGTACAAATTGATTGATTATGCCGCAGTCATGGAAATTTTGAACGCAACTATTCAAAATGGCCACCATGCGACAAAATCTCTTCAGTCGGCGTAGTAACAAAATCGGCATTCATTTTCGCTAGCACCCTTCAATCTTTCAAATTTCGATATGAAAATAACAAATAGCGTAGAAAAGGCTTCGTAAATCAATTATTCAAGGCAATTGCAACAAAAAATTTCACCAAAAACTGTTTAGCATCACTGGCTAGTGTCATGCGATCGCGAATTCCACATTTCTGCTCTCTCAAAGTGGCAGGTTCCACATTTCTCCGCTTTGGTGGGAGTTGCACGAAACGAGTGCGATCAGTTGCATGTTAGTTTTCGTCTTGCGCGGGTGTTTTTGACGGGTTAGCGCGGTTGGGTCGCAGTGAAGTTTTCCAAGTGCGGTCTGTCCATTGTTTGCGTTTTCGGTCACGAAGTTCAATAGTTCGGATCCAAATGCCCGGCTGTCTATTTTCGTGAGTTCCGCAAGAAGTTCACGGGGCGGAGTCGCAGCCAAAGAGCCATCTTCTTGGCAACGAGGTGTTGTATCTGAAGATAGGGGAAAGGTTGGTGCGGTCCTGTCACGCACGATCGGTCGATTTCCACTGCTATTTCGACAAATTCCGTGATGAATTGATAAGCCCAGAGTGATAACACCGAATCTGGTGCGCCCAAGAATGAGCCAATTCGCAGTGGCCTGCCTGTGTCCAAATTTTAAGTGGGTTGCTGTGCGCCGCGAGTATCTGCAGACGGGAAACATGTAGATTACACGAATAGAATGGAAGGATGTCCATTTTCGAGATGCATCTTTCGGTGTCGGTGTGGTCGTGTATGCTCGGGCGCCGTGGTGCATCTATGCTGTGCCGTTGCATGCAATCTGAAGAGGAAGTGCATTGATCTCACGACATGCTAGTGACACACATCAAAGGAGATGTTATCTGTGCGATTGTTTCTGTGGAATATTTTCAGATTCTTGCTGCATGCTCAAGTGTATCTATCTTGCAACACGGTCGCACATGCTTATTAGATATTGCTCTGGGAAAAAACGTTGCAAGAAGCAGACAACTCTAAACTGCAACTTTCTACCAGAAGAATTTATAATTCTAAGCACTGATTAGTTCAACCCCATTCTCTGTTTTCCCCTCATGAGTCCGAACAGTATTAGCTTCCAACTTATCTGGGCTTTGTTGATTCAAAATGTTTTCAGCCATACCAAAAATATGTATACCGAAAACTGTGTGGTATTATTTCGCTATACTTGGCTTACATTGTTTTCCGGTGGAAAGCAGATTGTTTCGATTAATTTTCTTTACTTGCGGACCAATCCGAGCGACTCTTGATTCCTCAAGATCATACTTTGTGGCGGAAGTCATTTCAGTCTGGCTTGCAGCACTTCAGCCGTCATCATCCATATTCCCTTCATATCACTTCCCGCAACGCTACTCCAATCACGCCTGTGTGGGTGGCTCTGGTAAATCTTGAATGTTCAGATATTTCCATGCGCGACTTCAAAGAAAAATAATCAGGCAACTGCCAATTGAAAAGCCTGCGGGGACGTGAAATACTGATCACTACAAAGGCAGTCTTGCTGTGGAAATTGTAAGCATATTTCACTAGAGCGCAGTGAAACGATGTTGAGGGTCTTTGGTTGTGGGTACCATACGCAAGCATTCTGTTTGGTGTGGTTTATAAGGTACTAGACTAAATTTAGATACTCTATGGTCCGAGAGAAACACAAGATAAGTATGCAATCCAAGAGTGAGATGAACGCGCAAAGAACTCTCCTGGAAGTTGATTTTCGAGGGAAAATTTTTCAGAAAGACTATAGGCAAATTTTATACGAAGTACCCAATTGTAGTATGTAGTTCTCCATCGTAGAATAAAAGAATTTTCGTCAGCCCATGCTTTTTAAAAAAAATTATGTCTGCTCAAAAACTGTTCAAATTTTCGAATGCTAGTAAATGAAGACCACGGCGCCCGAAGGGGACGGCTCCACTTTTTGCTGGTTGTTTTTTTATTAACATATATAAAGAAAAATATTCTGTCTGTTTGTGTGGAAGAACGCTGCAGCTTCAACTAATATTCCATAAAATATTAAAGGAAAGGAGTTGTAACATTCTGCGTTTCGGGAGAATAAAGAAAAAAGTATTTTTGTTTACTATTATCAGAACACAACAGTGTTTTTGTCATAAAGCAAACATGTAACCTACTGTACTATTTTCAAAATATATGATTGTTTTTGTCACTATTCTCTCATTTTTTTACGAAGGAAACCAATAAAAACACATGCATTTGGAGCAAAAACAGAACAGCTCCAATACATAAACCTTAATATCATATGACGAATAATTTGTTTTTAAAAAATTTCATTGACTTCGGATTTTAAGTGACAAAGTCTAAAATAATGCGAAATATAAAAATGAAAACTTTAAAAATAAATTTTTAAAACATTTTTCTTTGTTTTTCAAAAGTTTTGAAAAATGGAGCTGTCCTCTTCTTGCACCGAGGTCTTCAAATGTTTCCTTACTGACCTTAACCGAGAGGTACCCACTTATAGACCAGGGCGGATCTGTAAAAAAATGAATCACATTTGGCAGTTGAGGGGAAGGGGCACACTGATTTTGCAGGAAAAGTTATGGAATAACTCGTATGACTCATTCTCCCTCTCAAAAAAAGCCGAGAACATTAAAAAAATCGAAATGTTCAAAACTTTAAAAAAAATATTTTTTCCCCTAATTTTCTCACTCCAAACTTTAAAACGATCAATTATTGTTATACGAGTTATTCCACAAATTTTCCTGCAAAAATCAACAACGGTCAACTGAAAACATATCCGCCCTGGTCTATTAATTGTTCAGAGAAAACCGGGTAAATGTTCTCTCAATCGCTCGCTACTAGCGTAGGTAGATTACTTTGTCCAAAGCTGGCTACATACTAACTGATCAACAAATACTGCTCAATGTTTCCATTTTCACAACAATGAGTTTTCCAATCAACTGCGATTCATAAAAACAGTAAACTTTCATATATCCGATCGAATGCATGGAAATATGCATTGAATAGAATGGTCGATTATCCTGAATATCCTTCCCATGCTAAAATTATAGAGCACCAGTAGATAACTGTTCGGTATTTTCTGAAAAAAATGTCTGCATTTGTAACATTTGGCGCAGTAAAAATAATAAGTTATAAATTTCGTTCTTCACCCAGAAGTCCTTAGTGCAAGGATAAAAAAAATCCTTAGTGCAAGAATAGATAAAAATCTGCATTGACTGACTGTTGCATCCTTCAAATAAAATAGATTTTGATTATTGGATAGTCATCACAGTGCGGAACATGACAGACACATCATGAATATTTGCAGATACGTTCGCCAAAAATATTTTTGTAAAGATTCGAGAGGAATTTAGAGAATCATTTTTGTTCTAATTTTTAGCGCTTTATAAGTTTTTCAACGTGTTTGATTATTTTCAAAGTTTCGACACTTTTTTTTCAACGTTGGGAGGTGGAAATCTTCAAAAGATACCGATCAGCTCCTGCCTCTCGGCATGCCGGATTTCTACCGACCAAAACAACCTCCGTTTCCTTCAATCACTCTCTCCATCAAAATTTAGTAATTCTCCGTATTTAGAATTTTAAGACATAGTACTTCCCAGACGATAAGAATCGGTATAAGGGATAGTACCAAATCTGTAATTTTTAGTGCCCTTTTAGTTACATTAATAGTTCAGACTATATGTTTATGAATTATTTCCTGTTGATTACATGTTTGGTTTTGAGTTTAGTGGAGCTGATTGCAATTGTTATTTACTTCGAGAGTTGGTCCTGAAGGAGATATTTTAATTTGTCCGGTAGTGTATTGTAAAAGTTAGCTGCTTTGTTGAAGGCGTCTTCTTTTAGCCGATCAGTTCTGGCAAATGCTATAGCTATATTATTCATGTTTCTCATTCTGTAAGTGTTTCCCCCTCAATTCTATCTAATTTCACAGCGGTGTACTCATTACGGTGTAAATTCTTATGTATGAATTTTGCTCTTTCCATGGAGATCATGCCTTGCAAATTCAATTCTTTGGCTGTTTTGTAAACTTCGCTCGTTGGGGTTGACATAGGGAGCTTGTAAATGATCTTATACGCCTTGGATACTTTGAATAGACTTCGACTATTTCAAAAATTCTGTGAAGATTGCTGAATATTCTGTCTATTGGGGTCTTTTTTAATCCATGCCATGCCATTTGAGATAATTTCCGAAGCACATTTCAACCGATTAAAATTTAAATGCAAGAGAAACTATAAGAACCATTCTTTTTTAGACAAAAATTGTTAAATATTCTGAGTGTTTAAGTGTTATTTCAAAAGGCCATAAAATTTCACACAGTGCTTTGAAGATTACCAATAAATTGGAATAAATTATCTTTTCCTTTTTTATGAAATAAATGACTTCCAATTCTTTACCTTTTTTAATAACATTTAACGTTTGCAAAAGCGAACGGATTTTAATTTCTTTAGAGAAATAAATCTACACGGGATCTACACTTGATCTACCTCCTTGTTTTACTAGCAGTCTTCAAGTCCAAGATAAGCTTGCGTTTAGGGTTTTTCAAACTATTTAATTTTTCCCCTAACAAGTTCAAACGTTTTAACTCAAATTTTTTTTAATAAGGCTCTATTTCTCATCTGTGGTTTAAAAAAATGCCTGATATCCTTACTTCCTTATCATGATGCACAGTCCGCAATCGATTTCTCTTACTGCAATCGAAAGTTAGCAAATATATATGGTCACCAACTTTAGATTTTTTGTGATCTCAGGGTCTAATTCTGGATTGACCGCAGGATTAAATCAGTTCTTTTTTTTTTAAATTTAAAACTGAATCAAGTTCAGTTTTTTTACGAATGGAAGTAAATTGTTGTACATGTAGTAATTTTAAGTCAGGTTTCAAACAAAATATACGGTCTCGTCAGCATGCCATTGAACAGTATAATCGTTAATAGAAAAAAACAATCTTTTTTGACAACAGTACCTCAAAATCCAGCTTTTTTGTCCCACAGACGAGAATAAGAAGTCTGCTTTCACATTTCAGGGTAGTTCGGAAATATTATAGTCTAGTAATTCTCTCACAAAAACTGAACTCTCAAATGTATCCTTGCAAAATTTCGTTTGAATAAATCCTATACTTGTTTTCCATCGTGCTTTAAAAAAACACGCGGGGTCATACAATTTTGATGTCGATTTGGGTATTTTGAATTCTGTAGAAATCATGTTATGTGATGTTATTCGTTATGTGAACATGTAAACTCTTCCAATTAGCGTAGCATAATTTTTTAACCTCTAAACTTCAACTTAAATTTCTTGTAGTAAGGGACTTTTACCAATTTGAGTTGTGTTGCCCATGAAATCAATCTTTAAAATACAATTTCAAAATAAATGCTTGCTGAGAAATTTACACTGTTTTATGTCCAAAAAACATTTTATTTTCACTTCTGATTTCTTCAATACTTCATCATAATATTTATAGTTTTTTTTATCGTTTTTTATATTTTTACATAAAAAATTTTTTTTTTGAGATTTCACTCATTTGATTTCATATGAATAAAAGATAAATTTACATTAATAAAAAATGGTTACAGTCACTTTCTTCACATTTTCGTGGGCACAATTTTTTGAGAAATAATCAACACTACTAAGTGCTTCCACATTTTAACTTCTTAAATGGTATTTTAATTTAAAAGTGTCTTAATCTGGCAATTCCCAGTATAACCTGTCTGTGGTAGATTTTTGAAAATGGTTCAACGATAAATTTATTCATTTGTTATTCTTTTTGCTTTAGACAAAAAGTCAACATGTTACTTCATATTATTTTTCCTAGTAAGGGCAACTGTAAGTCAACTGTAAAATGTATTGATTTTGTTTCTGGCGTTAATGAAGTGTCTTGGTCGATATTTTTTTGAATGTGAAAAATCCTAAACCGGCTGTTCTTCTTGTAGAATTTCGGTCTAAATTAGATCCCTCAGAGGTTAAGTTTGCATTTAGTGCTAATAGGTACTTACGTTACTGTTAGGCGGGAATTTCTTAAAAATAAAAGCCGTGATAGAATTTTTGAAACATTTTTTCGTTCTAAATATAAGTATGCTTTTCACCTAAAAATAAAGTAATATTTTTGATATCGTGATTTAAACATTGATAGATTTAAATCTCTGTTCAAAAAGCGCAGTAAGCAAGAAAATAGTAAACATTTTGTTTTATGCAGGCTGGATTGAGGTCCAGCCTGGATATATACATCTGAATTTATGGATCAAATTAAAATGATTGTAATTGTAGGTGTTCGCAGGTTCAGTTTTCATATGTATCTACTCTATTTTCGACAGAGAACCATAAGTAATATGTCTGTCCGTTTTGCCCAAGAAAGCCCTTTGTAGAAGGTGTTATGCACAAAAACAATTATACAGTTTTCTACGAGTCGGGAATTCCCTAAAGCAAATTAGGATCATGTATAGTAAATAGCTTAACCCTTTTCTTTAAACACTTTGGTTCCATTTTAACCTTGTGCAAACATTTGACTGTTCTTATCATAGCGGGTGTAATTTTATATGCTATGCTCATCTTAAGGAATTTCGGCATCAATATCTTCACCCATAAATCAGCAATTTAGTTCAATGTTGTGAGGGTATGTGCATGTATATGAGTACCACATTAGCATTTGTTTATCCTTAACATTCACTCGTTAATACATAATGAAGCGAACTTTTGAATGCTCCCAAGAAACGAACGGAAGACGGACTGTCTTTATCGATTCCCTGGCATCAATAACATCGAGGAAGCATCCAGTTTTCACATCCAAAATTATCTCATTGCTGAAAATACATACTTTGTTGATGATCACTGCGTTCCAGATGGTCTTCGAAAAAGTTAATGTGTCTTCTACCATAGTGTTGCCAGTTTGATTTAGAGATTGGTTCTTATACAATTTTTTAAATTATGGCTTCATATGCAACTGGACCGAACAAAAATATGTTGTCTTCTAATTTACCTCAGAAAGTCGAATTTATTTTCACTGTTTTCATTTTTCGGTTAATTCGACTCGCGTCTTGAAGTTTTAGTGGAATAAAATGTGCTGTTGATTCTTAATTTCTGTTTAGGTTCAAAACTAAAAAAACGACGACTTTTCCATTATTTCTATCCATTTAATTAGTAAGTAAGAGATCTGAACGTAGCTTTGGATAGCTCCGTATACAGCATCTTCAGTTAGCAACACCAGTCCCAAGACACACTTTCCTCCGCCAAAGTTTCTCCAGTTCCTCAGACTCGCATCGTGATCGTGAACGCAAACCCATCCATCCATCGCGCGCATCTAAACAACGCGCGTTTTAATCGAATCTAAACTTGTTAACAATCACAACAAATGAAAATTAAGGCGGACATCTAACATGAAAACTGTCTTAATTTCCTCAACAGTCCAGTCCGGCGTGCGTGTGTGTGTGTGAAATGACTTTGTGGGGAGTTGTGTGAATGCTCCACGGCCGAGTGCCCGCCCATTCGAGGATAAAGTGGAAAATACCTACCATTGGAGTTACCGGGGAAGCAGATAAAGGATTCAAAGCGGCCGTTGGAGTTTACACAATTGTTTTCCCTGGAACCGACGACGCCATGAAAAGAATCAAAATGTTTAGTTTTAGATGTACACTCAGAAATAGTTTAGTGTTTAGTGTGTTAGTGTTAATTGTATCGATTAGTGGGATTAACGCCGATGGATCCCAGCCACAGACTTATATGCCCGCTCTGGAATGCTATGATCCTTACGGACGACCTCAGGTGAGTGTTTCGAAATTTGCCAATTCAATCGTGAATAAATAAAATATGGATTTGCTAATTTATTCTATGGATAAGGTATTTTTTTCTATGTATACGTATGTATGTTTCTATATATGCAAAATCGAATCCACGACCGAACCAATATTTGCTTGAAAAATTATCGAGACTTTTGGGTATGTGTGATGGTGAACGCTATGCTCCAAGAAGATTATATCATCGACTATAGTTTCTATAAGATAGAAAGCTTAGCTTGTTCTACAATAAAAACTTAATATACGTACATACATATGTACATACATTATTGACATTTTTGTTTGAATTTTCAATGTACAATCTCTTTCGGATTGTTCTTATTTGTTCATGGAAAATTTAACCCGGTTAACTGCATTTGAATTTTAAATCTTATTCACTGTTTCTTCCTTTATCTATTGGTGTAGGAAATGACAGTAAATAAAAAAAGTGTTGAATGTTTTGAAATTTTAGCAAAAACGTAGCAAAGTTTTGAGCATTATTAGTTAGTTAGCATGAAAATAGTTTTTGCACAATACGTAATTTGCTCAATCAGATGTTAAATTTTAGCTTGATGGTTAAGAAAGCCTAAATAAACCACTGTTTTATCTAAAAGCAGAAAAAAAACCAAAAAAATGTGGTCTAAGTGCGACCCTTGAGACCCACACGACTAACTTCCCAGTGGGGTGAATAAAATGCTATAATTTTCTTTTATTATTAATTACTATTATTAATAATTACTATTATTAAACATTATTATTCTAAATTAATATAATTACTTTTATTATTTTTATCAATTTTTTATCCAACCATAAAAGATTTGGTAGAGGAAGACGTCTCCACCACCTGGTAGTCCTCTACCAAAGCCTCGGCAACCTCGTCCTCTTCGTCCTCATCATCCTTCCTGTCCTCCGCTTCGTCCTCAACCTCGTTCTTCATTTCGGCTTCGGAATCCACAGCTATTATTGAGGGTATTTAATTATTATTTACAATAACCATTCGTTATTAAGAATGTTTGATCGTTACTGAATAGTTATAATTGACTTTATATATACAATATCAAATTATAACTAATATTATTTGATTGTTATTAACAATATTAAATTATTTATAACAATATGCAATTATAGTAGTGGTTATATGCCGATTCTAGAGCGGAAGTGAACTGTCAAAATCCGATGACGTCATCACCACCGGAAGTGAACTGTCAAAATCCGATACCCCAACCGGAAGTGAACTGTCAAAATCCGAGACCCCAACCGGAAGTGAACTGTCAAAATCCGATGACGTCATCACCACCGGAAGTGAACTGTCAAAAGGTCCTTGACGCCATCTTGGTGAACCGTCAAAAGGTCCTTGACGCCATAGCGAACTGTCAAAAGGTCCTTGACCCCCATTTAACCACGCCCACAAAACCGCAAGCCTATTACGCCATCAACCGCAATCAAGCCGATGACGGCATTAACCCTTTCTTCCCCTCTCTCTCTCTCTCTCTCTCACACACACACACACACGATCTCACCCACAACGGTGTTGCCACACGCAAATTTGCGCCCCCGCGATCCCACTTTACACCGACGATCCTGTAAATTGCACGCCTCATCACCCTCACCTTTATCGGAGACACTTTATTTGTTTGTGACGGCCAATTTCAAATTTCCCACGAGCTATCTTACCCACACACACACGATCCAATTCGGCGCCCCCGCGATCCCACTTTACACCGACGACCCTGTAAATTTCACGGCAAGACACTTTAACTTATTCGAAGCCACTAAAAATTGTTTGTGACGTTCAATTTCGAATTTCCCACGAGCGAATTACAGCCGGATGTAAGTTTTCAGTATTGTGGTTCTTAGAGGAAATAGCGCTGATAAGAGACATCCGTTCTACCCAAGGAGGATGTGGTTTTTATTTGAATTTGATATACGCTTTGAAGAAATCAAACGAAATAACGTTGATAAGAGGCAAGTTTGTGGTTTTTAAGAAAATTTTTAGATAACGAAGTTTTGCGCACATTTTGAAACGAAAATAAAAGCCGTTATACCAAAAAATTATTACGTCATCAGTTTTTGCTTATCTATTTTCGGTCAAAAGGAGGATGTGGTTAAAAGTTTAAAAAAAGCGGAAAAATTCCAATTAAAGCTGAATAATTGTGGTTTATGATTTTGTTTATAAGGTGAACCGAAAACTACAATAGCCATAGTTTTTTCCAAACTTTAATAGCGAAAGGTGTTTTCAATTTTTTTGTGAAAAATGAAAGGTTATTTGTGCGAATTCTGTGAAAAAGACTTTCCGTCTTCTGGTGCTCTGAAGAGGCACATACAACATACGCACGGTGAGTAGCGAAGGAGTATTTTTTTTGTAGCTATTACAAACAACCCCCTTTAAAATAGAAAATACAAGCCCATATAAGAATCACAACCTAGCAGGAGCGTCAACACACAACCAAACGCCCCTTAAAATTTGTGATGTGTGTCTGGTTATTGTCAAAACAACAGAGTGGAACCGCCACATCCGAACAAACACACACAAAAAGAATATTTATCATTCTGTTGATGAGAATTTTCAAAGCATAAAGAGTAGCTTTAAAAACAGAATACAAACGCTTGTATATCAAAACAAAGATGAGAACGCATTGATTCCGGAAGTATTTTTCAAAAACCTAGAGGAACCACTTATGATTAGATTAAAGCAAATATTAAAAAAATCATCCTCTATTAAGTTTAATGTTGAGCTATTTGGGGATTATATGAAAACTTGTTTGTCAGACGACGACAAGGAAGAAAGCGTGTGTTTGATAAGCATTAAATCGTTTCAACCAAAGATGCAAGCCGCCCAAACTGAATGTGAGTTGCAAACGGGGTTCAAGAACAACGTTGATCAGATTATTAAGAAAATGCAAGAGTTTCAAGAGAGAGATAGTGGATGGACGCTAGTGAAAATAACTCACTGTGAAATAAACATAAACGAACACAAGCCGCTTAGGGGAACGAAACACGTGCGTTTACCACCATTTATAGCAAGCAAGCGTGCATGTGTTAATATTAAAAACGACGATGAATTCTGTTTTAAATGGAGCATAATTTCTGCGTTGTCTCCCGCGCAAATCAGTTCAGATAGACCATCATCTTATCATATATCGGATATTACGCAAAGTGTTATAACACTGGATAATGGTATATTATTAAAGTTTAACGAGCTAGAGTTCCCACTAAAGGCGCACGATGTAGCGAACTTTGAAAAATTAAACCCCTTAATTAGCGTAAACGTGTTTGGTTATGAACCCGAAAATCGGAAAATTGTGGGACCATATTATAACACAAAGAACGAGCGAAAATATCATATAAATTTATTATTGATACAAAACACCGACGAAGACCAACACTATGTGTGGATAAAGAACCTTTCAAGGTAATACCGTAGTTTTGTCTATTCTCCCCCCTAATTTTTATTGTTTAAGGTTGATCCAACATCAACAGACACTCCACGGCCATAAGCTTTTTATTTGCAATACATGTCTTCAGCATTTTCATACCGAAGAAGCCCACCTACAGCACAAAAACGAGTGTGGTAAAATTGTGACAACCATGCCGAAACCGGAAAAATCAACACTATATTATCAGAATTTTGAGCGCCAACTGGATGTGCCATTTGTCATTTATGCCGACTTTGAGTGTTTGCTTCAAGATGTGAACACCTGTTTTGCCGACCCAGAAACTTCCTCAACAGCAAAAGTCCAGGAGCACACACCATGTGCATTTTCATATTATATTAAGTGTTCTTTTGATTCGTCATTAGATAGGTTAAGAGCGTACAAAGGTCCAGAATCCTCTAAAAGCTTTGTAAAATCGCTTGTGAACGACGTAAGGCGGCTCTATTCAGACTATATAATGATGCCAAAACCGATGTATACTTTAACAAACCAAGAAATGAAAATTCAAACAGAAACGGTCCTTTGTCATATATGTAAAAAGATTCTTGAAAACGACAGAGTGATGGACCACTGCCACTTAACGGGAAAGTATAGGGGTCCAGCTCATAATAAATGTAATTTATTATTTAGAGTGCCCAAATTCTTTCCAATCTTTTTTCATAATTTTTCCGGATATGATTGTCATTTATTCGTAAAAGAACTTGGTAATTTGGACGGTGATATAAAAATTATTCCCCAAAATAAGGAGCGATATATATCGGTATCAAAAAGAATTGTGATCAATAGCACCACAACGATTGAATTACGATTTTTAGATTCTATTAGATTTATGCAAAGTAGTTTAGATGAGCTTGTAACATATTTACCCGCGATAAAACTAGAGACAGTGCGCTCAATATATGGGGAAGAAAGCAAATTCAAGTTGCTAACAAGAAAGGGCGTATTCCCCTATGAGTATATAAATTCGTGGAGCCGATTGGACGACCCTTGTTTACCCCCACGCGAAAATTTTTCTAGTAAATTAACAAATAGTGAGTGTAGTGAAAACGACTATAAACACGCGCAAAACGTCTGGAAAGAGTTCAATTGTAAAACGCTTTGGGATTATTTAGAGTTGTATTTAAAAACAGATGTATTGCTTTTAACAGACGTGTTTGAAAATTTTAGGAAAATTTGTAAAGAAATCTATGAGTTGGATCCCTGTCAATATTACACTGCTCCGGGTCTAGCATGGGATGCTATGCTTAAAACAACAAAAACCAGACTAGAGCTTTTAAATGATATAAACATGTACAATTTTTTCAAACGAGGCATTAGAGGGGGCATTACCCAATGTTCGCATCGACACTCCGTAGCCAATAATAAATATATGGAAAGCTTTGTTGAAGCGAATCCATCAAAATACATAATATATTTGGATGCCAATAACTTATACGGGTGGGCCATGTCTCAACCCCTTCCACATTCTTCATTCGAATGGGTTCCAACTGTTAATGATATTGATATTATCAATATTCCACAGGATTCTGATATTGGATACATATTAGAGGTCGATTTAGAGTATCCCCCATTAAAACACAATGATCACAACGATTTACCCTTTTGTGCAGAAAATAAAGCAGCACCGGGTTCCAAAAACAAAAAGCTTATTACAGACTTAACAAACAAACACAAATATATTATTCACTATCGGAATCTGCAACAATGCTTAGAAAATGGGCTAAGACTTATCGGTGTTCATAGAATTTTACAATTTAAACAGTCTTGTTGGCTAAAGAGCTATATCGATTTGAATAATTATTATCGCACAAAAAGCAAAAATTCGTTTGAAAAGAATTTCTTTAAATTGTTGAACAACGCGGTATATGGGAAAACGATGGAGAACGTGGAAAAAAGAAAAGATGTGAAAATTGTTACAGAATGGGAAAGTCGGGGCAGACACCTAGGCGCCCGCGCTCTTATCGCAAAACCTAACTTTCATAGTATAGCCATATTTTCAAACAACATGGCCGCAATTCAGATGAATCGAGTGAATGTGTGCTATGATAAACCAATTTATTTGGGGTTTACCGTTCTTGATATTTCAAAGCTAAAAATGTACGATTTTCACTATACTTATATGAAACCAAAATATCGCGAAAATGTTCTTCTAAATTATATGGACACAGATTCATTCATTTATACAATTAAAACAGAAGATTTTTATAGAGACATTTTAAACGATATTGACAACTACTTTGATACTTCAGAATATTCTAAAGATAATCCCTATCATATTCCATTGAAAAATTGTAAAATTTTAGGTTTAATGAAAGACGAAACGCACGGAAAAATAATAAACGAATTTATAGGGCTAAGAGCAAAAATGTATTCATTAAGTATTGATCAGGAAAAAACAATAAAAAAGGCAAAAGGCGTTAAGAAAACTGCAGTGGATAGATTGAGTATAGATAATTATAGAGAGTGTTTGTATAGGAATAAAATTTATAGAGGAGATATGTATGTATTTAGATCAAAACTTCATAACATATATACGGAGTGTATTAATAAGATAGCTTTAAGCAGCTTAGACAATAAGAGACTAATTAGGGAGGATAAAGTTAGCACATATGCTTGGGGACATTGTGAAATTTGATATGAAAATAATAACAGCATTGTATTTTATAAAAAAAGGCGTTTTTTTTCCTCAAAGATAATGGGCAAAAACACGAACCGTTCGTTGTTTTAGTTGAAGGAAATATTGGATGTGGAAAATCCACACTTCTAAATCATTTCAACAAATTTGATGATGTATGCTTGATGTATGAACCACTTAAAAATGGCAAAATGTGGGGGGATACAACCTATTGGTGTGTAGCATCATATTCTCATATTAAACCCAAACGTTTATATGAAACATTTTAGGATTTGTTTTATAAGGACCCAGAACGATGGGTAATACCTACACAGAATTATATTACTTTAACCATGTTTGAAATGCATATGCGATCAACAGACAAGAAGTTTAAACTAATGGAGCGCTCTTTGTACAGCTCAAGGTGCGTTAATGATTTCTGGCTCCAACATTTTTTAGTTTTTTAGATATTGCTTCATAGAATGTCTATATGAGGCTGGACGAATAGATGACGAAATGCGATGCGTTCTATTAGAAACCCATAATCTGATGGAACAAAACTTTAAGATTAACGCCAATCTTATTGGTGAGCTACAGATGAAAATATTTTAAAAACACACCAAACAAGCGTCTTTATAGTTTATATTCAAACATCTCCGGAGGTAGCATATGAGCGAATAAGAAAACGAGCCCGCGCCGAAGAAGAATTTGTGTCAATGGAGTATTTACAAAGCCTACACAAACACCACGAGAACTGGTTAATCGAAAATAAGCCCCAAACAAACAGCATACCCGTTGTTGTTGTGGATGGAAATCAGAATGCGGCTTGTATGCTTTCAGAATATCAAAAAATAGAACAAATGCTGCAGCTGCCCCAAGAAACACGAATCTCAACTTACAATAAAAAATATACTTTATTTTGCTTTTTCACACACAACACATTTTTTCTTATTTTAACCGATCTACAACAATTTCCTAACTTCGCTAGTCAACGGATTGTATTCTACAATTCTATCGTGGAGTAATAGACAAAATGCTGTTGTCTTTGGCGGAAACATGCTTGCAAGCAAATAGCGATATCCTTTATTATTGGCTGATGATAGTTATCGTATTTATTCTATTAATTGTGATTTTTTTAATTCTTCAATAATTGATATTATTTCGTTGTTTTGATTATTGTGATCTGTTTGTTGCGATGCAATGAGTAACTGCAATCGACTTACTAATTCATTCGGATCATCCCAATTTATATAGTCTTTCTGTTTGTTGGGTGTTTGCATTAAGCTGTAGTTGTTGTATTTAATGTTGACCATTCGTTTTAACCCCCTTCCTTCTTTGCTATTCAACAGCTTAGAAATTATTTGTGTATACTTAAAGCCTCGATTTCCATTAACTTGACTACTGCTGTCATAAGATCGCCTGTGAGCATTACTATGCAGAAGAATATTTTTATAATTCTCTAAATCTTCATTGGTATATAATGTTTGATCTGGGTTCTTCATAAAAAGCTGGTTTTGCTTCATGTACTCTTCAAGATGTTTTTCTCCTTCCGGAGACGTTACATATTTACGAATAGCTTTTGTAGAAGAATTAGATGAAGTGCTGGTGCGGTTAAGTTTTCGCTCAAACTTTGCTGGAGGAGGAGTTTTGAAACTATCTTCTTCTTCACTATCTTCCTTCTAAAATATTTCGATCTTTCTTTCAATAGGTTCTACTTTGCTTTTGAAATGATATTTGCTGCATCGAAAGGGATTCGATATATTCATAATACTATAAAAGCAAAATCACAGCATCGAAGCAGTTCATAAATAGATTAGATCTGTTAAAAGCATCAGTTCAACAGTTGAAAGCAGTTCAACAGTTGAAAGCAGTTCAATAGCTGTTAACAGGACCAGTTTAACAGTTCAAAGCAGTTCAATAGCAGTTCAAAGGTCCACATTAACAGCTCATATCAGTTCAGTTGCAGTTCAAAGGATCGGTTTGATGCAGCTCGATAGCTGTTCAATACAGTTTGATAACAGTTCAATACGGTTTGAGTGGTGCAGCGGTGAAGATACATAGTTCCAAACAATTCGAAAAAGGAACAAATAGATTTAGGTGCAGCAAATATCATTTCAAAATCAAATTAGAACCTATTGAAAGAATATTTCGAAATATTTTAGAGACCTTTCGAAACTTGAAGACAAATTGCTGCTGCTGTTGCCCCCCATAAACAATGAAAAGGACAATGTATGATAAACAGTTACTCAGTGATATTGTAAAGACAACCAATACGATAAGGAAAAAGTATCAACAACTGAAAGCCAACAAAGCCGGGATAGAGATTCAGTTGGAGGAAACATTTAAGCCAATCACTAACCCTCTCAAAGAATTTGTTAAAAGAACTAAGTTGTTGCAAGATCAAGCCATAAAAAATGAAATTAAAGAAGAGCCTTCATTACTTGGAGTTAAAAATGAAGAAAAAGAGAAAAAAGAGGAAGATGGTGAAGAAGAAGAAGCCAGTTTTAAGGAAGATAGTGAAGAAGATGATAGTTTCAAAACTCCTCCTCCAGCAAAGCTTGAGCGAAAACTTAACCGCACCAGCACTTCATCTAATTCTTCTACAAAAGCTATTCGTAAATATGTAACGTCTCCGGAAGGAGAAAAACATCTTGAAGAGTACATGAAGCAAAACCATTTTTCGGATATTGCTAAACAATATCTAGATATTTATGTAAATCAACCGACTATAATTGATAGTATTTATGGTGTATATAAGGATGACGATGCTGAGGATAATTGGAAGATAGGAAATTCGAATTTCGTAATCGATGGCAAACAAATAGTTGTAGATGAGAATTCTTATATGGGAACTCAAGGCTTATTTGAACTGCTTTTTATGAAGAACCCAGATCAAACATTATATACCAATGAAGATTTAGAGAATTATAAAAATATTCTTCTGCATAGTAATGCTCACAGGCGATCTTATGACAGCAGTAGTCAAGTTAATGGAAATCGAGGCTTTAAGTATACACAAATAATTTCTAAGCTGTTGAATAGCAAAGAAGGAAGGGGGTTAAAACGAATGGTCAACATTAAATACAACAACTACAGCTTAATGCAAACACCCAACAAACAGAAAGACTATATAAATTGGGATGATCCGAATGAATTAGTAAGTCGATTGCAGTTACTCATTGCATCGCAACAAACAGATCACAATAATCAAAACAACGAAATAATATCAATTATTGAAGAATTAAAAAAATCACAATTAATAGAATAAATGCGATAACTATCATCAGCCAATAATAAAGGATATCGCTATTTGCTTGCAAGCATGTTTCCGCCAAAGACAACAGCATTTTGTCTATTACTCCACGATAGAATTGTAGAATACAATCCGTTGACTAGCGAAGTTAGGAAATTGTTGTAGATCGGTTAAAATAAGAAAAAATGTGTTGTGTGTGAAAAAGCAAAATAAAGTATATTTTTTTTTATATCAATAAAATTATCGATTTATTATTTTATGCTATTGTAAGTTGAGATTCGTGTTTCTTGGGGCAGCTGCAGCATTTGTTCTATTTTTTGATATTCTGAAAGCATACAAGCCGCATTCTGATTTCCATCCACAACAACAACGGGTATGCTGTTTGTTTGGGGCTTATTTTCGATTAACCAGTTCTCGTGGTGTTTGTGTAGGCTTTGTAAATACTCCATTGACACAAATTCTTCTTCGGCGCGGGCTCGTTTTCTTATTCGCTCATATGCTACCTCCGGAGATGTTTGAATATAAACTATAAAGACGCTTGTTTGGTGTGTTTTTAAAATATTTTCATCTGTAGCTCACCAATAAGATTGGCGTTAATCTTAAAGTTTTGTTCCATCAGATTATGGGTTTCTAATAGAACGCATCGCATTTCGTCATCTATTCGTCCAGCCTCATATAGACATTCTATGAAGCAATATCTAAAAAAACTAAAAAATGTTGGAGCCAGAAATCATTAACGCACCTTGAGCTGTACAAAGAGCGCTCCATTAGTTTAAACTTCTTGTCTGTTGATCGCATATGCATTTCAAACATGGTTAAAGTAATATAATTCTGTGTAGGTATTACCCATCGTTCTGGGTCCTTATAAAACAAATCCTAAAATGTTTCATATAAACGTTTGGGTTTAATATGAGAATATGATGCTACACACCAATAGGTTGTATCCCCCCACATTTTGCCATTTTTTAAGTGGTTCATACATCAAGCATACATCATCAAATTTGTTGAAATGATTTAGAAGTGTAGATTTTCCACATCCAATATTTCCTTCAACTAAAACAACGAACGGTTCGTGTTTTTGCCCATTATCTTTGAGGAAAAAAAAAACGCCTTTTTTTATAAAATACAATGCTGTTATTATTTTCATATCAAATTTCACAATGTCCCCAAGCATATGTGCTAACTTTATCCTCCCTAATTAGTCTCTTATTGTCTAAGCTGCTTAAAGCTATCTTATTAATACACTCCGTATATATGTTATGAAGTTTTGATCTAAATACATACATATCTCCTCTATAAATTTTATTCCTATACAAACACTCTCTATAATTATCTATACTCAATCTATCCACTGCAGTTTTCTTAACGCCTTTTGCCTTTTTTATTGTTTTTTCCTGATCAATACTTAATGAATACATTTTTGCTCTTAGCCCTATAAATTCGTTTATTATTTTTCCGTGCGTTTCGTCTTTCATTAAACCTAAAATTTTACAATTTTTCAATGGAATATGATAGGGATTATCTTTAGAATATTCTGAAGTATCAAAGTAGTTGTCAATATCGTTTAAAATGTCTCTATAAAAATCTTCTGTTTTAATTGTATAAATGAATGAATCTGTGTCCATATAATTTAGAAGAACATTTTCGCGATATTTTGGTTTCATATAAGTATAGTGAAAATCGTACATTTTTAGCTTTGAAATATCAAGAACGGTAAACCCCAAATAAATTGGTTTATCATAGCACACATTCACTCGATTCATCTGAATTGCGGCCATGTTGTTTGAAAATATGGCTATACTATGAAAGTTAGGTTTTGCGATAAGAGCGCGGGCGCCTAGGTGTCTGCCCCGACTTTCCCATTCTGTAACAATTTTCACATCTTTTCTTTTTTCCACGTTCTCCATCGTTTTCCCATATACCGCGTTGTTCAACAATTTAAAGAAATTCTTTTCAAACGAATTTTTGCTTTTTGTGCGATAATAATTATTCAAATCGATATAGCTCTTTAGCCAACAAGACTGTTTAAATTGTAAAATTCTATGAACACCGATAAGTCTTAGCCCATTTTCTAAGCATTGTTGCAGATTCCGATAGTGAATAATATATTTGTGTTTGTTTGTTAAGTCTGTAATAAGCTTTTTGTTTTTGGAACCCGGTGCTGCTTTATTTTCTGCACAAAAGGGTAAATCGTTGTGATCATTGTGTTTTAATGGGGGATACTCTAAATCGACCTCTAATATGTATCCAATATCAGAATCCTGTGGAATATTGATAATATCAATATCATTAACATTTGGAACCCATTCGAATGAAGAATGTGGAAGGGGTTGAGACATGGCCCACCCGTATAAGTTATTTGCATCCAAATATATTATGTATTTTGATGGATTCGTTTCAACAAAGCTTTCCATATATTTATTGTTGGCTACAGAGTGTCGATGCGAACATTGGGTAATGCCCCCTCTAATGCCTCGTTTGAAAAAATTGTACATGTTTATATCATTTAAAAGCTCTAGTCTGGTTTTTGTTGTTTTAAGCATAGCATCCCATGCTAGACCCGGAGCAGTGTAATATTGACAGGGATCCAACTCATAGATTTCTTTACAAATTTTCCTAAAATTTTCAAACACGTCTGTTAAAAGCAATACATCTGTTTTCAAATACAACTCTAAATAATCCCAAAGCGTTTTACAATTGAACTCTTTCCAGACGTTTTGCGCGTGTTTATAGTCGTTTTCACTACACTCACTATTTGTTAATTTACTAGAAAAATTTTCGCGTGGGGGTAAACAAGGGTCGTCCAATCGGCTCCACGAATTTATATACTCATAGGGGAATACGCCCTTTCTTGTTAGCAACTTGAATTTGCTTTCTTCCCCATATATTGAGCGCACTGTCTCTAGTTTTATCGCGGGTAAATATGTTACAAGCTCATCTAAACTACTTTGCATAAATCTAATAGAATCTAAAAATCGTAATTCAATCGTTGTGGTGCTATTGATCACAATTCTTTTTGATACCGATATATATCGCTCCTTATTTTGGGGAATAATTTTTATATCACCGTCCAAATTACCAAGTTCTTTTACGAATAAATGACAATCATATCCGGAAAAATTATGAAAAAAGATTGGAAAGAATTTGGGCACTCTAAATAATAAATTACATTTATTATGAGCTGGACCCCTATACTTTCCCGTTAAGTGGCAGTGGTCCATCACTCTGTCGTTTTCAAGAATCTTTTTACATATATGACAAAGGACCGTTTCTGTTTGAATTTTCATTTCTTGGTTTGTTAAAGTATACATCGGTTTTGGCATCATTATATAGTCTGAATAGAGCCGCCTTACGTCGTTCACAAGCGATTTTACAAAGCTTTTAGAGGATTCTGGACCTTTGTACGCTCTTAACCTATCTAATGACGAATCAAAAGAACACTTAATATAATATGAAAATGCACATGGTGTGTGCTCCTGGACTTTTGCTGTTGAGGAAGTTTCTGGGTCGGCAAAACAGGTGTTCACATCTTGAAGCAAACACTCAAAGTCGGCATAAATGACAAATGGCACATCCAGTTGGCGCTCAAAATTCTGATAATATAGTGTTGATTTTTCCGGTTTCGGCATGGTTGTCACAATTTTACCACACTCGTTTTTGTGCTGTAGGTGGGCTTCTTCGGTATGAAAATGCTGAAGACATGTATTGCAAATAAAAAGCTTATGGCCGTGGAGTGTCTGTTGATGTTGGATCAACCTTAAACAATAAAAATTAGGGGGGAGAATAGACAAAACTACGGTATTACCTTGAAAGGTTCTTTATCCACACATAGTGTTGGTCTTCGTCGGTGTTTTGTATCAATAATAAATTTATATGATATTTTCGCTCGTTCTTTGTGTTATAATATGGTCCCACAATTTTCCGATTTTCGGGTTCATAACCAAACACGTTTACGCTAATTAAGGGGTTTAATTTTTCAAAGTTCGCTACATCGTGCGCCTTTAGTGGGAACTCTAGCTCGTTAAACTTTAATAATATACCATTATCCAGTGTTATAACACTTTGCGTAATATCCGATATATGATAAGATGATGGTCTATCTGAACTGATTTGCGCGGGAGACAACGCAGAAATTATGCTCCATTTAAAACAGAATTCATCGTCGTTTTTAATATTAACACATGCACGCTTGCTTGCTATAAATGGTGGTAAACGCACGTGTTTCGTTCCCCTAAGCGGCTTGTGTTCGTTTATGTTTATTTCACAGTGAGTTATTTTCACTAGCGTCCATCCACTATCTCTCTCTTGAAACTCTTGCATTTTCTTAATAATCTGATCAACGTTGTTCTTGAACCCCGTTTGCAACTCACATTCAGTTTGGGCGGCTTGCATCTTTGGTTGAAACGATTTAATGCTTATCAAACACACGCTTTCTTCCTTGTCGTCTGACAAACAAGTTTTCATATAATCCCCAAATAGCTCAACATTAAACTTAATAGAGGATGATTTTTTTAATATTTGCTTTAATATAATCATAAGTGGTTCCTCTAGGTTTTTGAAAAATACTTCCGGAATCAATGCGTTCTCATCTTTGTTTTGATATACGAGCGTTTGTATTCTGTTTTTAAAGCTACTCTTTATGCTTTGAAAATTCTCATCAACAGAATGATAAATATTCTTTTTGTGTGTGTTTGTTCGGATGTGGCGGTTCCACTCTGTTGTTTTGACAATAACCAGACACACATCACAAATTTTAAGGGGCGTTTGGTTGTGTGTTGACGCTCCTGCTAGGTTGTGATTCTTATATGGGCTTGTATTTTCTATTTTAAAGGGGTTGTTTGTAATAGCTACAAAAAAAAAATACTCCTTCGCTACTCACCGTGCGTATGTTGTATGTGCCTCTTCAGAGCACCAGAAGACGGAAAGTCTTTTTCACAGAATTCGCACAAAAAACCTTTCATTTTTCACAAAAAATTGAAAACACCTTTCGCTATTAAAGTTTGGAAAAAACTATGGCTATTGTAGTTTTCGGTTCGCCTTATAAACAAAATCATAAACCACAATTATTCAACTTTAATTGGAATTTTTCCGCTTTTTTTTTAAACTTGTAACCACATCCTCCTTTTGACCGAAAATAGATAAGCAAAAACTGATGACGTAATAATTTTTTGGTATAACGGTTTTTATTTTCGTTTCAAAATGTACGCAAAACTTCGTTATCTAAAAATTTTCTTAAAAACCACAAACTTGCCTCTTATCAACGTTATTTCATTTGATTTCTTCAAAGCGTATATCAAATTCAAATAAAAACCACATCCTCCTTGGGTAGAAACGGATGTCTCTTATCAGCGCTATTTCCTCTAAGAACCACAATACTGAAAACTTACATCCGGCTGTAATTCGCTGTTGGGAAATTTGATATGGAACGCCACAACCGATTTTTAGTGTCTCCGAATAAGTGAAAGCGTCTTGCCGTGAAATTTGCAGGGTCGTCGGTGTAAAGTGGGATCGCGGGGGCGCAATTTTGCGTGTGGCAACACCGTTGTGGGTGAGATCGTGTGTGTGTGTGTGTGAGAGAGAGAGAGAGGGGAAGAAAGGGTTAATGCCGTCATCGGCTTGGTTGCGGTTGATGACGTAATAGGCTTGCGGTTTTGTGGGCGCGGCCTTGACAGTTCACTTCCGGTAGTGATGACGTCAGCATAAATCAATAAATCGATAATTTTTATTGATTGCACAAAAAAGGTCCTTTTGACAGTTCACTTCCGGTGGTGATGACGTCATCGGATTTTGACAGTTCACTTCCGGTTGGGGTATCGGATTTTGACAGTTCACTTCCGGTTGGGGTATCGGATTTTGACAGTTCACTTCCGGTTGGGGTATCGGATTTTGACAGTTCACTTCCGGTTGGGGTATCGGATTTTGACAGTTCACTTCCGGTTGGGGTATCGGATTTTGACAGTTCACTTCCGGTTGGGGTATCGGATTTTGACAGTTCACTTCCGGTGGTGATGACGTCATCGGATTTTGACAGTTCAC
The DNA here is from genome assembly GCA_963942545.1 of Oxycera nigricornis. Lineage (NCBI taxonomy): Eukaryota > Metazoa > Arthropoda > Insecta > Diptera > Stratiomyidae > Oxycera > Oxycera nigricornis. The sequence goes on along the minus strand of OZ012663.1, from coordinate 23,912,155 downwards.
TTCCGCTCTAGAATCGGCATATAACCACTACTAACCCATTTCTATTAAGTATTCGGCGGACAGTACTTGCGCTGACACTGACCCGAGAATCTACTGTTATGTTTTCCGCGATTTTCACTGCACTCGCTGCTGGATTTTCTCGCACATTTCCTTACAATAAATCGTTCATCACATACGGATAAATTTTTTAGCCTACCGGAACGAGGCCGATCACTTACGTCTTTGAACTTCTCGAATTTGTACAAAAGTTTTTTCACGGTGTTATGTTTTCTACACACCACTTGTGATATTTCCCGTAACGATTTTTCTTCCGTTCTTAATTTTACAATAAGTTTTCGCGTTTCAATTGCACTTTGCTTACCCATTTTAGATAATGTAGAAACTGGATCGTTCTATGGTGCAAATAAAATTACGAATGATTGAATTATCGCGTCATGTCGACCAAGTTTTTATTTTTGAAGAATTATAAACTGAATCTAACGGAAGTTTTCCCGATAAGCACATCAAATGCAGGGTGTGCTGCAAGCTGTACACTTATTTTTGACGCGCAAAAAATGAAGTATTTTTTGTTATTTTGTTGTTGAATTTTTAGCGCAATGCTTCATCATCAAATATTTTATTTTGTTATTAGAAAATAGAATAGAATAGACCTTTTCAAAATACAAAATATTTTTAAAATCCAACGTCTAGAACTCATTTTATGAGGTTTTGAATATGCTATACATAGTCGTACACTTTCTTTTGACGCTCACTGTATATAAAGGACATAACAAACTCTAACTTATTTAAAATGACACTCAAAAAACATCTCATACGTGAACAAAACTTGAAATGAATACATCAGTTCCCCAATATCTCAAAGCTCATAATGAAGCTCCACAGGAATTAGAAAAATATCACAAATGTTAATATAAACGAAAATAAATGACATTATATATGGAAAATTAGGCACTGTCCCTTATACCGATCTTTATCGTCTGGGAAGTGCCAAGCATTTTTTAAAATATGGATGGATAAATAAATAGTTCTATTGTCTTGGATACATTGCCTAGAAGGACACGGAGGTGGGTTTAGTCGGTAGAAATCCGGCATATCGTGAGGCTGGAGCCGATCGGTATCTTTTGAAGATTCCCATCTTCCAAGGACGAAAAAAAATCTTTATACCGTTTCAGCCACGCTAAACCCTCCGGGGTATGTCCCCACGATAAATCCTCCGGGGTAGGCCCCCCAACGTCAAGCCTCAGAAAAGATTTGTATCTCAGCAGAAAGCAATTTATAATGACGAAAAAGAATGCACGAATGTAAGCAACGTTCAAAACTAACAAGCCGCGAGGTGCGACCCTTGAGGTCAACATGGTCAACTTCCCAGTAATATCTACATAAACATCAACAACATTAAACACAATAATAATTTTGAAAATAATACTACTTTAAGTAATAACAATGAGAGATATTCATAGCAGTAACAGGAATGAGTCAATATGAATCATATCGTCTACGGGAGGGTCCATTGATTACGTAAGGTTTTTGGTTGATGAAGACAGATTGAATATTCACGCGGATCAATCGGTGGAGGCCTTTTTGGTCTTGAAGATTTTGTATATGCAGTCAAAAACACTTTCAATTGCATGCAAAAAGTAAAATGTATTACAAATGATGATGGTTATTGAAATCTTACGATTACTAAAGAAGGAATCTACTAAAAACTGCAATTTTTTATTTGATGAAAGCTTTTCAAAGCATATGATCTTGCAAAGTATTGACTACAAAACATTTCACCATTCAAAGCGTTGATTACCACAAATACAAATTTGATTGAAATTTTGATGGTTTTCAAAATTTAAGCAGTTTTTTTAATTTAAAAACTGTAAAAACTATTAAAAATCTGCTCAAATTATGCAAATATTTTAAAACTTTGATTGAATTTACAACAATTAATTTAGAATAAAAGATATAAAGTAATATCATTTGTATGAACCCTCTTTACATGGTAACTTTGAATGATTTTTTATTTTTAATTTAGTTTTTCTTCATAATCATGGAAGAAAATTTTGCTCCTTTCTCTTCAAAAACTGATAAAAATGTATAAATTTTATAAACTGGTATCACTATGCTTTGTAAATCAAGTTAAAAAAATATTTTTTATGAAAAAAACCATAATTTTTCGCATTTCCTTCTATTAAATTAAAAAACGGCCGAAGCGAATTTTTATAATGTTAAAAACTTCACAAAGATGTTTATACACGTCAACTGACACCATAATGATGCAAATATTATATCTGGTTCGTGAGATATAGTGAATGATAAAAATGACCTTGAAAATTATGACGACTTTTAATGATTTTTACTTTTAATTTAATTTTTTACGTAATCATGAGAAAAAGTTTTGATGGTGTTTCTGTTAACATTGTTTGGAGTATATAAATTTTATAAACATTGATTACTTGTACTTGAAAATAAGGTTAAAAATTTATTGTTTTTGAAAAAACTCCAATTTTTTGCACTTTTTTTCAAAAAATTACAAAACCGCTCCAATAATTTTGTTAAAATTTTTATAAAATCACACAAATGTTAATACGCGTCGATTGACGCCTTGATGAAGCAAATCGTACGCTTGGTTCGCGAGATATAGCGCATAACAGGGTTGACCTTCAATGGGTGAAAACAGCAAACCCCCCCCGACCGAAATGTCTCAAAAACTAATTAGCTCTTAAGATTGCAAAGACGCTTCGATTGACACCTTAACGAAGTCGATATGACTTAGTTTACGTGAGTTATGCTCGTAGAAAAACTGTCCGCGAACGCACGTACGTACGTACACACACACACACACACATACATACATACATACATACTTCTTTCTAAAAACACTTAAAATATACTCGGAAGACCTCAAAACGTGAAGAAATGTTGAAAATTTCAATTTCGATTTTCGAGGCGATTACGAGAACTTAAAGAGAAGTTAAAAAGAACTTTGAAAACGATTCCAACTTGTTTGGAAAATCAATACCAACCGCAGCTTCGTTAAAATTGGCGCATACTGCCTTACTGTGAAGATTACTAAGGGCCCGGACACTTCACTCTGCTCATTTCAATTTACTAAACTGAAAGACTTGAGGCTCGAGGCTAGTGGTGTGCATTCGTATTTTTTTTATTCGTTGCTTCAAATGAATGGCAGTATCGAATACTCATTTCAAAATGTATTCGATAGTCTTGGGTAAAAAGTAATCATTCAGTATTTTGCATTCGTTACTTGAAACGCTTAGAAATTTTGAATACCCATTTCGAAGTGTATTTGGCTACTTATTAACTTCCCAGTATATGGGAAGTTCTTGTAATCGCCTCGAAAATCGAAATTGAAATTTTCAACTTTTCTTTACGTTTTGAGGCCTATAGAGTATATATAAAGTGTTTTTAGAAAGAAGTATGTATGTGTGTGTGTGTGTGTATGTATGTACGTACGTACGCATGTGCGTTCGCGGGCAGTTTTTCTACGAGCATAACTCACGTAAACAAAGTTGTATCGACTTAGTTAAGGTGTCAATCGAAGCGTCTTTGCAATCTTAAGAGCTGATTAGTTTTTGGAACACTTCGGTCGGGGGGGTTTGCTGTTTTCACCCCTTGAAGGTCAAACCTGTCATGCGCTATATTTCACGATCCAAGCGTTCGATATGCTTCATCAAGATGTCAATCGACGCGTATTAACATTTTCGTGATTCAATTAAATTTTTAAAAAAATCGTTGGACCCATTTTTTAATTTTTGTAAAAAAAGTGCAAAAAATTGGAGTTTTTTTCAAAAACATCAAATTTTTAACTTGATTTTCAACACGCAGTAATAAATGTTTATATAATTTATATACTCCAAACAGTTCTTGTGAAAAAACTACCAAAATTTTTTTCATGATCACAAAAAAAATTAAATTAAAAATAAAAAACCATTAAAAGTCATCATGACCTTCATGGTCATTTATGTCATTCATTATATCTCGAGCACCAAATATAATCTTTGCATCATTAAGGTGTCAATCGACGCGTATTAACATTTTAACGATGTTTTTAAATTTTAAAAAAAATCTTTATGGCCATTTTTTTAATTTAATAAAAAAATATTGAAAATTAGTGTTTTTTCATAAAAAAATTAATTAATAGTTAATAAAATAAACATCGCAATAATAAATGTTTATAAAATTTATAAACTTTTATCAATTTCTGTAGAGAGACCAGCAAAATATTTTCTCATGATTTCAAAACAAATTGAATTGAAAATAAACTGGGAAGTTAAAAAAATCATTCAAAGTCACCATGTAAAAAGGGTTCATACGAATTTGTGTACCTTAAATCTCTTATCTAAAGACATTGTTGTATAGTCAATCAAAGTTTATTATTATTTGCATAATTTGCGGAGATTTTTCATAGTCTTCACAGAACCGTGTTTTAACTTTAATAAAAAAACTGCTTAAATTTTGAAAACCAATACAAATCAAATCAAATTTGCAATTGTGATAATCAACGTTTTGAATGGTAAAATGTTTTGTAGTCAAGACTTTTTGAGATCATATGCTTTGAAAAGCTTTCATCAAATAAAAAATTGTAGTTTTTAGGAGTTTTGTTCTTTAGTATTCGTAAAATTTCAGTTACCTCCGTCATCATTTGTAATACATATATTTTACTTTTTACATGCAATTGAACCTATTTTTGACTGCATAATCAATGTTTCTCAAAATCAACAGAAATTAAAAAATAATTATTAGATTCATTGATGAAACATCGTGAAAAAATACAAATTCAGTGATTATGCCGAAGTGCTAGCAGTTTTGACCGCAACTATTCAAAATGGCTATCACGCGACAAAATCTCTTCAGTTGTCGTAATAACAAAAACTGCATTCATTTTTGCTAGCGCTGTTTTTCCTTCAAGCATCGATATGAAAATAACAAATAACGTAGAAAAGGCTTTGTAACCTGTCCCCCCTCCGATGGATCCACGTGAATATTAAATCAAACCAATCCACGAAAAACTTTACGTAATCAATTGACGCTCGCGTAGATGTTACGATTAATATTCAGTCATTCCAATAACTTTTATGAGAGGTACATTTTTATTATTGACAGTAGTATTATTTCCATAATTATTATTGTGTTTAATATTTTTTATATCTTTTTAGATATTACTGGGAAGTTGACCGTGTGGACCTCATGGGTCGCACCTCACGGCTTGTTCAATTTTTCAGTCACACACGATTATTGACTACTTGGAATCGAATCCGCACACTCAAGTTCCATATTCTTCTTTCCACTCACAGCATTTGGTTATAATAGCATAATGATGATATGACTGTCATGTGCAGACGTTTTAGCGGGGTTTTTAAGAATGTTTTGTTTCCTACGCTGACGGTCAAAACAAGAAATTCTGCAACCAAGCACTAAATACCGAATACTTGAGTCAAACTAATTAGTAATCATTCGTTACACAAAAGTAATCAAAAAGCACATCTCTACTCGAAACCAGCTTCATTTTGGCTCGGACAAACATTTATCATTGTTTGACCAATTCTTGGTTTCGATCTGTTTTGAAATATTCTCACAAATCCAATAAATCTAAACCAAAGTCCTCAAAACTTATCAAATTTACAACGAATCTAATCTAAATTTAGTTTCCCATTGTTTGTGGTATTGAAAGACCATGACGAATGTCACAATTGAAAATATACAGTCGGCCACAAAAGTATCGACTCACATCGCGCGTGTTGCCCGATTTTAAATTTTCCGAATTTCGTTCGTGTCCCAAGTCTGAACAATTCGTGCAAATACATTCGAACCTGGATAATTCAAAACTGAAGATATTGGTAGGAGAATAGGAAGTATCGGAGGTTTTCGAAATACAGACGTCCAGTTCAGATGCTTAAAATTAATAATCAAACACTTTTCCCTTTACAAAAATTCATCGAATTTTTAACTTCCCAGTATATGGAATGTTTTTATAATTGCCTCGAAAAGCGAAAATCGAATTGAAATGTTAGTATAGAATCAGTAAAATCAAAAGCAAAATTTATTCATATAAATTCTTTCAAAAAATTAAATTTGAAAAATAACGAGACTTATGCCAAATTGAAATTCGGCATAATCAGTCAAAACCAAGCAAACGGTAGATATTTTCAGAATCCGAAGAACGATGGTAAGGGTAATTGAGAAAAACCAAAAAATAAGTGCTCCAAAATTAACTGTAGCAGTAAAATCGCAAATTGGTAAAGAAGTGAACCCAGAAGCGGTGAGAATCGTACTAAGCAAGAATAATTTGAAGGGTAGAGTCGCCCGAAAAAAAAACCATTCATTAGCAAGAAGAACCGTTCCAATAGTAGATCTGTAGAAAAACGACTACATTTGGCCATTGAGAGGGGGCACTCTGATTTTTGCAGGAAAAGTTGTGGAATAACTCGTATAACAACAATTGATCTATGATCCTTCTCAAAAAAGTCGGGAACATTAAAAAAATCGAAATGTTTAAAAATTTAAAAAAAAATTGGTGGTTTTTAGCATGTTTCACTCCTAACTTTAAAACGGTTCATTCCAGAGCAAAGTTGCGTAATAAAATCAATTCTACAGGATAAGATTGGTTTAAAATTCTAAAACATTTAACCCTTACCGCAAAATAGCAATAATTAAAAAAAGGAAAAAAGCCGTTTCTTATTCATTTTTTTTTACCATTTTAAATAAACTTATGACCTTCATAGTTCGCCTAAAATAAATTTTTTAAAAATTATAATTTTCACATTTAATAAATAATAATTTTAAGTTCAATAATACGAAGAGCAATATAGATTGAGCAATATAAAATTACCTTATTATGCATTCTTATTTTTATTAATATATCGTAAAAAAATTAATTGGAAAAAGAATATTTTTCTTAATTTGTTTAAACAAATGTTGTTCAAATAATTATGCAGCACTAATATGACAATAATTGCATTGAGTGCATTGAACAGTATATGTTTGCGAAGTTTTTCTAGAAAAAACTCCTTGAACAGAGGAACAAAAATATGTGGTTTTATCATGTTATAAATAAATTAGTTAATTTATAACATGATAAAAGCGTCTTCGGGATTTGGTAAAACGTTATTTAGGCTTCTCTGTTCGAGTTACATCGACTCATAAAAAAAGGTGAAAATCGCTCCACTACAAGCCGAGAAAATGCTTTTTATAATATTTTTTTTTTAAATTTGTTGCAAATGCCGTCACCTTTGACCGGTTGTTTCTCAGGAACTAATGAACATAATTTAATAATTTTTTTTTAAAAAAGAAGCGTGCTTTTAAGTTATTTCTCACGTATTGTTTTGAATTTAATTTAAATGAATGGTTACCGAGATATTCAAGTTGTTTATTAGCAAAAAATGTTTATAATTTCAAAAAAATCCTGAGGCCGCCTTAATAATCCGATTTTAGTTTTGTAAAATGCATTCAATGCGTGAAGTGCTTTTCTATATGTAAAAAAAATTCAAACTTCTATGAGCTTTAGTTTCTTACGTGCAAGATTTCCAAAAAATTGGAATTTTTTCCAATAAATTTTGATTACCAAGCTGTTATGTAAAATCTACCGATTCGATTTTGATAAAATTGATAAAATTTGTTTGCTGTTTTATTATATTATAAAGATTTCTTATGCGAACTATTAGGGTCCTAAATTTATTTAAAAGGGTGAAAAAAATTGAATAAGAAACGGCTTTTTCTCCCATTTTTAAATTATTGCTATTTTGCGGCAAGGATTAAATGTTTTAAAATTTTAAACCAATGTTATCTTGCAGAAAATTTTATTATGCAACTTTCATTCTTACGCAACTTTGCTTTGGAATGAACCGTTTTAAATTTAGGAGTGAGACAAGCAGAAAAACAATTTTTTTTACAAAAAAATTTAAACATTTCGACTTTTTTATGTTTCCGATTTTTTTGAGAAGGAGCATAGTAGATCAATTATTGTTATGCGAGTTTTTCCACAACTTTTCCTGCAAAAATCAGCGTGCCCCCTCTCAACAGCCAACTGAAAACAGATCCGCCCTGGTCTATTAGTCCAGTCAAATGGCTCTGGAAATGACGTCAACTTTGCATTTTCGGCTGGCGGGCAGATTTAGTTTATTTAATATGTTTATATATATTTTTCATATATTTTTAACTTCCCAGTATATGGGAAGTTCTTGTAATCGCCTCGAAAATCGAAATTGAAATTTTCAACATTTCTTTACGTTTTGAGGTCTATAGAGTATATATAAAGTGTTTTTAGAAAGGGAGATGTATGTGTGTGTGTGTGTACGTACGTACGTTCGTGGACACTTTTTTCTACGTGCATAACTCACGTAAACAAAGTCGTATTGACTTCGTTAAGGTGTCATTCGAAGCGTCTTTGCAATCTTAAGAGCTGATTAGTTTTTGGTATACTTCGGTCGGGGGGTTTGCTGTTTTGCCCGTTTGAAGGTCATTTCTGTCATGCGTTATATCTCGCGAACCCAACGTAAGATTTGCATGGTTGAGGTGTCAATCGACGCGTATTAACATTAATGTGATTCTATCAAGTTTCTAAAAAATTTCTTGGAGCCGTTTTTAATTTTTTTTAAAAAAAGTGCAAAAAATTGGTTTATTTTTAAAAAACAATGAGTTTTTAACCTTATTTTCAAGTCCAAGTAATCAATGTTTGTAAAATTTATATACTCCAAACAATGTTTGTAAAAACAACATCAAAACTTTTTCTCATGATTATGTAAAAAATTAAATTAAAAATTAAAAATCATTAAAAGTCATCATGATTTTCAAGGTCATTTTTATCATTCACTAGATCTCACGAACCAGATATAATATTTGCATCAATATGGTATCAGCTGACGTATATTAACATCTTTGTGAAGTTTTCAACATTATAAAAATTCGTTTCAGCCATTTTTTTAGTTTAATAGAAGAAAATGCGAAAATTTTGTTTTTTTTCATAAAAAATATTTTTGTAACTTGATTTGCACTGCACAGTGATACCAGTTTATAAAATTTATACATTCTTATCAGTTTTTGAAGAGAAAGCAGCAAAAAATTGTTCCATGATTATGAAAAAAATGAAATAAAAAATAAAAAATCATTCATGTAAAGAGGGTTCATACGAATGATATTAGTTTATATCTTTTATTCTAACAAAATTGTTGTAAATTCAATCAAAGTGTTATAATATTCACATAATTTGAGCAGATTTTTAATAGTTTTTATAGTCTTTTAATTAAAAAAACTGCTTAAATTTTGAAAACCAACAAAATTTCAATCAAATTTGCATTTGCGGTATCAACGTTTTGAATAGTAAAATGTTTTGTAGTCAATACTTTGCAAGATCACATGCTTTAAAAAGCTTTCATCGAATAAAAAATTGTAGTTTTTAGTAGATTCATTCTTTAGTAATCGTAAGATTTCAATAACCATCATCATTTGTAATACATTTCACTTTTTACATGCAATTGAACCTATTTTTGACTGCATATACAAAATTTTCAAGACCAAAAAGGCCCCCACCGATTGATCCGCGTGAATATTCAATCTGTCCTCAACGACCAAAAACATTACGTAATCAATGGACCCTCCCGTAGACGATTTGATTCATATTAACTCATTCCTGTTACTGCTATGAATACCTCGCATTGTTCTTACTTAAAGTAGTATTATTTTCAAAATTATTATTGTGTTTAATGTTGTTGATGTTTATGTAGATATTACTGGGAAGTTGACCGTGTGGACCTTAAGGGTCGCACCTCGCGGCTTGTTTATATATTTTTTTATATTTTTTTTTTAAATAGTGAGCTTTAATTCAAGTTTCTGGGGTGGCGGACCCAATGACATTTTGAAAAGAATTAAAAATGGGAAACCCTCATATATTATGAACCATGGTCCATGGCTCCCACAAAACAGTTACGTATCTCAAATTTGTGTAGAATTTAATTAGAAACAATTTGTGCAAACATTATTTTCACGTGATGTCAATAATAAAAAAGATTACAAGTTGAAAACGACACCCAGAAAGGAGGGATGATCTTTTGAGCGCTATATTTTTTGTTTTCACTTTTACCGTGAAACATGTTTGAAATTTTTTCTAAGAAAATTTTTTCACATGTCGTTTGCGGTATTGTTTGTTTTATTCACTGTTCATTAGCGGGAGATATTGTGTTGCGAAGGAGGAGAAGCAACGTGAAAACGCATTTTTAAGCTAAATAAGTAAGAAGTAACGTGAAAACGCATTTTTAAGCGAAATAATCGGCTTCCGATGATTCTGGGAGGCAAATACATAGAATGGTATTACAAGGTATAGTGAATCTCAATGAGTTTAAGTTTCTGACGTCGCGTCAGTTTTGTTTTTAAATTTTTTTATACATTTTAGTTGAATGTGTCCAGGCCATCGTGCTAGAATTTCGTTAGACAAGGGTAGTGTATTTATATTGTCACCGTCTAACTTTCCTAAAAGTTTCAGTTTGGGGCGTAGTTTAATTGTGTGCACATACCTGGAAAATCTCCTCCGTAAATATTCGGTAATAGCAAATGATACCAAATCGTCGATTGCAACAGTGAAACGAACGATTATAAAGTACAAAAAGGGCCTACCTGTTGCTGTAAAGTCTGGATCAGGTAGAAAAAAAGGTCCATCCGATACAAACTTGAGCCGAAAAGTGAAGAGGAAATTTTTGCAGAGTCCTAACACATCCATTCGAGATATGGCTCAAAAAGTGCAAACATCGAACGTAATGATTCAGAGTGTTAAAAGGCATTATAATCTTAGATCATATAAAGTCCAAAAAGTACCCGATCGATCCGAGGAAAAGGAGAATGAAGCGAAAAATCGGGCTTCAAAGCTACACAAGGATTACCTAACCAAATTCGATTGTGCTGCGTTGGACGATGAACACACGTGAAGGTCGATGTCGCATAGTTGCCTGGTCAGCACTTCTATACAGCAGGATCAAAGGGTGGTGTTCGTCCAAAACATAATACCAAAAAAGCATCAAATTTCCCAAGCGATGTATGATTTGGCAGTCGTTGTGATCTCAGATCAGAGGAGTTTGTAGCGAAGGGTACCGTCAACTCAACAGTATACATCGAAGAGTGTTTAGAGAAGCGACTAAAACCATTTATCGAGAAACACAACGAATTTGTAGCATTTTGGCCAGATTTAGCGGCAAGTCATTATGCTCGATCAACAATGAAGTGGTATGAGGACAACATCTCTGTGATACCGAAAGCAGCTAACCCTCCAAACTGTCCAGAACTTCGACCAATCGAAAGATATTGAGCTGAAATGAAGAAAACAAACAAAATTGCTAAAAACGAAAAGGATTTTCAAAATAAGTGCAGAAACGCATATAAGGCGGTCGATGACACCGTTCTACGGAACCTAATGCGTGGAGTTAACGGAAAGGTCCGAATTTTTTTTCTTGAAATGAAAATTCATTGAATTTAAATTTATTATTATTATATATGTATATATAATAATAATAATAGTTCGTTGAAACAATTAGAGACTTTTAGAGACACAGTTGTAAAGGTCAATTTTTTTCGATACACTCCTTAAGAGCATATTGGGGTGCTAACCAGCGTTGCCAGAAATTATTTGAGACATTACCGTAGTTGGGCCGTAGGTTTAATAAAAATCTAATTCAATAAGTTATAAAAAAAGTTTATTGCGTTTTTATGATAACATACATACATCTATATTTAACTTTATTTTAAAATTTGAATTTTCTTAATTACAGCAAGTTAAAAAGAGTTGTTCATTTATCGACGATAAATCTTCTATATCGTCCGTACTGCATAGCCCTTTTTTAATTTTGTCGTACATGAGATCAGACGACTCAAATTCAATATATCCTTGAAGCTTTACGCTTTCTGATGCTAAAACAGCCCCATTCAAACTACTTGTTCCAAGTTTATTCCTGAATTTATTCTTTATCAGGAATATTTTTGAAAATATTCTCTCACTATCTGCGTTTGAGTGTGGTAGTGACAACAAATTCAAGGCGAATTCACTCATTCTTTTAAACTCCGGGCGATTGTCGCTATCATAAATCAAACTCAATTTAAAACAAGCCGCGAAGTGCGACCCTTGAGGTCCACACGGTCAACTTCCCAGTAATATCTAGATAAACGTTAAAATTATTAAACACAATAATAATTTTGAAAATAGTACTACATTAAATAATAATAATGAGAGGTATTCATAGCAGTAACAGGAATGAGTTAATATTAATCATATCATTTACGGGAGCATCCATTGATTACGCAAGGCTTTCGGTGGATGGGTGATGATGATTGATTACCACAAATGCAAATTTGATTGATATTTTGATGGTTTTCAAAATTTTAATTATTTATTTTAATGAAAAGACTGCAAAAACTATTAAAAATCTGCTGAAATTATCCAAACATTTCAAAACTTTGATTGACTTTACAACAAAGTCTTTAGAATAAAAGATATAAGGTAATATCATTCGGAAGAACCCTTTTCATATGGTAACTTCAAATGATTTTTTATTTTTAATTGAATTTTTTTCAGAATCATGAAAGAAGTTTTGCTGGTTTCTCCTCAAAAAGTGATAGGAATGTATAAATTTTATAAACATTTTCTACTGTGTTGTGCAAATCAGGTTAAAAAAAAAAAATTTATGAAAAAAACCCTAAGTTTTTTTCTATTAAATTAAAAACCGCTGAAACGGTTTTTTATAATGTTAAAATAATCATGATCAAATATGTTAAAACACGTCGATTGACACCTTAATCATGCAAATATGATATCTGGCTCGTGAGATATAGTGAATGGAAGAAATGCCCTTGAAGATCATGGTGACTGTTAATGATTTTTTATTTTTTATTTAATGTTTCTTGTTATCATGAGAAAAGGTTTTAATGACGTTTTTCAAGCATTCCTTGAAGTATATAAATTTTATAAAAATCGAATACTGTCTTCCGTAAATCTGGTTAAAAATTTATTGTTTATTAAAAAACCTAATTTTTTGCACTTTTTTTTCTTAAATTAAAAAATTACTACAACGATTTTTTTCAAAATTGACAGATTCACAAAAAATGTTAAGACGCGTTGATTGACACCTTAAAAATGTAAATCGTATGTTTGGTTCGCGAGATATAACGCAGGACAGAAATGACCTTGAAATTCATGATGCCTGTTAATGATTTTTTATTTTTTATTTAATTTTTTACGTAATCACGAGAAAAAGTTTTGATGTTGTTTTTACAAGCACTGCTTGAAGTATTTAAATTTTATAAAAATCGAATACTGTCTACCGCAAATCAGGTTAAAAATTTATTGTTTATGAAAAAAAACTTAATTTTTTGCACTTTTTTTTCTTAAATTAAAAAACGGCTCCAACGATTTTTTTCAAAATTCGACAGATTCACAAAAATGTTAATACGCGTCGATTGACACCATATTCGTGCAAATCGTATGTTTGGTTCGCGAGATATAACGCATGAAAGAAATGACCTTCAAAGGGTCAAAAGAGGAAACCCCCCCGACCGAAGGATCCCAAAAACTAATCAGCTCTTAAGATTACAAAGACGCTTTGATTGACACCTCAATGAAGTCGATACGACTTCGTTTACGTGAGTTATGCTCGTAGAAAAAAGTGTCCACGAACGTACGTACGTACACACACACACACATACATCTCCCTTTCTAAAAACACTTTATATATACTCTATAGACCTCAAAACGTAAAGAAATGTTGAAAATTTCAATTTCGATTTTCGAGGCGATTACAAGAACTTCCCATATACTGGGAAGTTAATAAAAACTGTCAATTGATATGTTGGACGCTTTAAGTTCTTAAGGTAAGTGAAATGATGGCAACTTTCGTCACTCATTATTGAGATCTTGCGCAGAAATTGTCATGCTTATTCTTGGCCAATTGTTATAAGGACGAAACAAAGAAGGATAATCATCTCTGGTACGATAGTCAATGGCTTTGTGAGGATTGAAAATTCTAATATTTTTTAAAAGAGGATCACCAAATTCAAATCTTTTTTCAATTTCTTCACAACTTATCTTATAAAATTGATGACATTGAATTTTAAAATTTAAAGCCTTTGATTCGAATTGATCATCGGAATCTTTTTGAACATTTTCAAGCGCAGACACGACCGTTATAGGAAGGTATATTCTATCAGGAGGTAGAAACATGTCTTCTAAATTTGGATCTATACTTCCAATTTCCGTATTCTAAATGTAAGAGCCTTTCATGTAGTATTGTAGGAGTTCAATGAAAGTTCCCGAAAATTTTGAATGCATTTCTCTTAAAATTACTTTAGATGACTGAAAATAAGCATTAAGAGCAATAAAAGTTGGAAGAATCCAGTTAAGAAATAAAAAGTATAATTTAAAATATCCATCCGACAATTTCTCAAATATTTCCTGGGCGGGTTTTTTTTTCGTCGTCGCTCCTGCTTCTCGGCATGTCGGATTTCTACCGACTAAAACCACCTCCGTTTCCTGCAAAAAATCTTTATAACTCATTGCTTGCACTGTCCGTGTGCAATTTATTTCCTGAAAGCTTGTTCATTTAAGTAGTACTTCACAGACGATGTATATCGGTATAAGGGATAGTACCAGTATCTCAAAAGTTTTATTCAGAGTTCAATATATCTAATTTTGTTTCACATTTGTAGCAGGGAAAAAAATATTAGCGTTCTTAAAAAAAGATATATATATATATATATATATATATATATATATATATATATATATATATATATATATATATATATATATATAAAAAGAAAAAAGAAAAAAGAAAAAAGAAAAAAAATTAAATTAAAAATTAAAATTAAAAAAAAATTTAAATTAAAATTAAAAAAAAGATAAAAAAAATATTACCGTTCTTAATTATTCAAATTGAATTTTCAGTAAATGTTTACGTAGCATGATTTTAAATGTCATTATGTTACGCGCTTCTTTTATTGTTTGAGGTAGCTTATTGTAAAAATTTGATGCGGCGTTAATCGGATCCATCCTCAGGCGCTCTGTCCTAGCAAATTTTATTAAAATTTAATTTGCGTTTCTCATATTGTAGTCGTTTTTTCTTTCATTTATGTCTAGTTTCGTTGTTTTCATTTGTTCAATGTGTAAATTTTTAAAAATGAATTTTCCTTTTTCCAAGTGAATCAGTCCGTCTACGTTAAGTTCTTGTGCTGTTTTATATACTTCAGATGGAGCGGTCATCCTTTGCAAGTTATATATGATTTTGTATGCTTTAGTTAGTAGTCGTGACATGCTCATGAGGTTATTTTTGGTAGTTTGGCTCCAAATTATAATCCCGTATGTAATTCTTGAAATTATGTATGCATTTTAAATTTGTATTTTATTTTTAATTGAGAAATAGCTGAAACGATGGAGCAAACCAACGATAGCTGCTATTTTTTTCCTCATATCATTTATATGCGGTGTCCACGTTAGTTTTTCATCGAAGTGTCCCAAGGTACTTCATATGTTCAACTCTCTGAAGAGTTTTATTTTCTATTTTTATCAGTGGCTCAATATCAGTTTTTTTTTTGTTTAAAGATAATGTATTTGGTTTTGTTCGTATTTAATGTCAATTTGTTCCGTATGAGCCATTGGGAATATTTGTCTAAGTCATTGTTAATCTTTTGATATAAGTCAGCTTCATTTTTACCTGAGTAAATCAGTATCGTATCGTCAGCGTACATCACAACTTTCCCGTCGATTCCTGAAGTCACCAAGTTTAATCTGTTTCACAAGCCACTGGTCACTAAAAAGACTTGAAGAACACTCCATGTAGATCAAAGAATGATCTGAGTTTCTCGTTGTGTGTCTCAATTAATTTGAAGAAAAACAGTTAATTTCTACCCAATAAACTACAACTTTCATTTTAATTATTAACATGTATATTTCGGGATACAGTTAGTCCCTTCTTCAGTGTTGTTAAAACTGATAATTACGGTACTACTACTACGGTAATTACCTTAGGTCTGACATCGCTGGTGCTAACTGTGATTCAGACCACTATCTTCAAGGTTATCGTAGAGATGACCCTGAGTACACTTTCATCTAAACATATTTCTGTTATTTATTAATAGTTTACGGATCTAAAAAATTACAATGGTACATGCCATTGGGGGTTGCCGATTACAGTGTGTCGAACATTACAGCGATAGCTCTAATTTCAAGCTGATACCCCTGCGATCTCATCAAAAAACTGGCAATGATTTGTTATGTTTTCAAGTAGATATTTTCGTCATAACAGGCGGAAAGAATTATGAATAATTCGATACAGTTTTGTGGAAAACTATTCGCTGAGTAAATTACGAAGGTGAGGTGAAAAGTTTCCGAGCTGATAAAGAAATTTTTTTTTATTTTATTTTTCAACATAATTTCCATGAAGACATACATTTTTCATACATAATTTGATCCGTCAAGCTGCTCGAAATACGCATTTACAGTATTGATAACTTCCACGTTGTTTTACCTCCGAGCGATTTTATGGGGTTAGGAAACAAATGATAATAACTGGGGGCTAGATCTTGGAAATATTTTGGAACGGAAAACAATTCGTTGATTTTAGCCATCGCAACGACGTGTCGTGGTGAAACAAGATTTTTTCTTCGCCAAATGAGGTCGTTTTCCCCGTACGTCCCTGAAATGTTGCAATAACCCTGCATAGTGTTCACCAGTGATAGTTTACCCTTCTGAATGTAATCAATGAAAATAATTTCTTTCGCGTTTTAAAACAATTATCGCCATAATCTTATTCGCCGAAAAATTGTTTTTGCCTTGTTTGGAGTTCACCTGGCCTGGTTTACTGTTTTGTTGTTTAGTTTCAAGAGTGTAATGGTGAACCGAAGTTAAATCTAGTGTTATATATCTATGTAAAAATTCACTGAAATTTTGCTTTTATAGTGCAAAATTCACGGTCGAAACTGTTTTCCGGTGTCATTTTTGATCGAGCATTAGCAAACGCGGCACCCACTTAGCACAAAGCTTCATGCCCAAAGGCTCATGTAAAATATTGCGTACACGTACACGTTCAGTTAACATCCCAGGAGTCTCAGCTGTTTCACTTACTTTCAATTTGGAGTCCTCTACCACGATTTTATATTTTTTTATAATTTCGACAGTTGTGACCTCAACGGGGCGTCCTAAACGTGATGCGTCATCGGTGCTCGTGCGACCTTTTTTAAACTTCGAAACCCCACCGTTTCAACCATTCAATAAAATGGAGAGAGTCTTTCAGTGTTGAATCCATTTCGTTTTTGATTTGAAGTGGTTCTAGACCTTTCTAATGAAAATATTTGATAACCGCGCTTTTCAGATTTTTCTGTTTTCACGTAAGCACTCAAGACGACTTTCCATAGGCTTTCAAAAGTATACTAACAGAGCTATCGACCTAAAATTTCGTATACAAACTAGTCATGGATAGTGTTATTGAATAGGGGAAACCCGGGCACAGCAGATACCGCAAAATATCATTGGTTATTCTCGATTAGTTATAACTGGAAACATTGAAACGAATATTTACGATTAGTCTTCATTTTAAGGGCGTAATCATTGCATTTCGTAACACTTCTGATTTTAAATATTACATTTTATCCATTTTTCCGTTGGCTGGACCAGCGGGCCCGTCTTCTTCAATTTATCGTTCACCACAAAAAAATGCACTTGACATCGTTGAATTTCTCAATTTTCTTATGCTTTTATTTTTTTATTTTTTTGCAATCATTTTAGGTTTTTAGCATGGATTTTCGGGCAAACGGTCTTCTTATTAGCTGCATCAGTCGTCTGAAAAGCTTTAAACGAAGCATCATCTAGTGGCTTCATAGCAATCTTCAGTTTTACTTTTCGAAATTTTTGTTTCACGTGAACTTGTCAGTATTGTTGAGCCTTGCAACTTACTGAGAGTACTTTTGGAGGCTTGTTGGGGGTCGTTGATATCCCGGTTTCATCCGTATTGCACAACCTGGAGGCTTCGCTGTTATCTTCTTCAATGTTAGATTCAAGATTGTGATAATACAGAGTTCTTCATTAAACACTTTCCATCTTTAAATTCAAATAAAACAAGGTGTGTGTGAGATATCATTGAAATTTTTTATTCGTTTGAAAGGCCTATCGATGCCATTAGGTACGAAATATTACATCGTGCAAATGTTCGCAGCGGTTTCTTTGGTTGGCGCGAATCCGAAAAGTCCAATTTTTCATGACTCAGGCTGAACCGATGGCATGTGTTGACTTTGAGGGCCGTTGTGGTTTGTGGCTTATTTGCATAAACCTGCAACTTAAGAAATCCCACAAGAAAATTTTTAACGGGATCAAATCACACGATCTCGGTGTCCAGTTCACATCACCTCCACGTGATTTGACCATACTCTCAAATCGATCGTGTAGAATGTACAATGTGGCATGAGCTGCACGTAGCGACGTCCTGTTGAAACCACATATCATCAATTTCAGGCCAAAAGAAGTTGGTAATCATCGACCTAGCGCTCGCCGTTGAAGGTGATGGCGTGGCCAAGGTCGTTCTCATAGAAGAATGGACGATGACGGCGTCTGACCAAAATCCACACCAAACAGTGACTTTTTACGGATGCATTGGATCTCATGTGAATTAGTATTGTCCCAAATTCGACAATTTTGTTTGTTGACATACCCATTCACTCAGAAATGGGCCTCATCGCTGAAGATGATTTTTCGATGAAAATAAGGAGCATTTTCCAACTGCTCAGAGCCCATTCAGCGAACACACGTCGTTATCTATGGCAGTGGCGAGGCGTTCATATAAGCCGATTCCCATCGGCTTCCCTTTCCAAATATGTTCCAAAAATGTCTAACACTTCAGTTTTATAAGGCAATGAAGTGTTTATTTACTTGCAAGCATCACTGTAAACATGCACAATCGTTCCACTTGATCTCAGTGTTTATTCCACCACACTCCATTCTCTTCATTCTACACATCCTCATAGTTCCATAATAGCCAGCAAAGCGATCAACATCTGTAAGAGTTGCAGCATAGCGAGTCTCGAATTCATCAATAATTTAAGCTGCCGTGGGCATTCAACTCCCGTTTGTTGAAAGGCAGCTCGGTTTTCCTCAATAGGATATGGAAACAAATCAAAAAGCCAGTAGCGTTCCCGGCTTGCGAATCAGC